>CM070562.1:46574886-46938773 GCA_036346405.1 Phyllostachys edulis | reverse complement strand
ATTATTCCAAATGCATCTAGATATAACGTAGGGCACAACAGAAGTCCATTATAGTTATTTGGTGTGGATTTTCTTTCCGTGCCTCGATTTGATAAATTGGAGCTTAGGGTACGCGTCGTTCTGGAATGTTTCACACCGGCTCGGAAAGATTCCAAATGCATCTAGAAATGAGGTAGGGCACACTAGAAGTCCTTTATGGGAGTTTGATGTTCATTTTCTTTCCATGCGTCGATTTCATACAGTGGAGCTCTGGGTACGCGCCGTTCTGGAAAGTTTCACACCGGCTCGGAAGGATTCCAAATGCACCTAGAAATGAGGTAGGTCACACTAGAAGTCTATTTTCGATGTTTCTTACTGATTGTCTTTCTGTGCCTCGATTTCGTAAAGTGGAGCTCTGATACCGGCTGCTCAAAGAAAGTTTCACACCTACTCTAATTATTCCAAATGCACCTAGAAATGACATAGGGCACACCGAAGTCCATTTTGAGTG
Organism: Phyllostachys edulis; assembly: GCA_036346405.1. Lineage (NCBI taxonomy): Eukaryota > Viridiplantae > Streptophyta > Magnoliopsida > Poales > Poaceae > Phyllostachys > Phyllostachys edulis. The sequence continues at coordinate 46,938,283 of CM070562.1, read as the reverse complement.
TTTGCATTGATTTTCTTCCGTGCCTCGATTTCATAATGTGGAGCTCGGGTGCCTGGCCGCTCTGAAAGTTTTACACCTACTCGTAATTATTCCAAATGCACCTAGAAATGACGAGGGCACACTAGAAGTCCATTATGGGAGTTTGGTTTGATTTTCTTTTCGTGGCTCGATTTCATAAATTGGAGCTCGAGTGGTACGCTGGCTGCTCGAAAGTTTCACACCGGCTCGGAAAGATCCCAAATGCACCTAGAAATGAGGTAGGGCACACTAGAAGTCCGTTATGGGAGTTTGATGTTCATTTTCTTTCCATGCCTCGATTTCATACAATGGAGCTCTGGGTACGCGCCGTTCTGGAAAGTTTCACAGTGGCACGGAAGGATTCCAAATGCACCTGGAAATGAGGTAGGTCACACTAGAAGTCTATTTTGGTTGTTTCTTTCTGATTGTCTTTCTGTGCCTCGATTTCGTAAAGTGGAGCTCTGGATACCGTCGTTCAGCAAAGTTTCACACCTACTCGGAATTATTCCAAATGCACCTAGAAATGACATAGGGCACACCAGAAGTCCATTTTGAGTGTTTGCATTGATTTTCTTCCCGTGCCTCGATTACATAAGGTCGAGCTCTGGGTACCCGTCGCTCTGCAAAGTTTTACACCTACTCGGAATTATTCCAAATGCACCTAGAAATGACGTAGGGCACACTAGACGTCCATTATGGGAGTTTGGTTTCGATTTTCTTTCCGTGGCTCGATTTCATAAATTGGAGCTCAGGGCACGCGTCGTTCTGGAAAGTTTCACACCGGCTCGGAAAGATCCCAAATGCACCTAGAAATGAGGTAGGCCACACTAGAAGTCCGTTATGAGAGTTTGATGTTCATTTTCTTTCCATGCCTCGATTTCATACAGTAGAGCTCTAGGTACGCGCCGTTCTGGAAAGTTTCACACCGGTTCAGAAGGATTCCAAATGCACCTAGAAATGAGGTAGGGCACACTAGAAGTCCATTATGGGAGTTTGATGTTCATTTTCTTTCCATGCCTCGATTTTATAAAGTGGAGCTCTGGGTACCCGTCGTTCTGGAATGTTTCACACTTGCTCGGAATTATTTCAAATGCACCTATGAATGATGTAGGGCACAGCGGATGTCCATTATAGTTATTTGGTGTGGATTTTTATTCCGTGCCTCGATTTCATAAATTGGAGCTTAGGGTACGCGTCGTTCTGGAAAGTTTCTCAACGGCTCGGAAGAATTCCAATTGCACCTAGAAATGAGGTAGGGCACCCTAGAAGTCTATTTTGGGTGTTTCGTTTTGATTGTCTTACTGTACCTCAATTTCGTAAAGTGGAGCTCTGATACCGCTGCTCAAAGAAAGTTTCACACCGCCTAATTATTCCAAATGCACCTAGAAATGACATAGGGCACACCAGAAGGCCATTTTGGGTGTTTGCATTGATTTTCTTTCCGTACCTTGATTTCGTAATATGGAGCTCCGGGTACCCGTCGCTCTGCAAAGTTTTACACCTGCTCAGAATTATTCCAAATGCACCTAGAAATGACGTAGGGCACACTAGAAGTCCATTATGGGTGTTTGATTTGATTTTCTTTCTGTGCCTCGATTTCATAAATTGGAGCTCAGTATCCGCGTCGTTTTGGAAAGTTTCATACCTGCTAGGAAACATTCCTAATGCACCTAGAAATGAGGTAGGGCACACTAGAAGTCCATTATGGGACTTTGATGTTCATTTTCTTTCCATGCCTCGATTTTATAAAGTGGAGCTCTGGGTATCCATCGTTCTGGAATGTTACACACTTGCTCGGAATTATTCCAAATGCACCTTGAAATGACGTAGGGCACACCAGAAGTCCATTATAGTTATTTCTTGTGGATTTTCATTCCGTGCATCTCTTTCATAAATTGGAGCTTTGGGTACGCGTCGTTCTGGAAAGTTTCACACCGGCTCGGAAGGATTCCAAATGCACCTAGAAATGAGGTAGGGCACACTAGAAGTCTATTTTGGGTGTTTCGTATTGATTGTCTTTCTATGCCTCGATTTCAGAAAGTGGAGCTCGATACCGCTGCTCAAGAAAGTTTCACACCTGCTTGGAATTATTCCAAATATACCAAGAAATGACATAGGGCACACCAGAAGTCCTTTTTGGGTGTTTGCCTTCATTTTCTTTCCGTGCCTCGATTTCATAATGTCGATCTCCTGTGCCGTAAACCGCAAAGTTTTACACCTGCTCGTAATTATTACAAATGCACCTAGAAATGACGAGGGCACACTAGAAGTCCATTATGGGTGTTTGGTTTTGATTTTCTTCCGTGCCTCGATTTCATAAATTGGAGCTCAGGTAAGCGCTGCTCGAAAGTTTCACACCGGCTCGGAAAGATTCCAAATGCACCAAGAAATGAGGTAGGGCTCACTAGAAGTCCATTATGGGAGTTTGATATTCATTTTCTTTCCATGCCTCGATTTCATAAAGTGGAGCTCTGGGTACCCGTCATTCTGGAATGTTTCACACTTGCTCGGAATTTATTTCAAATACAGCTACGAATGATGTAGGGCACACCAGAAGTCCATTATAGTTATTTGGTGTGGATTTTCTTTCCGTGCCTCGATTTCATAAATTGGAGCTTAGGGTACGCGTCATTCTGGAAAATTTCACACCGGCTCGGAAGGATTCCAAATGCACCTAGAAATGACATAGGGCACACTAGAAGTCTATTTTGGGTCTTTCGTGTCGATTGTCTTTCTGTGCCTCGATTTAAGAAAGTGCCTCGATTTTCAAAGAAAGTTTCACACCGCTTATTCCAAATACCTAGAAATGACATAGGGCACACGAAGTCCATTTTGTTTCACCGTGCCTCGATTTCATAATTATTCCAAATGCACCTAGAAATGACCAGGGCACACCGAAGTCCATTTTGGGTGTTTGGTTTGATTTTCTTTCCGTGCCTCGATTTCATAATGTGGAGCTCGGGTACCGCTGCTCGCAAAGTTTCACACACTCGAATTATTCCAAATGCACCTAGAAATGACGAGGGCACACTAGAAGTCCATTATGGGTGTTTGGTTTTGATTTTCTTTCCGTGCCTCGATTTCATAAATTGGAGCTCGAGGTACGCTGGATGCTCGAAAGTTTCACACCGCTCTAAAGGATTCCAAATGCACCTAGAAATGAGGTAGGGCACACTAGAAGTCTATTTTGGGTGTTTGATATTGATTGTCTTTCGTGCCTCGATTTCATAAAGTGGAGCTCGGGTACCGCTTGCTCGAAAGTTTCACACCGCTCGGAATTATTCCAAATGCACCTAGAAATGACATAGGGCACACCAAGTCCATTTTGGATATTTGCATTGATTTTCTTTCCATGCCTCGATTTCATAATGTGGAGCTCCTGCACCATTGCTCGAAAGTTTTACACATGCTCGAAATTATTCCAAATGCACCTAGAAATGATGTAGGGCACACTAGAAGTCCATTATGGGTGTTTGGTTTGATTTTCTTTTCGTGCCTCGATTTTATAAATTGGAGCTCGGTACGCTGGATTAAAGAAAGTTTCACACCGCTCGAAAGATTCCAAATGCACCTAGAAATGAGGTAGGGCACACTAGAAGTCCATTATGGGAGTTTGATGTTCATTTTCTTTCCATGCCTCGATTTCATAAAGAGGAGCTCTGGTTACCCGTCGTTCCGAAAGTTTCGCACTTGCTCGTAATTATTCCAAATGCACCTAGAAATGACGTAGGTCACACCAGAAGTCCATTATAGTTATTTGGTGTGGATTTTCTTTCCGTTCCTCGATTTCATAAATTGGAGCTTAGGGTACGCGTCGTTTTGGAAAGTTTCACACAGGCTCGGAAAGATTCCAAATGCACCTAGAAACGAGGTAGGGCACACTAGAAGTCCATTATGGGAGTTTGATGTCATTTTCTTTCCATGCCTCGATTTCATAAAGTGGAGCTCTGGGTACCCGTCGTTCTGGAATGTTTCACACTTGCTCGGAATTATTCCAAATGCACCTAGAAATGAGGTAGGGTACACGAGATGTCCACTATGGGAGTTTGATGTTCATTTTCTTTCCATGCCTCGAGTTCATAAAGTGGAGCTCTGGGTACCTGTCGTTCTGGAAAGTTTCACCCTTGCTCGGAATTATTCCAAATGCACCTAGATATAACGTAGGGCACAACAGAAGTCCATTATAGTTATTTGGTGTGGATTTTCTTTCCGTGCCTCGATTTGATAAATTGGAGCTTAAGGTATGCGTGCTTTCGAAAGTTTCACACCGCTCGGAAAGATTCCAAATGCACCTAGAAATGAGGTAGGCACACTAGAAGTCCATTATGGGTGTTTGATGTTCATTTTCTTTCCATGCCTCGATTTCATAATGTGGAGCTCTGGGACGCCGCTGCTCGAAAGTTTCACACCGCACTCGGAAGGATTCCAAATGCACCTAGAAATGAGGTAGGGCACACTAGAAGTCCATTTTGGATGTTTGGTATTGATTGTCTTTCGTGCCTCGATTTCATAAATTGGAGCTCGGGGTACCGCTGCTCAGAAAAGTTTCACACCTACTCTAATTATTCCAAATGCACCTAGAAATGAGGTAGGGCACACTAGAAGTCCATTATGGGTGTTTGCATTGATTTTCTTTCCATGCCTCGATTTCATAAATTGGAGCTCTAGGGTATCGCTCGCTTTGCAAAGTTTGACACCTGCTCAGAATTATTCCAAATGCACCTAGAAATGACGTAGGGCACACTAGAAGTCCATTATGGGAGTTTGATGTTCATTTTCTTTCCGTGCCTCGATTTCATAAATTGGAGCTTAGGGTATCGTCGTTTTCGAAAGTTTCACACCGCTCGGAAAGATTCCAAATGCACCTAGAAATGAGGTAGGGCACACTAGAAGTCCATTATGGGAGTTTGATGTTCATTTTCTTTCCATGCCTCGATTTCATAAAATGGAGCTCTAGGTACCGCTGCTTACGAAAGTTTCACACTTGCTCAAAATTATTCCAAATGCACCTAGAAATGACGTAGCACACCGTAAAGTCCATTATAGTTATTTGGTGTAGATTTTCTTTCCGTGCCTCGATTTCATAAATTGGAGCTTAGGGTACGCTGCTGCTCGAAAGTTTCACACCGGCTCGGAAGATTCCAAATGCACCTAGAAATGAGGTAGGGCACACTAGAAGTCTATTTTGGGTGTTTCATATTGATTTTCTTTCCGTGCCTCGATTTCATAAAGTGGAGCTCTAGATACCGCTGCTCAAAGAAAGTTTCACACCTACTCGAAATTATTCCAAATGCACCTAGAAATGAGGTAGGGCACACTAGAAGTCCATTATAGTTATTTGGTGTGTATTTTCTTTCCGTGCCTCGATTTCATAAATTGGAGCTCGAGGCACGCGTGCTTACGAAAGTTTTACACCTACTCTAAAGATTCCAAATGCACCTAGAAATGAGGTAGGGCACACTAGAAGTCCATTATGGGAGTTTGATGTTGATTTTCTTTCCATGCCTCGATTTCATAAATTGGAGCTCTGGGTACCGCTGCTCGAAATGTTTCACACTTGCTCGAATTATTCCAAATGCACCTAGAAATGACGTAGGCACACTAGAAGTCCATTATAGTTATTTGGTGTGTATTTTCTTTCCGTGCCTCGATTTCATAAATTGGAGCTTAGAATACAGCGCATTCTCGAAAGTTTCACACTTGCTCGGAATTATTCCAAATGCACCTAGAAATGACATAGGGCACACCGAAGTCCATTTTGGTGTTTGCATTGATTTTCTTTCCGTGCCTCGATTTCATAATGTGGAGCTCCGTGCTACGCCGTCTCGCGAAAGTTTCACACCGCCGAATTATTCCAAATGCACCTAGAAATGACGTAGGGCACACTAGAAGTCCATTATGGGTGTTTGGTATTGATTTTCTTTCCGTGCCTCGATTTCATAAATTGGAGCTCGAGGTACGTGTCGCTTCTCGAAAGTTTCACACCTACTCGGAAAGATTCCAAATGCACCTAGAAATGAGGTAGGGCACACTAGAAGTCCATTATGTGAGTTTGATGTTCATTTTCTTTCCATGCCTCGATTTCATAAATTGGAGCTTAAGGTACGCGTCGTTCTGGAAAGTTTCACACCGGCTCGGAAAGATTCCAAATGCATCTAGAAATGAGGTAGGGCACACTAGATGTCCATTATGGGAGTTTGATGTTCATTTTCTTTCCATGCCTCGATTTCATAAATTGGAGCTCTAGGTACGCGTCGTTCTGGAAAGTTTCACACCGGCTCGGAATTATTCCAAATGCACCTAGAAATGAGGTAGGGCACACCAGAAGTCCATTATAGTTATTTGGTGTTGATTTTCTTTCAGCGCCTCGATTTCATAAATTGGAGCTTAGGACGCTGCTGGATTAAACGAAAGTTTCACACCGGCTCGGAAGGATTCCAAATGCACCTAGAAATGAGGTAGGGCACACTAGAAGTCTATTTTGGGTGTTTCATATTGATTGCCTTTCTGTGCCTCGATTTCGTAAAGTGGAGCTCTAGATACCGCCGTTCAGCAAAGTTTCACACCTGCTCGGAATTATTCCAAATGCACCTAGAAATGACATAGGGCACACCAGAAGTCCATTTTGGGTGTTTGCATTGATTTTCTTTCCGTGCCTCGATTTCATAATGTGGAGCTCGAGGCACCGCTGCTCTGCAAAGTTTCACACTGCTCGAATTATTCCAAATGCACCTAGAAATGAGGTAGGGCACACTAGAAGTCCATTATGGGTGTTTGGTTTTGATTTTCTTTCCGTGCCTCGATTTCATAAATTGGAGCTCGAGTGCACCGTCGCTACGGAAAGTTTCACACTTGCTCGGAAAGATTCCAAATGCACCTAGAAATGAGGCGGGCACACTAGAAGTCCATTATGGGAGTTTGATGTTCATTTTCTTTCCGTGCCTCGATTTCATAAATTGGAGCTTAGGTACGCGTCTGCTCGAAAGTTTCACACCGCTCTAAGGATTCCAAATGCACCTAGAAATGAGGTAGGGCACACTAGAAGTCTATTTTGGGTGTTTCGTATTGATTGTCTTTCTGTGCCTCGATTTCGTAAAGTGGAGCTCTGGATACCGCCGTTCAGCAAAGTTTCACACCTGCTCGGAATTATTCCAAATGCACCTAGAAATGACATAGGGCACACCAGAAGTCCATTTTGGTTGTTTGCATTGATTTTCTTTCCGTGCCTCGATTTCATAATGTGGAGCTCCGGGTACTGCAATTTTTACACCTACTCAGAATTATTCCAAATGCACCTAGAAATGACGTAGGGCACACTAGAAGTCCATTATGGTTGTTTGGTTTTGATTTCTTTCCGTGCCTCGATTTCATAAATTGGAGCTCAGGGTACGGGTCGTTCTGGAAAGTTTCACACCGGCTCGGAAATATTCCAAATGCACCTAGAAATGAGGTAGGGCACACTAGAAGTCCATTATGGGAGTTTGATGTTCATTTTCTTTCCATGCCTCGATTTCATAAAGTGGAGCTCTGGGTACCCGTTGTTCTGGAATGTTTCACACTTGCTCGGAATTATTCCAAATGCACCTAGAAATGACGTAGGTCACACCAAAAGTCCATTATAGTTATTTGCTGTGTATTTTTTTTCCGTGCCTCGATTTCATAAGTTGGAGCTTAGGGTACGCTGGATGCTCGAAAGTTTCACACCGCTTGGAAGGATTCCAAATGCACCTAGAAATGAGGTAGGGCACACTAGAAGTCTATTTTGGGTGTTTCAGATTGATTGTCTTTACGTGCCTCGATTTCAGAAAGTGGAGCTCGATACCGCTATTCAAAGAAAGTTTCACACCGCTTCGGAATTATTCCAAATGCACCTAGAAATGACATAGGGCACACCGAAGTCCATTTTGGTGTTTGTATTGATTTTCTTTCCGTGCCTCGATTTCATAATGTGGAGCTCCGGCACTTTACGCTCGCAAAGTTTTACACCGCTCGTAATTATTCCAAATGCACCTAGAAATGACGTAGGGCACACTAGAAGTCCATTATGGGTGTTTGGTTTTGATTTTCTTTCCGTGCCTCGATTTCATAAATTGGAGCTTTGGGTGCGTGTCGCTCGAAAGTTTCACACCGCTCGGAAAGATTCCAAATGCACCTAGAAATGAGGTAGGGCACACTAGAAGTCCATTATGGGTGTTTGATGTTCATTTTCTTTCCATGCCTCGATTTCATAAAGTGGAGCTCGGGTACCGCTGCTCGAATGTTTCCCACTTGCTCGGAATTATTCCAAATGCACCTAGAAATGACATAGGGCACACCAAAAGTCCGTTATAGTTATTTGGTGTGGATTTTCTTTCCGTGCCTCGATTTCATAAATTGGAGCTTGGGGCAGCGCTGCTCGAAAGTTTCACACCGGCTCGGAAGGATTCCAAATGCACCTAGAAATGAGGTAGGGCACACTAGAAGTCTATTTTGGGGTTTCAGATTGATTATCTTTCTCTGCCTCGATTTCATAAAGTGGAGCTCGGATACCGCTATTCAAAGAAAGTTTCACACCGCTGGAATTATTCCAAATGCACCTAGAAATGACATAGGGCACACTAGAAGTCCATTTTGGGTGTTTGCATTGATTTTCTTTCCATGCCTCGATTTCATAATGGGGAGCTCGGGCACCGCCGCTCTCGCAAAGTTTTACACCTGCTCAGAATTATTCCAAATGCACCTAGAAATGACGTAGGGCACACTAGAAGTCCATTATGGGTGTTTGGTTTTGATTTTCTTTCCGTGCCTCGATTTCATAAATTGGAGCTCAGGGTACGCGTCGTTCTAAAAAGTTTCACACCGGCTCGAAAAGATTCCAAATGCACCTAGAAATGAGGTAGGGCACACTAGAAGTCTATTTTGGGTGTTTCAGATTGATTTTCTTTTCGTGCCTCGATTTCATAAAGTGGAGCTCGGATACCGCTGCTCAAAGAAAGTTTCACACCGCTCTAATTATTCCAAATGCACCTAGAAATGACATAGGGCACACCAGAAGTCCATTTTGGGTGTTTGCATTGATTTTCTTTCCGTGCGTCGATTTCATAATGTGGAGCTCCGGGTACCCGTCGCTCTGCAAAGTTTTACACCTACTCAGAATTATTCCAAATGCACCTAGAAATGAGGTAGGGCACACCAGAAGTCCATTATAGTTATTTGGTGTGTATTTTCTTTTCGTGCCTCGATTTCATAAATTGCAGCTTAGGGTACGCGCGTCATTCTGGAAAGTTTCACACCAGCTCGGAAGGATTCCAAATGCACCTAGAAATGAGGTAGGGCACACTAGAAGTCCGTTATGGGAGTTTGATGTTAATTTTCTTTCCATGCCTCGATTTCATAAAGTGGAGCTCTGGTACCGTGGCTCGAATGTTTCACACTTGCTCGGAATTATTCCAAATGCACCTAGAAATGACGTAGGCACACCGTAAGTTCATTATAGTTATTTGGTGTGTATTTTCTTCCGTGCCTCGATTTCATAAATTGGAGCTTAGGGTACGAGCGTCGTTCGAAAGTTTCACACCGCTCGGAAGGATTCCAAATGCACCTAGAAATGAGGTAGGGCACACTAGATGTCTATTTTGGATGTTTCGTTTTGATTTTCTTTCTGTGCCTCGATTTTGTAAAGTGGAGCTCTGCTTACCGTCATTCAGCAAAGATTCACACCTGCTCAGAATTATTCCAAATGCACCTAGAAATGACATAGGGCACACCGAAGTCCATTTTGGGTGTTTGGTTTTCATTTTCTTTCCGTGCCTCGATTTCATAAATTGGAGCTCGAGTACGCAGCGTCGTTCTAGAAAGTTTCACACCTCGGAAAGATTCCAAATGCACCTAGAAATGAGGCGGGGCACAATTGAAGTCCATTATGGGAGTTTGATTTTATTTTCTTTCCATGCCTCGATTTCATAAATTGGAGCTTAGGGTACGCTGCTTCGGAAAGTTCACACCGCTCGGAAGGATTCCAAATGCACCTAGAAATGATGTAGGGCACACTAGAAGTCCATTATGGAATTGGAGCTCAGGGTGCGCGTCGTTCTAGAAAGTTTCACACCGGCTCGGAAAGATTCCAAATACACCTAGAAATGAGGTAGGGCACACTAGAAGTCCATTTTGGGAGTTCGATGTTTATTTTCTTTCCATGCCTCGATTTCATAAATTGGAGCTTAGGGTACGCCTCGCTCGAAAGTTTCACACCGCTCTAAGGATTCCAAATGCACCTAGAAATGAGGTAGGGCACACTAGAAGTCTATTTTGGGTGTTTCAGATTGATTGTCTTTCACGTGCCTCGATTTCATAAAGTGGAGCTCTGATACCGCTGCTCAAAGAAAGTTTCACACCGCTCTAATTATTCCAAATGCACCTAGAAATGACATAGGGCACACCGAAGTCCATTTTGGGTCTTTGCATTGATTTTCTTTCCGTGCCTCGATTTCATAATGTGGAGCTCTAGGTACCCGTCGCTCTGCAAAGTTTTACACCTACTCAGAATTATTCCAAATGCACCTAGAAATGACGTAGGGCACACTAGAAGTCCATTATGTGTGTTTCATATTGATTGTCTTTCTATGCCTCGATTTCGTAAAGTAGAGTTCTGGATACCGTTGTTCAGCAAAGTTTCACACCGGCTCGGAAATATTCCAAATGCACCACGAAATGAGGTTGGGCACACTAGAAGTCCGTTATGGAAGTTTGATGTTCATTTTCTTTCCATGCCTCTATTTTATAAAATGGAGCTCTGGGTACCCGTCGTTCTAGAATGCTTCACAGTTGCTCAGAATTATTTCAAATACACCTATGAATGACGTAGGACACACCAGAAGTCCATTATAGTTATTTGGTGTGGATTTTCCTTCCGTCTCGATTTCATAAATTGGAGCTTAGGGTGCGCTGCTTACGAAAGTTTCACACCGGCTCGGAAGGATTCGAAATGAACCGAGAAATGAGGTAGGGCACACTAGAAGTTTATTTTGGGTGTTTCGTATAGATTGTCTTTCTGTGCCTCGATTTCATTAAGTGGAGCTCTAGATACCGTCGTTCAGCAAAGTTTCACACCTGCTCGGAATTATTCCAAATGCACCTAGAAATGACATAGGCCGCACCAGAAGTCCATTTTGGGTGTTTGCATTTATTTTCTTTCCGTGCCTCGATTTCATAATGTGGAGCTCTAGGTACCCGTCGTTCTAGAATGTTTCACACTTGCTCGAAATTATTCCAAATGCACCTAGAAATGACATAGGGCACACCAGAAGTCCATTTTGGGTGTTTGCATCATTTTCTTTCCATGCCTCGATTTTATAAAGTGGAGCTCTAGGTACCCGTCGTTCTGGAATGTTTCACACTTGCTCGGAATTATTCCAAATGCACCTAGAAATGACATAGGGCACACCAGAAGTCAATTATAGTTATTTGGTATGGATTTTCTTTCCGTGCCTCTATTTCATAAATTAGAGCTTAGGGTACGCGTCGTTCTGGAAACTTTCACACCAGCTCGGAAGTATTCCAAATGCGCCTAGAAATGAGGTAGGGCACACTAGAAGTCTATTTTGGGTGTTTCGTATTGATTGTCTTTCTGTGCCTTGATTTCGTAAAGTGGAGCTCTGGATACCGTCGTTCAGCAAGGTTTCACACCGGCTCGGAAGGATTCCAAATGCACCTAGAAATGACAGAGGGCCCACTAGAAGTCCATTATGGGTGTTTGGTTTTGATTTTCTTTCCATGCATCGATTTTATAAATTGGAGCTCACGGTATGCGTCGTTCTGGAAAGTTTCACACTGGCTCGGAAAGATTCCAAATGCACCTAGAAATGAGGTAGGGCACACTAGAAGTCCATTATGGGAGTTTGATGTTCATTATCTTTCCATGCCTCGATTTCATAAATTGGAGCTTAGGGTACGCGCGCCGTTCTGGAAAGTTTCACACCGGCTCGGAAGGATTCCAAATACACCTATAAATGAGGTAGGGCACACTAGAAGTCTATTTTGGGTGTTTTGTATTGATTGTCTTTGTATGCCTCGATTTCGTAAAGTGGAGCTCGGATACCGCTGCTCAAAGAAAGTTTCACACTTGCTCGGAATTATTCCAAATGCACCTAGAAATGATATAGGGCACACCGTAAGTCCATTTTGGGTGTTTGCGTTCATTTTCTTTCCGTGCCTCGATTTCATAATGTGGAGCTCGGTGCGTCGCTCTGCAAAGTTCTACACCGCCGTAATTATTCCAAATGCACCTAGAAATGACGTAGGGCACACTAGAAGTCCATTATGGGTGTTTGGTTTTGATTTTCTTTCCGTGCCTCGATTTCATAAATTGGAGCTTAGGGTACGTGTCGTTCTGGAAAGTTTCACACCGGCTCGGAAAGATTCCAAATGCACCTAGAAATGAGGTAGGGCACACTAGAAGTCCATTATGGCAGTTTGATGTTCATTTTCTTTCCATGCCGCGATTTTATAAAGTGGAGCTCTGGTACCGCTGCTTCGAATGTTTCACACTTGCTCTAATTATTCCAAATGCACCTAGAAATGACATAGGGCACACCGAAGTCCATTATAGTTATTTGGTGTGGATTTTCTTTCCGTGCCTCGATTTCATAAATTGGAGCTTGGGGTACGCATCGCTTACGAAAGTTTCACACCGCTCGGAAGGATTCCAAATGCACCTAGAAATGAGGTAGGGCACACTAGAAGTCTATTTTGGGTGTTTAGTATTGATTATCTTTCGTGCCTCGATTTCATAAAGTGGAGCTCGGATACCGCTGCTCAAAGAAAGTTTCACACCGCTCGGAATTATTCCAAATGCACCTAGAAATGACATAGGGCACACCAGAAGTCCATTTTCGGTGTTTACATTGATTTTCTTTCCATGCCTCGATTTCATAATGTGGAGCTCCGCACCACCGCTTCGCTCGCAAAGTTTTACACCGCTCGAAATTATTCCAAATGCACCTAGAAATGACGTAAGGCACACTAGAAGTCCATTATGGGTGTTTGGTTTTGATTTTCTTTCCATACCTCGATTTCATAAATTGGAGCTCAGGGTACGCGTCCTTCTAAAAAGTTACACACCGGCTCGAAAAGATTCCAAATGCACCTAGAAATGAGGTAGGGCACACTAGAAGTCTATTTTGGGTGTTTCGTATTGATGGTCTTTCTGTGCCTCGATTTCATAAAGTGGAGCTCTTGATACCGCTGCTCAAAGAAAGTTTCACACTGCTCGGAATTATTCCAAATGCACCTAGAAATGACATAGGGCACACGACCGAGTCCATTTTGGGTGTTTGCATTGATTTTCTTTCCGTGCCTCGATTTCATAATGTGGAGCTCCGGGTACCCGTCGCTCTGCAAAGTTTTACACCTACTCAGAATTATTCCAAATGCACCTAGAAATGAGGTAGGGCACACCAGAAGTCCATTATAGTTATTTGGTGTGTATTTTCTTTCCGTTCCTCGATTTCATAAATTGGAGCTTAGGGTACGCGCGTCATTCTGGAAAGTTTCACACCAGCTCGGAAGGATTCCAAATGCACCTAGAAATGAGGTAGGGCACACTAGAAGTCCGTTATGGGAGTTTGATGTTAATTTTCTTTCCATGCCTCGATTTCATACAGTGGAGCTCTGGGTACCCGTCGTTCTGGAATGTTTCACACTTGCTCGGAATTATTCCAAATAACCTAGAAATGACGTAAGGCACACCAGAAGTTCATTGTAGTTATTTGGTGTGTATTTTCTTTTCGTGCCTCCATTTCATAAATTGGAGCTTAGGGTACGCGCGTCATTCTGGAAAGTTTCACACCAGCTCGGAAGGATTCCAAATGCACCTAGAAATGAGGTAGGGCACACTAGATGTCTATTTTGCATGTTTCGTTTTGATTGTCTTTCTGTGCCTCGATTTTGTAAAGTGGAGCTCTGCTTACCGACATTCAGCAAAGATTCACACCTGCTCGGAATTATTCCAAATGCACCTAGAAATGACATAGGGCACACCAGAATTCCATTTTGGGTGTTTGGTTTTCATATTCTTTCCGTGCCTCGATTTCATAAATTGGAGCTCAGGGTACGCGTCGTTCTAGAAAGTTTCACACCGGCTCGGAAAGATTCCAAATGCACCTATAAATGAGGCAGGGCACAATTGAAGTCCATTATGGGAGTTTGATTTTTATTTTCTTTCCATGCCTCGATTTCATAAATTGGAGCTTAGGGTACGCGTCGTTCTGGAAAGGTTCACACCGGCTCGGAAGGATTCCAAATGCACCTAGAAATGATGTAGGGCACACTAGAAGTCCATTATGGAATTGGAGCTCAGGGTACGCGTTGTTCTAGAAAGTTTCACACCGGCTCGGAAATATTCTAAATACACCTAAAAACGAGGTAGGGCACACTAGAAGTCCATTTTGGGAGTTTGATGTTTATTTTCTTTCCATGCCTCGATTTCATAAATTGGAGTTTAGGGTACGCGTCGTTCTGGAAAGGTTCACACCGGCTCGGAAGGATTCCAAATGCACCTAGAAATGAGGAAGGGCACACTAGAAGTCTATTTTGGGTGTTTCGTATTGATTGTCTTTCTCGTGCCTCGATTTCAGTAAAGTGGAGCTCGATACCGCTGCTCAAAGAAAGTTTCACACCTGCTCGGAATTATTACACATGCACCTAGAAACGACATAGGGCACACCAGAAGTCCATTTTGGGTCTTTGCATTGATTTTCTTTCCGTGCCTCGATTTCATAATGTGGAGCTCTAGGTACCCGTCGCTCTGCAAAGTTTTACACCTACTCAGAATTATTCCAAATGCACCTAGAAATGACGTAGGGCACACTAGAAGTCCATTATGTGTGTTTCATATTGATTGTCTTTCTGTGCCTCGATTTCGTAATGTAGAGTTCTGGATACCGTCGTTCAGCAAAGTTTCACACCGGCTCGGAAATATTCCAAATGCACCACGAAATGAGGTTGGGCACACTAGAAGTCCGTTATCGAAGTTTGATGTTCATTTTCTTTCCATGCCTCTATTTTATAAAAAGGAGCTCTAGGTACCCGTCGTTCTAGAATGCTTCACAGTTGCTCGGAATTATTTCAAATACACCTATGAATGACGTAGGACACACCAGAAGTCCATTATAGTTATTTGGTGTGGATTTTCTTTCCGTGTCTCGATTTCATAAATTGGAGTTTATGGTACGCGTCGTTCTGGAAAGTTTCACACCGGCTCGGAAGGATTCCAAATGAACCTAGAAATGAGGTAGGGCACACTAGAAGTTTATTTTGGGTGTTTCGTATTGATTGTCTTTCTGTGCCTCGATTTCGTTAAGTGGAGCTCTAGATACCGTCGTTCAACAAAGTTTCACACCTGCTCGGAATTATTCCAAATGCACCTAGAAATGACATAGGCCACACCAGAAGTCCATTTTGGTTGTTTGCATTGATTTTTGTTACCGTGCCTCGATTTCATAATGTGGAGCTCTAGGTACCCGTCGTTCTAGAATGTTTCACACTTGCTCGGAATTATTCCAAATGCACCTAGAAATGACATAGGGCACACCAGAAGTCCATTTTGGGTGTTTGCATTCATTTTCTTTCCATGCCTCGATTTTATAAAGTGGAGCTCTAGGTACCCGTCGTTCTGGAATGTTTCACACTTGCTCGGAATTATTCCAAATGCACCTAGAAATGACGTAGGGCACACCAGAAGTCAATTATAGTTATTTGGTTTGGATTTTCTTTCCGTGCCTCTATTTCATAAATTAGAGCTTAGGATACGCGTCGTTCTGAAAAGTTTCACACCAGCTCGGAAGGATTCAAAATGCGCCTAGAAATGAGGTAGGGCACACTAGAAGTCTATTTTGGGTGTTTCGTATTGATTGTATTTCTGTGCCTTGATTTCGTAAAGTGGAGCTCTAGATACCGTCGTTCAGCAAGGTTTCACACCGGCTCGGAAGGATTCCAAATGCACCTAGAAATGACAGAGGGCCCACTAGAAGTCCATTATGGGTGTTTGGTTTCGATTTTCTTTCCGTTCATCGATTTCATAAATTGGAGCTCACGGTATGCGTCGTTCTGGAAAGTTTCACACCGGCTCGGAAAGATTCCAAATGCACCTAGAAATGAGGTAGGGCACACTAGAAGTCCATTATGGGAGTTTGATGTTCATTTTCTTTCCATGCCTCGATTTCATAAATTGGAGCTTAGGGTACGCGCCGTTCTGGAAAGTTTCACACCGGCTCGGAAGGATTCCAAATACACCTATAAATGAGGTAGGGCACACTAGAAGTCTATTTTGGGTGTTTTGTATTGATTGTCTTTCTGTGCCTCGATTTCGTAAAGTGCGACTCTGATACCGCTGCTCAAAGAAAGTTTCACACTGCGCCGTAATTATTCCAAATGCACCTAGAAATGATATAGGGCACACCAGAAGTCCATTTTGGGTGTTTGCGTTGATTTTCTTTCCGAGCCTCGATTTCATAATGTGGAGCTCCGGGTACCCGTCGCTCTGCAAAGTTTTACATCTACTCAGAATTATTCCAAATGCACCTAGAAATGACGTAGGGTACACTAGAAGTCCATTTTGGGTGTTTGGTTTTGATTTCATTTCCGTGCCTCGATTCCATAAATTGGAGCTCAGGGTTCGCGTCGTTCTGGAAAGTTTCACACCGGCTCGGAAAGATTCTAAATGCACCTAGAAATAAGATAGGGCACACTAGAAGTCTGTTATGGGAGTTTGATGTTCATTTTCTTTCCATGCCTCGATTTCATCTGAAGGGAGCTCTCGGTACCGCCTTTACGAATGTTTCACACTTGCTCGGAATTATTCCAAATGCACCTAGAAATGACGTAGGGCACACCAGAAGTCCATTATAGTTATTTGGTGTGGATTTTCTTTCCGTACATCGATTTCATAAATTGGAGCTTAGGGTACGCGTCGTTCTGGAATGTTTCACACCGGCTTGGAAGGATTCGAAATACACCTAGAAATAAGGTAGGGCACACTAGAAGTCTATTTTGGGTGTTTCTTATTGATTGTCTTTCTGTGCCTCGATTTCGTAAAGTGGTGCTCTGGATACCATCGTTCAGCAAAGTTTCACACCTGCTCGGAATTATTCCAAATGCACCCAGAAATGACACAGGGCACAACAGAAGTCCATTTTGGGTGTTTGCATTGATTTTCTTTCCGTGCCTCGATTTCATAATGTGGAGCTCCGGGTACTGCAATTTTTACACCTACTCAGAATTAATCCAAATGCACCTAGAAATGACGTAGGGCACACAAGAAATCCATTATGGGTGTTTGGTTTTGATTTCTTTCCGTGCCTCGATTTCATAACTTGGAGCTCGGGGTACACGTCGTTCTGGAAACTTTCACACCGGCTCGGAAAGATTCCAAATGCACTTAGAAATGAGGTAGGGCACACTAGAAGTCTGTTATGGGAGTTTGATGTTTGTTTTCTTTCCATGCCTCGATTTCATACAGTGGAGCTCTGGGTACCCGTCATTCTGGAATGTTTCACACTTGCTCGGAATTATTCCAAATCCTCCTAGAAATGACGTAGGGCACACCAGAAGTCCATTTTGGGTGTTTGCATTTATTTTTTTTCCGTGCCACGATTTCATAATGTGGAGCTCCGGGTACCCGTCGCTCTGCAAAGTTTTACACCTGCTTAGAATTATTCCAAATGCACCTAGAAATGGGAGTTTGATGTTCGTTTTCTTTCCACGCCTCGATTTCATAAATTGGAGCTTAGAGTACGCGCCGTTCTGGAAAGTTTTACTCCGGCTCGGAAATATTCCAAATGCCCCTAGAAATAAGGTAGGGCACACTAGAAGTCCGTTATGGGAGTTTGATGTTCATTTTCTTTCCATGCCTCGATTTCATACAGTGGAGCTCTGGGTACCCGTCGTTCTGGAATGTTTCACACTTGCTCGGAATTATTCCAAAAGCACCTAGAAATGACGTAGCGCACACCAGAAGTCCATTATAGTTATTTGGTGTGGATTTTCTTTCTGTACCTCGATTTCACAAATTGGAGCTTAGGGTGCGCTGCTGCTCGAAAGTTTCACACCGCTCGGAAGGATTCAAATGCACCTAGAAATGAGGTAGGGCACACTAGAAGTCTATTTTGGGTGTTTCAGATTGATTGTCTTTACGTGCCTCGATTTCAGTAAAGTGGTGCTCCGGATACTGAAATGCGTTGAAGAAAGTTTCACACCGCTTAATTATTCCAAATGCTCCTAGAATGACATAACACACAACAGAAGTCCATTTTGGGTGTTTGCATTGATTTTCTTTCCGTGCCTCGATTTCATAATGTGGAGCTCCGGGTACTGCAATTTTTACACCTACTCAGAATTAATCCAAATGCACCTAGAATTGACGTAGGGCACACTAGAAGTCCTATATGGATGTTTGCTTTTGATTTCTTTCCGTGCCTCGATTTCATAAATTGGAGCTCAGGGTACGCGTCGTTCTGGAAAGTTTCACACCGGCTCGGAAAGATTCCAAATGCACCTAGAAATGAGGTAGGGCACACTAGAAGTCCGTTATGGGAGTTTGATGTTCGTTTTCTTTCCATGCCTCGATTTCATATAGTGGAGCTCTGGGTACCCGTCGTTCTGGATTGTTTCACACTTGCTCGGAATTATTCCAAATGCTCCTAGACATGACGTAGGGCACACCAGAAGTCCATTTTGGGTGTTTGCATTTATTTATTTTTGCGTGCCACGATTTCATAATGTGGAGCTCCAGATACCCGTCGCTCTGCAAAGTTTTACACCTGCTCAGAATTATTCCAAATGCACCTAGAAATGGGAGTTTGATGTTCATTTTCTTTCCATGCCTTTATTTCATAAAGTGGAGCTCTGGGTACCCGTCGTTCTGGAATGTGTCAAACTTGCTCGGAATTATTTCAAATGCACCTATGAATGACGTTGGGCACACCAGAAGTCCATTATAGTTATTTGGTGTGGATTTTCTTTCCGTGCCTCGATTTCATAAATTGGAGCTTAGGGTACGTGTCGTTCTGGAAAGTTTCACAGCGGCTCGGAAGGATTCGAAATGCACCTAGAAATGAGGTAGGACACACTAGAAGTCTATTTTGGGTGTTTCGTATTGATTGTCTTTACGTGCCTCGATTTCAGTAAAGTAGAGCTCGATACCGTCGTTCAAAGAAAGTTTCACACCGCTTCTAATTGTTCCAAATGCGCCTAGAAATGACATAGGGCACACCAGAAGTCCATTTTGGATGTTTGCATTGATTTTCTTTCCGTGCCTCTATTTCATAATGTGGAGCTCCGGGTACCCGTCGCTCTACAAAGTTTTACACCTGCTCAGAATTATTCCAAATGCACCTAGAAATGACGTAGCGCACACTAGAAGTCCATTATGGGTGTTTGGTTTTGATTTTATTTCCGTGCCTCGATTCCATAAATTGGAGCTCAGGGTACGCGTCGTTCTGGAAAGTTTCACACCGGCTCGGAAAGATTCCAAATGCACCTAGAAATAAGGTAGGGCACACTAGAAGTCCGTTATGGGAGTTTGATTTTCATTTTCTTTACATGCCTCGATTTCATCTGATTGGAGCTCTGGGTACCCGCTGCTCGAATGTTTCACATCGCTCGAAATTAATCCAAATGCACCTAGAAATGACGTAGGGCACACGTAAGTCCATTATAGTTATTTGGTGTGTATTTTCTTTCCGTGCCTCGATTTCATAAATTGGAGCTTAGGGTGCGCGTGGATCGAAAGTTTCACATCGGCGCGGAAGGATTCCAAATGCACCTAGAAATGAGGTAGGGCACACTAGAAGTCTATTTTGGTTGTTTCGTAAAATATAAATTAAATTTACAAAAATATGAAATTTTTCAGAGAAGCTATTGGAATGATATATGTCCCAGATAAATTTTGAAAACCACTGTTCTCGTTTTAAAGTACTTAATTAAATACTTTGACCGAATAGGTCTAACTAGAGAACAAAGATTTTTCAAAAGGTCAAAATAATCTCTAAAAATTTGATAAAAATACTTCCCCAGTCTTAATACAAGCATTGATTTGCATTCTCTTTTGAAGCTTCAAACAAGTCTCAAATTTGGGTCGAAATGGAAGTTTTTAAATTGTAACAAAATTCTCATATTTTAAAAATGATTATAAATGCTATGAAAAGCATTTTATTACTATTCATTAAAACGGAGGCTGTTACAAACCTCCCCCCCCCCTTAAGGGCTTGTTTGGATGCTAGGGGAGAAATTCCCAGGGAAGAAAATCCTAAGAGGAATTTTGAAGGACATATGGAATCCCCCTCAACCCCTTGGGAAAATCTTCCCTCCCGGGAATAAAATCCCTGTTGCCATTTGGGAACAACAGGATAAAAATCCTACCATGAATGTTTTTTCAAAAATTCAAAAAAATCATAAAATTCGAAACAATAGCTATGGTGTACTTGAGTTATCAAGAAAAGTCTTGGCTACATGCCACATATATGAAATACGTCATAACAACTACACCTAGATTGCAACAATAGACTAGCAGAAATTCACTGCTACAGGCCCACTCAAACAAGTCTGCAGTTTTAGATTTCCAGTCCACATGCCATAGCAAAGTTCAAGCAAAAGTGAGGACAAAATCACCAACAACATGCCACATATATGAAATAAGTCTTAACAACTACACCTAGATTGCAACAATAGACTAGCAGAACAAAGTAGAAGGATCATCCACCAGCTTGATGCGTCATCCACATGGGTTTTCAACATGCAAATCTCCAGACCAACCTACAAAACAATCGGATAACTAAGTTAACACATGTAGAAACTGAGGGCTTAACAAAAACAATTTAATGTACCAAAACAATTGGATAACTAAGTTAACACATGTAGAAACCGAGGACTTAAAAAAACAATTTAATGTACCAAAAAGAACAATAAAACAAGCGAGAACAATCACAGCGCTCTTAGCATATAGGAAGGCCATGCAAATGAATCAAATAGGATTACGCAATTGCACAAGAATTCATCGTAATTGCTTTATAATATTATATTTGGAACTAGTGCATGTGTTCTGAAAATTTTTAGATTCACACACGCATCAAAAGAATGGTTGGTTCTTCAATGGTTTCATCCTCTACCGCAAAATAGCGTGGTCGAAAAGAGTATAGCCAAAACCGTAAAATCTTCTTGCCATTCTCTCCTTTCACTCCTTCGCAAGTCCTTCCTTTGTCTCATCACCTCTGCATAGCTAGCCTAGCTTAACATAATGCTTCCACATGTGGAACAATGTGGTTATTTTTCGATTTTAGAATGATTTTGGAATCTAAGCACTAAGGAAGCAGGATGTAAATAATGTCTAGATTGTACATCTCTCCTAACCACATGTAATTACCTCATATCTCTATATTGGACAAGATATGAAATTATGAATAGGCATATCAATCCTTAGGCATTATACATTTTCCATATGTTATCTCTGGAGGACTGGATCATGCAACATCAACGATATACACAAAAAATGGTCCCGACATGTATCAAACTAGCCAATAAAAGACAAGGTGCCAACATCACAGATCAAATAGCGAAGATAGCACAACAATAAATGGAAGCAAACCGGATAAACAGAGAACACCACTTTATGAACCGACAAGATTAGGAACGAGAAGGCATCATGAAATTGCCACACTACCTTATGATCGAGATTGACAAATACAGGGCAGTGGTACCAATGCCTTACTATACTTTTGATCATCAGCAAGTTACTATAGTTTTATGGTTTTTATTTGTTTTGACAAGAATCTAAAGAGCAAATTTGTTGCCTCTTAACACAAAAAATAAAAAAATGAAGGTAAGCACTCATATGCCTTATGAATTATGATTCTTTTGGTCTGAACTAGCAAAACATGTGTTTGTCCTTTAACCAGATTAAGAGGGCTACATACATGACATGAAATCGACAAACACCATATCCCAGATTCTACAAAGACATTATGTATCGATTCCAAAAACCAACCGATCAAGGATTCACAATCGGAAGTCTACAACAAAGTTGTGAAGACCAAGTGCAAGAATCCTAGTTAACTAGCTCGTTGAACCATGTAAGACGGCAAATTCCAAAGAAGATTCGCATAAACCAACCCCAAAACAAAGATTCGCACCCTTGTTCATAAGAAATTGCGTACACATACCGGTCTAGAACAGATTAACTTAACCACAAATGATGGAATAGCTAGGCCCCCAAATCGATGCTCCTAGAACAATTCCAAGAAGAATGAACCGGAGTGCGAGTGAGGAGAAAATTGTAGATGCGATTTGGGGGGGGGGGCCGAGCAACGGCGGCCCGAGTTGAGAGCGTCGGTGGGGAGGGGGCTTGAGTGGTGAAGGAGATGTACCTTGGGAGGAGCTCCGGCGGTCGGATCCGGTCGAAGGCTTTTGCGGCAAGCAAGACAGCCAGGAGGAGGAGGAGGAGGCTGAGCGGCTAGTCTCTGGCGTGGAGGAGGTGGCAGAGCGGTGCGGGGGAGGAGGAGGCCGATATGGGGTGGGGAGGGATGCGAGGAGGAGGAGCCGATCAGGGAGGAAGGGAGGAGGCGGCGCGCCAAGGAGGGAGGCGTTCGCGATGCGGGAGGACGAGGAGAATAATTCTGTGTCTTGACGCGTGATTTTTCCCGGTGGAATCGAGGGGATCGAGCCGGGAATGGGCCGCTGATGATCCAAACAATGAGACCATCGCATCGGGAATATTCCCACGGGGATTTTGCTCCAGGGGATTGGGCGGGGATCCCGGCCTTTCCCTGTGCTCCCAAACAAGGCCTAAGAGAATCTCGTTCTAAGATTCCAGGTAATTTAGAAGTTGGAAAAGAAATGAAGCTGAACAGATCTTTTCTAGAAACACAACTTCTATTGTCTTTATTTCCTTCAAAGATAGAAAGATAGATAACAACATTTGTTGTTTTGATTTCCTTCAAAGCTAGAAAATAAAGATCATAAAGAACAACATCTTGTTGTAATTACATCTTCTTTTACATTGCTTTGTTTAACCTCGCCTTTCTTGATTCGAAGTCACTTCAATCATGGAAGAGGTGGGGTGCTCAATCCTCATCAGATCTTCACGTTCCCAAGTGGCTTCCTCTTCTGTGTGATTGCTCCACTGGATTTTTAAGAACTTGATAGTGCGGTTTCTTGTCCTGCATTCCATTTCATCGAGAATACGCACCAGTTGTTCTTGGTAGGAAAGATCTGGTTGGAGATCAAGATTTTCATAAGCAGTTGCTTTAGTAGGAACACGAAGGCATTTCTTTAATTGAGAGACATGAAATGTATCTTGTACTGCTGAAAGAGAGTTTGGTAATTCCAGCTGATATCCTACAGCTCCTCGTTTTGCAAGGATTCGAAAAGGTCCGATATAACGAGGTGCTAGCTTTCCTTTCACCTGAAATCGATAAGTGCGCTTCATCAGTGACACTTTAAGATAGACATGGTCATCTACCTCAAAACTCAACTCTCAGCGACAATGATCAGCATAGCTCTTCCGACGAGACTGTGTAGTGCGCAGCCGGCCTCGAAACAGACGAACTTGCTCTGCAGCTTCTACCACCAAGTTAGGACCATAGAATGGTCTTTCTCTAGACTCGGACCAGTTCAACGGAGTCTTACAAGCTCTTCCATACAATGCTTCGAAAGGTGATATTTGAATGCTTGCTTCGTAGCTGTTATTGTTGGAAAACTCCACACACAGCAAGCACTTCTCCCAGTTCTTGCTATATGACGGCACACAGGTTCTGAGAAGGTCTTCCATATCTTGATTCGCCCTTTCGGTCTGACCGCTGGTTTGAGGATGATAAGCAGTGCTGAAAGAGAGTTCAGCCCCCATTGTTTAATGAAGACAACTCCAGAAGTAGGAAGTGAACTAAGGGCCACGATCAGAGACAATGACCTTCGTTACACCATGGAGACAAACAATTCTGGAAATGTAGCACTCGGCTAGCTGATGGCCATTGAAGGTGGTTTTGACGGGAATAAAATGAGCGACCTTTGTCAGACGATCAATGATCACCCAAATGGCATCGAACCCACTCGAGTCCTTAGAAGACTGATAACAAAATCCATATCGATTTCCTCCCATTTCGACTAGGGAATAGGCAGCGGTTGAAGGGTACCAGTTGACTTCAAGTGTTCGGCTTTGACCCTTTGGCAAATGTCACATTCAGAAACATACTATGCAATTTGCCTTTTCATTTTGCTCCACCAAAATGTCTTCTTCAAATCCTGGTACATCTTGGTACTCCCAGGATGTAAAGAAAACTTGGAGTTGTGAGCCTCTTTAAGGATTAGCTCTCTTAACTAGGGATTTGAGGGTACTACTAATCGGTTGCCGTACCGAATGATACCTTAGGCGTCTTCAGAAAATTCCTTGGCTTTACCCGCCTTCAAATTTTCCCTGATTTCGGCTACCTCTGCATCAGTTTTCTGAGCCTCAACGATCTGATCCTCAAGTGTGGATTTCACTTCTAAGGTAGTGAGAAATCCTTCTTCAACCATCTCAAGACTTAGGCGCTGAAATTCTGCAAACAAGCCTTTAGCAAGAGGTGTTACCAACAAACAGCTGCACTGCAACTTTCTACTCAATGCGTTGGCCACTACGTTGGCTTTGGTCCTTGATCAGCTCAAGCCATCTCCTTTGTCGCATATTTAGATCAGCTTGAGTGAATATGTACTTCAAGCTCTTATGATTAGTATAGATCTCGCAACGATTACCGATGAGGTAATATCGCCAAATCTTCAAAGCATGGACCACAGCTGCCAATTCCAAGTCATGAGTAGGATAATATACTTCATGAGGCCTCAATTGTCTGGATGCATATACCACAACTCGGCCCTCTTGCATGAGAACACAACCAAGTCCATGGCGAGATGCATCGCAAAAAATGTCAAAGCTTTTGTGAATATCTGGTAGAGTGAGAACTGGAGCTTTGGTTAGGAGTTCTCTCAAAAGTTGAAAACTTTCTTCACACTCGGTAGACCATTCAAACTTCTTCTCCTTCTTCAAAAGCTGAGTCAAGGGTCTTGCAATTTTGGAGAAATTTTCAATGAATCTACGGTAATAACCCGCAAGTCCAAGAAAACTTCGGATGTCAGAAACACTTTTGGGCTGACCCTAGTCTAGTACATCTTGTACCTTACTTGGATCAACAGTGATACCACCTTCAGATAACACATGTCCCAGAAAGTTGACTTTTCTGAGCCAGAACTCACACTTGCTGAATTTTGCGTACAGCTGATGCTTACGAAGTGTTTCCAACACAAGCCTCAAATGATGTTCATGCTCTTCATTAGACTTGGAGTAAATGAGAATGTCGTCGATGAACACGACAACAAATTTGTCCAAGTAATCCATGAATACTAAATTCATGAGATTCATGAAGTATGCTGGAGCACTGGTCAGACCAAAGGACATGTGATGAGGATCCACCTAGTTGATTAGATGAATCCTGATTGTTGGCCCAATCTTTCACGGTACACTTGAAGTTTAGCAGCTTGTTGTCTCCTTCTCTTTACTTTGGGTGAACAGTAACCGCACGTGTGAATAGTACCACACGATGAATAGTACCCAAACCCTAGATAGTAAATCTTCAATCTCTAGTTGTGCTAAACCTTGAGGCTTAGAAACAACAGAGAATAACTTCACAAACCGATCTGATTTGATCGAATTGCAAAGACGTAGTAGATGGATCTTCTTGGTTGTAGTCAAGAACAAGGTGTCCTTGCTTTACCCCCAAGCTGAAACACCAAATAAGAACTTCCTCTCGCTTCCTCCTCTCTCCAACTCTCCCTCTTAAATCCTCTCAAGAACACATCTCAACTCAAGAACACCAATTGCGCCAATTTGAGTGCTAGCATTAGTTTGCAATTTAGGGATGCAAACCAATGCTTTGGTAGTAGTTATGGCCGTATCAACATGACACTACACTCGTACAAACCGTAGCGAGTAGAGAATGCTGTCTTATGAATGTCCTCAGCGCTAAGTTTGATTTGATGATAGCCCGAACACAAATCAATCTTGGAAAGGACTCAGGCTCTAGTCAATTGGTCAAAAAGATCATCGATGTGAGGAAGAGGATACTTGTTTTTTATAGTGACTTCATTTAACAGACGGTAGTCCACACACATCCACAAAGTCTTGTCTTTCTTCTTGACAAAGATGGCTAGGCATCCCTAAGGCGAGGAGCTCGGCCGGATAAATCCCTTGTCAATCAATTCTCCAAGTTGTTTCTTCAACTCTACCAGCTCATTGGGAGACATCCGATAAGGTCTTCTGGATACTGGAGCAGTACCGGGTGCTAGTTCGATTACGAACTCCACTTCCCGATCCAGGGGCATGCTTGGAAGATCTTCAAAAAAGACATCTAGATACTCACGAACTACTGGTACCATCTCCAAGGTAGGTGTGGTATCGACTTGCAGAGCACAAAGATGAGTTTCGACTGTCTTGGAATTGAAAACAACTTGAATGCTGTTTTCATTTGTCATAGAAATGGATTGTTGAGCAAAATTAATTTGCCCTTGATGCTTGGACAGCCAGTCCATTCCCAAGATGACATCCAACCCTTTAGAATCTATCACAATCAGATTTGCCAAAAAAATTACCCCTTGGATCTCTATGGTAATGTCATGGCACATCTGATCGGTTCTAAATACCGACCCTAGTGATTTAATAAGAAAGGGTGGCTGGAGTGTATGCATGTTTAACTAATGTTGAACAGCAAACTGACTCTTAACAAAAGAATGAGATGCTCCAGAATCAAAAAAGAATAGTAGCTGCACTGAAATTAACAAGGAGCATACCGAGGATGACGTCAGGCGCATCAATGGCCTCTTCTGCAGAAATCCGATTCACATGACCTCGGGCATGAGCCAGATCAACCTTGACAGGCGGCCTCGGAGGTGGTGCTGGTCGTACAGATGCTAGAGGAGGATGAACAGGAGGCAGACCACGTTGCCTCGCCAAACAATTATTGGCATAATGTCCAGGACGACCACAATGAAAACAAATAGCACCAGGTTTGACATTGTCGGTATTCTGAGGCTGAGTCCCAGTGGCTCTCGGCTGGCCAGTAGGTGGAGGTGGACGAGGTGCAAACACAGGTGGCCTCAGTGGAGTTGGAGCTAGTACACGAGGAGGTTGAGGCTGCCACATGTGCGGCCTCGGTGAACTGCCACTAGCTACAGTCTGTGCAGCCCTCTTCCACTTTCATGCCTCATCCAAGGCCTTGCTCTTGCTTTTGGAGATGATGGCTTTATTGACCAGATGCTGAAAATTTTTGAAGTCATGAACTGCTAATGACATCTGTAGCTCCTTAGTCAAGCCATTCATGAATCGGTTTTGGCGACGAAGGTCAGTCGAAACGTCATCAGGTGCATATCGGGCAAGGAAGTTGAATTCATAGATATATTCTGTCACAGTCTTTTGCCCTTTCTTAAGAGCGAGAAATTTCTGCTACTTAATCATCACAACTCCCTCTGGAATGTGAGCTTCACGAAACGCTTCTTTGAACTCGTCCCAAGTCGGGACGTGTCCGGTAGGCTGGATGGCAAAGAAGTTGTCCCACTAAGCACTAGCTACTCCATCCAATTGATAACTAGCAAACAACACCTTCTCCCTCTCACAACACCTACAACAACTGAGGAGGACATTAAAGGTAACAATAATGGTGTTGAATTGAATCCTCATCAAGAAGAGGTACGTATGAGTGAGAACTCTAGTGTTCCTTCAAATATTCCATGTCCTGAAATATCTATGCTCAATTTACATAATGTGGAATTGATTACTCATAAGGAAGTTCTTACTAGAATATCTCTTGATGATTCTTTATACTATATCATGTTCAATGATCCTAGAGAGCTATCTAGTATGATTGGGAACCTTCTTCAAGTTTCATGTTTAAAATCACTAGTACCTTATGCCTACACATCTATGTTCAATTTGATTGGAGATTATGGTGTAGCTGACACGTTCTATGCATATCGAATATGCATTACCTATGATAATCTTGTTGATTTAAAATTGCATGTTTTGCTCAAACCTTCTTTTGAGCAATCTTGTCATGGTCACTTTGAGATGGGTTTCAATACAAGAGCCTATTGTCTAGAACGTAACATGATACCTACTTGTTTATCCCGTAACGATGAAATATAGTAAAGTTGTAGCATGGAAGGCATTAAGAATTTTCTCCCCAAATTTGAAGAACTTGATCTAGTTAGTCCCTTTTATATCTTGTCCATGTCCTTAGAAAAGTCGAGGACGACTTTTTCTCATGGGAGGAGAATGATGTGAATGAAAGTATCACAATGTATATATCAAATACATCATATGGCTATTGTTACGCTAATTATTTTGTGCATAACTATGAGAATAAGACAACAATTGATTCATACATATATCACGTACATACGTTTTCTCTTTGTCTAGTACTTTTGTGGAAATCATCATGTGAATGATAGGCGTCTCGAGATGAATACATCACATCAATCAAATGGCTATCGTTGTACTATCATGATTTGCAAAGCAAAAGGGCTGATAAATACATATACCATGCATATACGTTGTTTTCTTTGTCTAGCACATTTTCAAGCTATCAAAAGCCGAGGACGGCTTTTCTTGAAGAAAGGGAGGATGATGCGGACATCCTTAGCTACGCTGTTCCATATAGTGTTTTCAATTCAACAAGTACATCAGAACAACATGAGCTTACTAAAAAAGTTGAAGAACAAGAGAAGCTTGTGGGTGAAGCTTGTGCAAAGAAGCTTAACCAAAAAGTGAATATGTGCCATGAATTTCCTTTAAGTTTAATTGAGAATATTATACTACCTAATAGTGGGTCATTGCTTATTGTTAGGTTTGAAGGAGATGCTTCATGTGAATATCAAGAACACGATGCTTCTCGGGTGTTTTGATGCTCGGAAAAATAGCATGTAGCTTTGTGGGACGATGGAAGGTATGGGTTCATAACGATCTTCGCAGCAACTCGAAGGATCTAGCATGAACAATATATATATTTGGAAAGCTTATCAAGTCTACTTTCCAACGGATCAAACGGCATGTGATTTGGAGCTTTCTATAAAAAGTTATGGCTATTCAAGTGCATGCTTTGCACATTCTGCACCGATCAACGCGAGAGTTGACAAACGGCATGTGATTTGGAGCTTTCTATAAAAAGTTATGGCTATTCAAGTGCATGCTGCACATTCGCACCGATCAACGCGAGAGTTGACAAAGTTGATGATTCCGCGGCTTGTACGACATCTTGGGAAGATATCCAGCTTTGCCATGACTTTCCAAAGGCTTACAAGAGTCCCTTTCTCAAGTTGCACACAGATTCAAGTCGTTTCAATTAATGAAATTGAAGTTAGGAAAGTTTGGATTCAATTCGGATTCGGAATCAGCATCAAAATCGGATTCGGAATCAGCAGTACAGTCCGGATTAAAAAGGTCATAACTTTCACAAACGGAGTCCGATTTGGGTGTTCTTATACTTGTTGGAAAGCTAACTTCAAGCCCGATCCAACGGATGCTCGCTTAGCCTCAGATTCATTACGCATCAAAAGATATGTCCGAAACAATGTGACGGTTGTAAACTCAGAGTTTCCTTTTTTGTTTTAGATTGTGTCCGACTTGGAGTAGGAGTTCTAATTCCGAAATAGAGTAGGAGTAGGGCCTCTTGGCCAGCCATAAGGTGGAGAAGGGCACTATATATTGAGGGGTAGACCCCCATTGTATCGGAAGACCAGTTTATGCATAAGAATTGAAACATAGCTATTGCTTGTTCTTTCTAAACCAGAGTTCATGCGAGGACTTTAAGAGAGGACTAGGCGATCCATTGATTCGTTCTGCAATTCAAGGTCAAGCCGTCGTTCCATTGGGAATTGGGGACTTGGCGATCGTCGTTTGTGGTCTCGCGACGATCATGTATCTGGTGTGTTTTGGGCGTATTCCAAAGAGTTGAGGGTTCGTGCATTGGCGCGAGTGTTTAGCTAGTGACTTCGTCTACTTCGCATCATCTATCCACGGTTCCTCACCGAGAAGATCGGGCCTCCCCCATATCACACAACCTCCCCTTTGAGGATATGACCGTCAAGACCTACCCTTTGACCATGTTGCACCCATTACTTCAAATTACTATGTTCTATTTCAAAGGTTTGTGCATGCTTACTTTACTTATTTCAATGCCTATCTTTAAGTTCATAGTTATGCCAAATCCTTTGTATGGCCAATCTTGCCATTGAACCAAACATGTTGTCACCCTAGTTAAAATCTGGTTGATGCAATAATGTGAACCCGGATCTCTTGAAAAATGTATGCTTATGCTTAGACCAAAATCTTGGTTTGGGAAGTTTTTCTGCCAAAAGACCAATGTTGTCTAAATGTCTTAATCCATGACATTGGGTTGTCGTGGTGATTCTGCAAATGTTTTGAAAAGCAAAGAAAATGGAAAATTGTTTGGACTTGGGCGGATTGGTTTGCTTGGTTGGTGCATGTCTATGCACGGGCTCAACCCAGGTAGGGTTGAGGCCTAGGGTTTTGTGGTAGCCACCCAAGCCAGTTAAGGACCGGTCTGTGAGCCGCATCTTGCTAGCGACCATTGTGCAACCACATGTCCTGTGTGGGCGGGACCTGACCGACTAATTTGCAAAGATCCATCGCGGTTGATCCTGTTGGTGAGGTGGGTAGTCATGTTATGACCTTCGTAGTCCCACCTGGCGCAAGAGGGGGCCTGAACCCTACGGATGGGTAATCCAAAGAGCGTGAAACCTTAGCGAGGGTGGACTGCGGTGGAGCGATGCATTGTAAAAGCCTTGTCATGTGCTCTAGACCTCTCACCAAAGGAAGTGTGAGGTGGTGTTGACGAATGCCAAACAAACTAGAGAAGGCATGTCATGTGGGTAAAGTTGTACACCTCTGTAGAGCGTAAAACTATTTGAATAGCCGTGTCCACTGTTATGGACATGCTAGCAAAGCCACTCAAAGTTAGATCTTGGTTTTATTTTCAAAGGACTTGTGAAATTGATTTTGGATTTCTATCCATTTGGTTATGGTCGGGTAACCTTGTGACAGGAGGGTATCCTTCACCACTTGTGATGAATGTTATCCAACTAAAAACTGAATTTAGAAAATGAATTTTAGTTATTGTAACTGCCTTGGAACTTAGTACTTGTATTTGAAATAAACTTGCCTTTACGCAAATCAACCATATCATGCCTTCCTTTGAGATATCCTTTTATGCATGTCATTCTGTTATTTGATGGGTGTAACTTGCGAGCACGGTTGTTGTGCTCATTGTTGCTTGATTTGATGAATTGAGCAGGAGAGGACTCCTTTGAGGATAATGAGGACCAGATCAATTAGGCTGGGCCCTCCAGCCAATTACCTGTGGTGTATTGGATGGACTTGGTTTTGCTTCCATTGTGTATTTTGCTTTGTTGTCGTGGCTTGTAAGCAACTTTGTAATCAACTCCCTTGCTGTTAATAAAGTCTTTTGTGGATGTGTGTTATCACTTGTATTTGCTGTGAGAACTAGCCATTGATCCTTGGGGACTAGTTCGGATCACGGGAGGTTTAGAACTTCTCCAAGTCTCATGACCTCCTCGGGTTGGTCTGTTGACCTCCCTCAGGTCTGGTCGTGGCTCTTGGGGAGGTCTTGAGTCTCAAGACCTCCTCGGGTTAGTATCCTGGACCTCCAAGAGGTCTGGCCGGACCTCTTGGGAGGCCTAGGAGGACTGCCCGAGAGATGCTTTGGACCTCCCTGGTGGACTCCAGGGAGGTCTTGGAGGACCTCTCGGGATAGCCCCTGGCCGGGTCACCACAAGTGGTATCAGAGCATCTTGACTGCAGGACGTAGCCTTGTAGAATGGTCGATAGAAGAAGGTTCAAAATGTGTTTTACAAAACAAGAGAAATAAATTGTTCTCCTCTTACCTGAGTTATCTTTCTATCCTTATTCCCTTCCTCTGTATCTCTACCTTGTTCTCCCTTATCTTTATAAAATTGAATGGACCATCTTTTCCTTGAAATGTCAGTAGGGCCGATTTAAATCCTCTATTGCATTAAGTACCTCTCTGTTCGTGGCTCTGGGTGGCAGTCCTTTGCAAAGACCACCCATGAGGTATCTTTGCAAAAGACCACCCCTTATGACCACGACCTCCTTGCTTGCAGCCCTGGGGGCAGTGAGCTTCGAGTAGAGCGATTGTGGAGCTCTTTTAGTTGGGTGTTATTGTTGGTTTGGTTGTTTCGACCTCCCCCTTTAGCTTCCTTCTTCTTTCCTAATTTCTGAAGGTCTGGCAGATGGTGACAACTAGAGGTAGTGGCAGCACTAGTGGTTAAGGCCGAGCCTCTGGGGGTGATCCAAAGACCCCAGTGCCGCAACCACCTCCTCCCCCAGGTGAAGGTCCCAATTGGAATCAGATGATGACCAATCAGGCTCGGTTGATTAATTTCCTAGCTCAATCTATTAACAATACTTAGAACCTCCAAGCGGCCGCAGCAGCTCAACTGTAACACCCTGATTTTCAGAGCCTTTTTGAATTTTCAAAATAAAAAGAGCCATTTTGTTTTGATGAGAATTCAAAGCTTAACTTGAGAATTTCATAATGGATTTCAATTGATTAAATCAAACTTCGACTAAAACTCGCTTTTGGTTAATTGGGTTTGTGGAGCTTCTCTTTTTTGCGCAGGTTTTGTTCTTCTTTGGTCCAGACCTCCTTAGGTCTAAACCTCTCAAGTGCTTGGACCTCCCCTGGTCCAGACCTTCCCTCTTCGATGCTCCTCTAGCTTAGACCTCCCTAGGCCTAAGTCTCCCCTCATATCCATTTGAGCTCCTTCTGTGTCCTTTGAAACCCTTCTGTATTCGATTGGGCAACGACGCTCCTGGGATCAAGTCGATCTTATGTTCGATCCCACGGATTGGCACGCATCCATTTTGCCCAAGTCTAAACCAGTTTTCCTTTTTATTTTGCTACTAAAATCATTGGCAAATTTCTATGGCATAATCATGTCATAGACTCATTTTTAAACTATATTTGAATCTTTGGCTAAAATTCCCCAAATTGAATACTTTTGGGTCTAAGCATGACTAAGCACAATTTTTCCCAAAATATTTTAGTCCATACTATTGTACCAACTAGATTTTATCTAAGGTGCAAGGTATAGATATTTCAATATCAAAATTTGGCCATAGAATTGTATTGGGATTAATTATAAATTTAAAATAGGATTTAAAGTACATTGAATATAAATAAGCATGCAATAATAATTTAAAACAAAATTTAAATAATTTAGAATAATAGGATCAAATATGATCAAAGGATATAATTTTCCTTGCTCAATTAGTTGTTGTTCTCAATCGGCGTCGAAATCTGACTATCCGAAGTCGTCGAAATCTATACACGAAAACAAGCCAAATTCAAAAAAAATTAAAATAAACTACAAATAAAATAATTTTGGTATATATAGCTAGATCTTGATTTTAGATGAAATTAGGAATTTGAATCACTTGAATTAGAGCTCGAACGAAGGAGAACGAGCTTTGAAAAGATTGAAAATCAAATGAAATGATGAAATTGGAATTTCAGAAATTAAGGAATTATTTTTGTAACACCCCAGCCCAACAATGAGCCTGGAATGCTACTAACTAAACATAATAACGATTTAAACACAAGGCATAGATCTAAATTTCGACAGAACCTCCTTTGTATAACTAGTATACCAAAGGTTCCAACAGTTGCAAATATCCTAAACAATATCTCAACATCCAAAACTCAATCAAGCATTCAAGATAATCTTTTCAGCTAGAGCAGTATCAAGCATAATCAAAATTTACTACTCTCATTATTACAAATATTCCAAAACATTCAACCATAACCATAATTAATCCTCCAACAGTTTACTTATTATTAGAGTATGAGCTAAATGATATTCATCAATTAAAGTGTGTGGTTGAGAGTGCATCCATGCAAGACTACTCCCTCCCATGCATGCCGTTCTTGCCAGTGGTACCTAAAAACACAACAAAGCAAGAGTGAGCCCAAAGATTCAGCAAGTATCAATAAAGGAACACTAAGCTCACGGTTATAGCATCAACATACCAAAAGAAGCATTACACTAAAGACAACTCCCATGCTTATGTAATGCGAACATGCAATGCATCCTTTTATCTTTTTCTCTTTTCGCATTTTACCGGTAATACGGGGTATACAACCGTCAATGTATACCCTTGTCTGTGCCCTCTGGCACAGCGACCAAGAGCCTATACTCCACGAGTATAGGGACCATTGCCCATCATCTTTATGATGGGGACCTCTATTTAATGCCCACATTCCACGAATGTGGGCACCACAAGTCCGCCATTTACATGACGGGGACCTCAACTGTATATACTTGGTCACCACGTGACCAAGTCTCAGGTATGCTCTCAATATGCGTACGTACTAGGACTCTATCTGTCAATAACATATGAATCAACAAGTACATACCAAAATCTCAGACCTCAAATAACATGTAGGGCATTAACAGCATACATAAGTAATCTTTAGCCATAATCATGCATTCACCATTTTTATTCATACTCATCACACTATCATCCATGCATATGAATAAAACACAATCAATCACATTCAAACATTTGCAATTATGCTACAACCAGGATACTTGCCTCAACTGCAAGAGGAACGGTGGACGCTTGAAGAGGGCGCTGCCCCTGGGACCAATCCCCCACCTGAATATAATTATAAACCATGCTAAGACAATCATACTGGACCAAAGACATATTTAATAGCACAAATGAACTCACTAAAATCTCAAGCGCCTTCCAAACTTCCATCTTCTAACGATCGATCTGTCCCCTCTGTGGACAGCCAACTTCTAAAATCCATAACTTTCACTACAGGGGTCCAAATAAGGTGTTCTTGGACTTTCTGGAAAACTAATTAATTTCCCCAACTAAACCTAGTTGAGAGGCCCTTCTGAATCGGCCATCTATTGACCCTACCGAGCTAGTTAACAGAACATCGAAATCGCGTCAGGTTCTTTGGACAGTACACTAAAAATACCATAACTTTTACTACGAGTGTCCAAATCTCGTGCTCTTGAGCTTTCTGAAAATCTAGGGCAATAACCTACGACTTTCATTATACTAAGCTTCTCTAATTCTCCATTTAACTAATCGATTAACTCAGATTACTAAAACATGTCAGAAAACCGACAAATCTTCAGAACAGTCCCACTAATAAAATCATAACTTTTGCTACCGAAGTCCAAATAATGTGTTCTAGCACTTCACGGAAATCTGGCGACATCCTCTACATTACTCTAGGAGATGTCTAGAACTAATTCTGCATTTAAGCACATCAAAACAGCGATCTACTCCAATCTGTCCTGAGCAGCCCTAAATACCGACATTGCTAAAATAACTAAACACGCATCTAGTCGGGGGAAAATAGGGTTTACCCTTGACGAACTGCTGTAGATCACGATGTAGCCCGCGATCCTTCCCCTTCACTCTCTTCTCCCTTCTCTCCTTCTTCCTCTTCCTTTCTCTTCCCTTCTTCCTTGGCCGTGACAGAAGGGCGGCGTGACTTGGCCAAGGAGGACAAAGATGGAGGGGAGGCAAGATCAATAAGCGACGGCGTGCTCTGATGATCTGATGTGGCGGCGGCATCAGAGCACGGATTACTGTAGCACCCCTAGGGTTTTCCCCCTCCTTCTGTTGGTGGCTGCTTTCCTCATGGGCCATGGCCTACTTTGGCTAAATTCCCCCCTTATGGCTAGCCACCACCTCCCACCTTTGGGCCAAATACCAATGGGCCTGACGCCCTGGCCCAGGTTGTCTAAATTTCGCTGTAAACCCCCTCTTTAACTTCTTAAATAACTATTTTCTATTTAATCCTTCTCCTAATTTAATTATTCTCTCCCGAATATTCTTGCGAATACTTTTTGGGGTATTACATTCTACCCCCCTTAAATAGAATTCGACCCCGAATTCTCCTTATCGTTCTACTCGAAGAACAACCGCAACAGAAGGTATCCAACAATGAACACGTACTCAATGTGAACAACTCCGGAGTATGCTCGCGCAAGCAAGATTTCAACTCCGAAGTCATTCTCCTCTCGGACCTATGGGACCACCGTACCTTGAGGCAGCTGATGTACTACGCCTCGTCACTCGTACCATCCTAACCAGATCCACTCAACGGACTAGACTCGATGATGCGGTAATGCTCGCTGGTCAACGGCTCTTACGAAACCTCACACTCCAAATACCTCAAGCATTCTCTTAACACCAGTTCATCCAAAACATTATATAACCCGTTCCAAGATTCGAGACGGTTCTAGCGAATTGCTAACTTCAAACATCCCCACAACTTCCAGAAACAACCCAATGTACCTTAGGCTATCTTTCCCTTTAGTACCAAACCACAGAATTTGTGCACAAGCATATGGAATGCTCATTCTATCTTCAGTCGATCTCTTCATCCTAACCAGGAGGGTCTTCGTTAAGTAGGGACGCGCAACACAACTTATTTTAATCAAACTTTAATATTCAGATTCATCTAAAAACAAAGGATTCACAATGCAATACCAATTTTTCTCCAAAACACTCAAATCCAAAATCGAAGATTCCTCATGAAAACCTTTTCAAGACTCCAACTAGGCGGGTTTGCAACTAAACACCACATAAGCCAAAAGAGAATTAGCTCAAATGTCCAAATCAAATACTTCATTTATTTTCCTGAACCGGACAGAACCACCTTGTCCACATAGTCAACTCAAATTGTACCCGATCTCTGTCATAAAACTCAGCTCAAACAAGAATCGAGATAGCACTTCTCTACTCAAGAAAACATTCTTTTCTCAGATGTTCTTTTAAGAAATAATCCCTTTCCCTTTTCATGGGTGTCCAGAATTATCACACTAACTCCTCCCTCTTAACCGACAGTCCCAAAATGATCCTCAAACTGAAAGAACAACCATACTTATTTAGAGGGACTCTACTAATCCACAAAAGGATTCTCTAGTCCACTCCTATACCAAAGGAAATTTATTTTGACAAATGATTTCCAACACCTCAATAAAGATTTTTCGCCGACAACCACATCATCTCATTCCGTTAAAGATAATCAACTTCAAATTCTCAGCACACATACTCATTTACTTTACCCAAAGTATTCTATCAAAGATCAACACACTAATCAAAATTAAGCTTCATTCATCTTCCTCTACACATAATATTGGGTCTCGTGGTCTTAGCATAAAAATAGAGAGCCCAAGTTCAACTTCCAAGACTCCTACAATGAATTCTGGTATACTTGATAGGTAACCCTCAGATCTGATGACTAAAATTTCACATAGCTCAACAATAACCTCAGTTATTAATGTCAACATTCATCACTAATCAAGTAACCGCCCCAAGGCGATTTATTTCACCAATCTTAGACCTTCTCTAATCCACACCAATCAAATCCAGTTACACAACCACAATATACCCATTCGCAATACCCTAACTGATTAACCAAGATTCAAACAAACTCAATCACTAACATCAATAAATAAATATATTCTTGACCAAGTTATCCTTAGAGATAATCTAACTCCCATAGGGTTACTCACTGAGGCTGAGTCACACTTGACAATAACTCAACAATTCCTGCTATCCGATTAATTAGCACGACGCTTAGGTTTCTCCACACTGCTACTCTCATTTAAATTCACCATCATAACTCTTCTACACAATCTTACTAAGTATCCAATTGCGATACTCTAATAAATTTTATCAAGAGTCCGTACTTTCGATAATCCCAACATCTCAACATGGACAAAGGTTATTGGATCATAATTCGTCATAGGTTCCACTAGTGGTAACACTAATCAGATTTATTTCATCGACAAACATTCCATTTAAATAGAATTCTCTCCAGGTGTTATAGGTCAAAACCAACTCACTTTCTACTGCTCTTCAAATAACTTGGTTCCCAATATCTCACCACTATCATATACTTGTCCACCACTAACTAGTCACCATATTACACTTTATAAGACTCGGCAACACAAGTTGGTTAATTCCTTTATCAAAAAGGAAAAGACAAACTAAAACCAGTTTCAATACATAAGAAAACATTGCTCCTCGGAGTGAGCACGAGACCAAGAGAAACAATCAAATGGAAATGATCTCTAAAAACAAAAGTCAAAACCACAGTTGAGGGCACATGTCCTACAAGAAGGAAATTTCAACCTCACAAAAATCAGGATAAAACATTGCTATTGAAACTCAAGAAACTCTTAAGCTGTAACGACAGAAAAATTACAGATTACAATTCTTAACTCCAACCTCAAATACTTATGGTACACATTTTCCGTTAACAAAGAAAGCAATTTTCTTTGTTTTCAACATTACTTGCCAACCCAAATCACATTAATCGCTTAAGAACCAAATAGAACCTTCCAATACGTCACACTACTCCAACTGGTTTCATCTACTTCAAAATTCATGAACTCCAAAAGATCACAAATGCAAAACTCCAAACATTTCATTTAATCCATATTACAAAAGGCAATCAACTTACTTTCTCTCTAGAAGAATCATCACCACTCCAACGCGATACGGGGGATGCCCGATCTTCTCGGTGAGGAACCGTGGATAGATGATGTGAAGTAGACGATGTCACTAGCTGAACACTCGTGCCAATGCACGAACCCTCAACCCTTTGGAATACGCCCAAAACACACCGGATACATGATCGTCGCGAGACCACAAACGACGATCGCCAAGTCCCCAATTCCCAATGGAATGACGGCTTGACCTTAAATTGCAGAACGAATCAATGGATCACCTAGTCCTCTCTCAAAGTCCTCGCATGAACTCTGGTTTAGAAAGAACAAG
The DNA here is from genome assembly GCA_036346405.1 of Phyllostachys edulis. Taxonomy (NCBI): domain Eukaryota; kingdom Viridiplantae; phylum Streptophyta; class Magnoliopsida; order Poales; family Poaceae; genus Phyllostachys; species Phyllostachys edulis. The sequence continues at coordinate 46,899,339 of CM070562.1, read as the reverse complement.
CAATAGCTATGTTTCAATTCTTATGCATAAACTGGTCTTCCCATACAATGGGGGTCTACCCCTCAATATATAGTGCCCTTCTCCACCTTATGGCTCGCCAAGAGGCCCTACTCCTACTCTATTTCGGAATTAGAACTCCTACTCCAAGTCAGACACAATCTAAAACAAAAAAGGAAACTCTGAGTTTACAACCGTCACATAATTTCGAACATATCTTTTGATACGTGATGAATCTAAGGCTGACCGAGCATCCGTTGGATCGTTCTTGAAGTTAGCTTTCCAACAAGTACAAGAACACCCAAATCGGACTCCGTTTGTGAAAGTTATGACCTTTTTAATCTGGACTATACTGCTGATTCCGAATCCGATTTTGATGCTGATTCCGAATCCGAATTGAATCCAAACTTTCCTAACTTCAATTTCATTAATTAAAACAACTTGAATCCATGTGAAACTTGAGAAAGGGACTCTTGTAAGCCTTTGGAAAGTCATGACAAAGCTGGATATCTTCCCAAGATGTCGTACAAGCCGCGGAATCATCAACTTTATCAACTCTCGCGTTGATCGATCGAATATGCAAGATGCACTCGAATAGCCATAACTTTTATAGAAAGCTCCAAATCATGTGTCGTTTGATCCGTTGGAAAGTAGACTTGATAAACTTTCCAAATATATATATTAGTCATGCTAGATCCTTCCGAGTTGCTGCAAAAATCGTCATGAACCCATACCTTCCATGCGTCCCACAGGCTGCATGCTATTTTTGTGAGCATCAAAACACCCCGAGAAGCATCGTGTTCTTGATATTCACATGAAGCATCTCCTTCAAACCTAACAATAAGCAATGACCCGCTATTAGGTAGTATAATATTCTCAATTAAACTTAAAGGAAATTCATGGAACAGATTCACCTTTTGGTTAAGCTTCTTTGCACAAGCTTCACCCACAAGCTTCTCTTGTTCTTCAACTCTTTTAGTAAGCTCATGTTGTTCTGAGGTACTTGTTGAATTGAAAACACTATATGGAACAGCGTAGGTAAGGATGTCCATATCACAACGCGTCACAATATTTTGTAGACCATATTACTAATATCAAGAATAATTCACTCTTAACAAGGTTCGTTATCGTCAACCCTCCCTTTATAAAGTTCCCAAAAGCTTACCGAACTGTTACATACTACTTTATCATCTCATCCTCAATTGAGGGTATACCAAATTCTTACAACCTCACTACAACAACCACTTTATTTTAGAGGGAACCGACTACGCTATTTAAAAGGTTATTCCAAAACCCTTTCATCGAAGACATACTATTATCCGATAGTTCTACCATCATATAAACATTGTTCATCCATTAAATCCCATCAGTTTATCTCTTAGTGATGCTTAACACCAAACTTTAATAGACAATAATTGCACCTAGCAATTCCATATAATCACTAAGTATCCACCAAAGGTTACTCCAAGATTAATATTCACTAAGACAATAATCTAACTCCTTTTGAACTTAACCATCCCAAATGGTTAAGTTAATCCATTAAGACCCGTTAATCCAATTTACTAAAGAAGTTTACCAAATGTATCACTCTTAATGATCAACTCAATTCATCAATGTTCCACACCTCTTATTAACTCTATTGATTACAATCAGGTATAGCCATACTCTTAATCACAGCTCATCAAGAACTACTACAAGCCACTTTTAAATTAATCAACTTTCCTTTCGAGGATCTTAGTTAAGATCGATCATGCACACACTGCAGACCTAACCTGATAACTCATATTATATCCATTAATTTCTTTGATTAAAACCTCTCACTTAACCAAGACAAAACATCTTCTTTCATAAAAGAGAACCATTAATCTTCAACTGAAAAAGAGTTTAGCAAATTCAAATTCAAGGGAAAGAACAACTCTTCTAAAGATACTCACTATCAACACCTGTACTAAGATATCCGTGATAACCACTTCCCTATTCTCATACCGCGAATGGTGGTGTAACCTGGTAAAGCCCAGGGCCACAACCACGACCTCAACCTCTCAACATGGGTTATCCCCACAAATAATAATCATATAATCAATTTATGAGCAATCATACTCAATTCATATCAGCAATCATCAATACGATATAGCGGAAACGTAAATGCAATGCTTTACCCATTCCCATCCTACTGTGCACCAGTGTGTCAAATTTTAAAGTTGATGAGACATTAGCAAATTATAATTAATCTATTTGCCACGGACCTAAAGCCCGCTCTGATACCAACTATAACACCCCAGCCCAACAATGAGCCTGGAATGCTACTAACTAAACATAATAACAATTTAAACACAAGGCATAGATATAAATTTCGACAGAACCTCCTTTGTATAACTAATATACCAGAGGTTCCAACAGTTGCAAATATCCTAAACAATATCTCAACATCCAAAACTCAATCAAGCATTCAAGATAATCTTTTCAGCTAGAGCAATATCAAGCATAATCAAAATTTACTACTCTCATTATTACAAATATTCCAAAACATTCAACCATAACCATAATTAATCCTCCAACAGTTTACTTATTATTAGAGTATGAGCTACATGATATTCATCTGCATCCATGCAAGACTACTCCCTCCCATGCATGCCGTTCTTGCCAGTGGTACCTAAGAACACAACAAAGCAAGAGTGAGCCCAAAGACTCAGCAAGTATCAATAAAGGAACACTAAGCTCACAGTTATAGCATCAACATACCAAAAGAAGCATTACACTAAAGACAACTCCCATGTTTATGTAATGCGAACATGCAATGCATCCTTTTATCTTTTTCTCTTTTCGCATTTTACCGGTAATGCGGGGTATACAACTGTCGATGTATACCCTTGCCTGTGCCCTCTGGCACAGGGACCAAGAGCCTATACTCCACGAGTATAGGGACCATTGCCCATCATCTTCATGATGGGGACCTCTATTCAATGCCCACATTCCACGAATGTGGGGACCACAAGTCCGCCATTTACATGACGGGGACCTCAACTGTATATACTTGGTCACCACGTGACCAAGTCTCAGGTATGCTCTCAATATGCGTACGTACTAGGACTCTATCTGTCAATAACATATGAATCAACAAGTACATACCAAAATCTCAGACCTCAAATAACATGTAGGGCATTAACAGCATACATAAGTAATCTTTAGCCATAATCATGCATTCACCATTTTTATTCATACTCATCACACTATCATCCATGCATATGAATAAAACACAATCAATCACATTCAAACATTTGCAATTATGCTACAACCAGGATACTTGCCTCAACCGTGCGGGAACGGTGGACGCGAAGAGGGCGCTGCCCCTGGGACCAATCCCCCACCTGAATATAATTATAAACCATGCTAAGACAATCATACTGGACCAAAGACATATTTAATAGCACAAATGAACTCACTAAAATCTCAAGCGCCTTCCAAACTTCCAACTTCTAACGATCGGTCTGTCCCCTCTGTGGACAGCCAACTTCTAAAATCCATAACTTTCACTACAGGGGTCCAAATAAGGTGTTCTTGGACTTTCAGGAAAAATAATTAATTTCCCCAACTAAACCTAGTTGAGGGGCCCTTCTGAATCGGCCATCTATTGACCCTACCGAGCTAGTTAACAGAACGTCGAAATCGCGTCAAGTTCTCTGGATAGTACACTAAAAATATCATAACTTTTACTACGAGTGTCCAAATCTCACGCTCTTGAGCTTTCTGAAAAGCTGGGGCAATAACCTACGACTTTCATTATACTAAGCTTCTCTAATTCTCCCTTTAACTAATCGATTAACTCAGATTACTAAAACATGTTAGAAAACCGACAAATCTTTAGAACAGTCCCACTAATAAAATCATAACTTCTGCTACCGAAGTCCAAATAATGAGTTCTAGCACTTCACAGAAAGCTGGCAACGTCCTCTACATTACTCTAGGAGACGTCCAGAACTAATTCCGCATTTAAGAACATCAAAATAGCGATCTACTCCAATATGTCCTGGGCAGCCCTAAATACCGACATTGCTAAAATAACTAAACACGCATCTAATCGGGGAAAAATAGGCGTTACCCTTGACGAACTGCTGTAGATCACGATGTAGCCCGCGATCCTTCCCCTTCGCTCTCTTCTCCCTTCTCTCCTTCTTCCTCTTCCCTTCTCTTCCCTTCTTCCTTGGCCGGCAGCAAGGGGCGACGTGACTTGGCCAAAAAGGGCGGCATGGAGGGGGAGGCGGCATCAATGGGGAGGGCGTGCTACAGTGCTACAGTATGGTGGTGTCACTGTAGTACGGATTACTGTAGCATCCCTAGGGTTTTCCCCCTCCTCCTTTTATTGGTGGCTGCTTTCCTCATGGGCCATGGCCCACTTTGGCTAAATTCCCCCCTTATGGCTGGCCACCACCTCCCACCTTTAGGCCAAATACCAATGGGCCTGACGCCCTACCTCAGGTTGTCCAAATTTCGCTGTAAACCCCCTCTTTAACTGCTTAAATAACTATTTTCTATTTAGTCCTTCTCCTAATTTAATTATTCTCTCCCGAATATTCTTGCGAATACTTTTTGGGGTATTACAATTTTTCCGAAGGAAAAACCTTTATGCTGTCAACATGACATCAGTGAGGGAATTATGGATTTTCAGCCAAATTCTTTTTGTAAAGGAAAAAGGGAATACTCACTAACATGTGAGCCATGTCTTATGGACTGGGTCCATGACTTTGATCTTGGTCCATGCTGGACCAAGGGTACGGTAACAGTTGATTTGCCACGTGGGCTTGCCACATAGGTGTGACACGCGGACGGGTGGCTGACGTGGCCATGACATGGCTTGCCAAGGGTCCAGCTAACAGAGGCGTTCTGGCGGCCGGTGAGGGCATGGGCGAAGAGAGGAGGTGATGGTGAGCACGATGCTTACCTTAGTTATGGTAGGGCACACACGGGTGGCTGGCGGCAAGATCGGGTTGTAGGCAACGGGGTTACTCCTGCGACGCTCCGGCTATGAGAGTGAGAGCACCGGATAGAACACAGAGAGGCGATGCCAGGGGGGTCAATGGCGGTGAGGCATTGTCAATAGTGGCGCAATCGCCGAAAAATAAGCTTGCAGATTCCAACGACGAGAAGCAAAGAGAGGGGCGGTGAGTTGAGGGAATGTGATGAGGAGGATAAGGGGCGTACGAAACTTTGTTTTATAGGGGCCAAAGACCTGCAAGGAGATCGAGCGCATGATTTTTGGCGGGTCGCGTGTTCTCAAGAATCATGCACCTAAAAAGGGGAGAAGGGAGAAACGGGCATGGCGGGTTGCAGGGAGGATGAGGCGCACGTGCGCGGAAAAGAAGGGGGAGGAAAAACAACGGCTTGCGGGGCTCCAAAAGTGCATCAATGGCGCATAGGCTCGGGAAAGAAGAAAAGGAGGTAGAAGAAGGTCTGATCGTGGGCCGGGGTGGAAAGCGAGAGAGAGAGGGGGGAGGGAAGGAGAGGTGGCAAGTGGGCCCGCCTTGTTGGTGGGAGAGAAAGGGAAGAGAGAGAGAAGGGGGTGGGGGAAATGAGTGGGCGGCGGGAGTTGGGCCAAAGAAAAGGAATTGGGCAGGGAAAAGGGTTTGACCCAAGGAAGTTTTGGGATTCTAAATCCATTTCCAAATTTCTAAAAACAAACAAATCAAATAGGCTTTTTAGAAAATAGAAAATAGACACCAAAAATTCTAGAAAATTTCACAGAAATTCCTAGAATTATTTTGAAATTAATAAAATTATTTCCAACTTAAAGTTGGCTTTTATTTTTTCAAATAAATTATTTTTAATTTCTGGAAAATAGTAAAACCTTTTAAAACCTAAAAAATTCAAGAAGTTAATTAATTTTTCATTTTTAACTTTAAATCCCAAAAAAACTAAGAAAACTCAATAAATTTTATTTTTGACTTTTAAAATTTAGGAAATTCAAGAAAAGCAATAAAACTCTTTTAAATTTTAGAAAATCAAGAAAATTCTTAGACATCCAGAAATTCCAATAAAATAATGTCTTTATTAATTTTATTTTGGTAACATAACATTGGGATGTTACATTTGGATGGGCATGCCACTGGAAATTATTTACTTTTATCATTTCCACTCCCACTGCTACTTTTGTTACTGTAACACCCTGGCTATTTGGAAGCCAAGATGTCACCTAAATACACTAACATACAACCACATGGCGGAAGAACTTGAATAAGATTGATATAAAGGCATAAATAAAACATCCAAAACATGGAGAAGGTATCCTTCCTTCACCATTTAATTTTATTTATTACAGTTCGTCGTTAAACAAGATTCACAAGCAATAATAAATCAACCGTATCATAGAGAAGGTATCATTCCTTCTCCATCTAAACTTATTTATTACAGTTCGTCAATAATGATTGAAAGGTACAACTAATTTATAATCTTGAACATGAATAGGATGATGTGAATGAGTAGTGCGTGTCTACTCCCTCCCAAATGAGCCAACAACAATGATTACCTATAAAACAAACAACACAAGATGAGTCCAAGACTCAACAAGTACAACGAGTAAATGGAACATACAACAAACATTAACGAGTCAACATCATTGAACAATATGAGGGAATCATAGAACGAGTATTTGAATGAATGGAATGAATGGAGTGAATGGAATGGAGGGACTACACACATGCATATACCGGTATTGCTAGTGACATATCCGTCGGTGTTCACTTAAGCCCGCATCTTAACAAAAATGCGGAGATCCAAGTCCCGTATGAAGAACATTTCATACGGGTGTCCCAAAACGCCCACATTGGAATGGTGGGTCTTACATGCCCATCCTGGAATTGATGGGTCTTTTTAATCCACTCCCGTGGATGGAACATGAATAATGAATGCATGGAATGAAATATGTATGTTGAAAAGACATGCTCTCTAATCATGGAGATAACACACATATGGAAGGAACATGAACTTAAATATTATCATCTCCAATCATGGATTCAACACATATGAAAGACCATAGACAATCCAACTTCTCTTGAATCATAAGAACTCACAATATAATCATAAAAGCATTCATCAATTACATTCATTAAGATAAGCAATGTACTTGCCTCCCGCGATGCGACGCGTTAGCAGGAAAAAGCGGTGCTCCTAAACCCGAAGCTTCACCTCCTAAACAATTAAATAACTGAAATAAGAAAGCGATGAACACGACACTACTTAACAACATTCTACATCGCTTCTCGGTGAATCAAGATTTAACTAGAAACTCTAAACCGAAAACCAACGCATTCATTTCTAAACCGCCTCTGGAAAGAAAGACGGTAATTAACATATCTCATGATCTCGGAAGAGGTGAGCCCGGTTTACGTGGATTCTTAATGACCAATCTACAAAACTCTAGTTGATGAGATAAATCAATTCGGAAAATAAAGTATGCTAACAGATAGATGAACTTTCGAATGTAAAGCGCCTAATTGAATAAACAGCAGTACTAAAATGATCATAACTTTTAATCTATAACTCCGAATTGACCGTTATTTAACAATCTGGAAAGGTTATCAAATTACCTAGAATAACCTAATTGGCTGAAAACCCAGATTCTTACAATTACAAATTCATATTTTTGGAAATAACAAAACAGATTAATCTCGTCAGAAATCTGGACAGCAGATACTAAATTTGTCATAACATTTGACTCGAACATCGGAATCAAGTGAACTCAGTGGCCACAGAAAGTTAAGAATAACCTCTAGATATCTCTAGGAGATCAAAACTACTGGTTCGGCCTCTAAGAATGCGAAATTTCCCACGTAACATTCTGGACAGAATTGAATCTACAACAGGACGAACTCGATCCAATCAAACTAATCTAATTTCTCATCTAAACATCATCAAAACAGCGGGGAAACGAATTGATACCCTCGGAGACACATGAGCCCGCTGAATTTCCCGCGAGGCGCTTCTCCCCTCTTCTTCTCCTCTCTTCCTTTCTTTTGCTTTGGCGGCAAGACACAAGACAAAGGGGAGGAAGTGCTTTGGAGAGGATGGCAACAAGGGGAAACATGGGAGGTTCTTGTAGCATGGTCACCAGATGTATCAAGGCGTGGTCTTGTAGCATATTTAGGGTTTCTTCCTTTTGGGCCTTGGTGCCGTGGGCCAAGAGTCCATGGCCCAGGTTTTGAAGAAATTTTAGAAAAACCCCTTTAACTATTGTTTGTTTTCTCTCTAACGTGTTTCGAGTATTACATTCTAACCCTTAAATGAATTCGACCCGAATTCTACATCATCTACTCGAAAAACAACAACAACCACAACTGAAAAGTAATATCCAACAAGATGTACCCGACGTGAACAACTTTGGTTAAAGCTCGATCATGCGAGACTACCTCCCAAGTCTCTTCTCACTCAGACCGACGTGACCATAACACCATAACGTATACCCATGTCTATACCTCAAGATTCTCTCTGACCTCTCCAGTACACGTATCGGATGAGTCTCGAAGGTGAGATCTTGCTCGGTGGTCAACAAAGACTAACGAAACCTCAAACTCTAGATCTCCTGGTACTCACTCAACACCGAACATACAAGGCGTTACGTTACTCGGTACGGACTCGAGGCGATCTGGCGTCGCCAACTAGCTTAAAACAACCCAATGCACCTTGGGGCAACCCCCCAGTGGTGCAAGAACCAAGCAACATGCGCATAGAACACCGAACTCTTGTTCCACCTCTCAATCGAACTTTTTCACCCAAACAAAGATCACCTCCTTTCCGAGGGACACACAATGTAACTCGCTTTAAACACACTCTTTTACCGACATAGCCCAACTGAAAATGAAGGACTCTCATCGCAACCAAGTGTTGCCAACTCGGTACTAAAAAAGAGTCAAATTCAGAATCGAAGATTTATCACGAAAATCTTTCCACCTTCAAATTAGAAAATTTGCAAATAAACACCACGTCCGCCAAAGGAGAAATCACTCGAATATCCAAATCCATCATTTCTTTTATTCTTTCTGAACTGATAAGAACCACGCATGCCAACATAAAGCCAAGCTCAATTTGCGAAAGACATCCGTCATAAACACATAGCTCATACAAGAATCAAGAGAGCGTTTCAGTACTCGAGGAAATATTTTTTTTCTCAATTTCTCTTTTAGAAATAAAATTTCTCTCAACTTTTTGGAATCCCGATTCAACGCATAACACACTAATCCATCTCTCTTAACTTGGCATTCTCAACGCTATGCTCAAACCGAAATACATCAACCACACCTCTGTAGAGAGGCTCTATCGACCCCACAGAAACAATACTCTAGTCAACTCCCCTACCGACAGAATTACTTTGATAGATAACTTCTGATGCATCCCAAAATGGATCTTCACACGTAATCATGTTACCTCAATCCTTTAAGAATGAACAACTCAGAATTCACATCACATATTCTCATGTATTTCATCAAAAGATTTCTATCAATGATCATCCCACTATTCGAAATCCACCCTTATACTACTTCTTCACATTATCATTGGGCGATCAAAGTTCTAACATAACAATGCAAAGCCCAAATTTAACCTCCAAGACTCTTACAACGAACTTCTCATATAAAAGATTGGGAAATCCTCAGATTAAATCCCTAAAATTCCACAATTCCAACATACTTACTCATTAACATCATCATGAAAATATTTTCTTCACCAGTTTACCTTTACAAAGATTATAACTCTCAGAAGGTTACTCATTAAAGCCAAATCATTCTTGACATTAACTCAACATTTTCATTATCCCATTAATTGACATGACGATTCGATTACTTGTAATCCCACTCTCATTAAACCACATCATCAAGAATAACCTTCACAACCTCGCAATACTACCAAATTGCGATACTCTATAAAATTGATCAAGATTTCCATACTTTCGATAATTTTAATGTTCCACCCGAAGTGAACAAAAGATCTTGGATCACAATCACTATAGGTTCTACTAGTTGCAACAATACAATCAGTTTAGTCCCCAAAGACAACATTCCATTTAAATGAAATTCTCTCCAAGAATTATAACACGAAATCAATTCATCCTCCAATGCTCCTCAACTAACTTGCAACCCAAGGTCTAACATTAACAATTAACAAACACTTTGAAAGACCCCTGTGAAACGAATCGATGAATCCTTTCTCAGAAGAAAAATAAATGAAAACAATTTTCACCACATAGAAGAACATTTACCACTCGCAGTGAACAGAGGACCAAGAGAAATAGTCAGTTTGGCAAAGAACTCAAACAACAAAAGGGAAAGTCAACAGTTGAGGGCACAAGTCCCGCACGAAGGGAAGATCAAACCCCAAATAAGAAGAAGGTAATTCCTTTGAAAATTGATACATTCTTATGGAACAAATGCATAAGGTTTAAGCACACTCAAATAAACTACAAGTTGCGAAACGACTTAAATCTCAGATACTTATACTTTACTCCTTCCTTTAACAAGGAAAGTTGTTTTCTGTGATTACTACATCACTTTGCCAGCTTAAACAAGATAAGCTCTTAAAATCCAAATCACAAGAACCACTTAAGAACCAATAAAATCTTTCAACATGTCACTCTGCTCGAAACAAACTCAATCACCACATAACCCAAGAGGTCCAAATGATCACAAACGCAAAACTCGAAACACTTTTACTAAATCAAAATTACGAAAGACGATCAAATTACTTTATTTCTAAAAGAATCATCACCACACATACAAGTCACAATCTCTTGCAGATAATCTTACTAACATCAAGAATAATACACTCTGAACATGAATCTTTATCGTCAACTATTCCATTAGACAGCCCCAAAAGTTTTACCAAATTGTTCCATACTACCTTTTCATCCCATCTTCAAAATGAGAGTATACCAAAACCATACAACCTCCCTACATCAACCTCTTAAGTTTAGAAGAGGTCTACTACACAATTGAAAAGGTCCTACCAAAACCCTTTTATCAAGGACACATTATCATCCAATGATTTCACAATCAGGTGGGCATAAGCCACCTATTATATCATATCAGTTCAACTTTTAGTGATGCTTAACATCAAACTTTCACACACAACAGATATACTCCAACCATTGTTGTTATCAACTGGCTTCATTATGAAATCTAGTTGCTACCTACTTTCCTTTCCAAATCACATGGATATTTACAAACACATATTCAACTGTTCCTCCTCATATTTGGATTTCGGCAAAAATACACTAAAACTTCAAAAATCGAAATCTTCTATCGATCAAAAGTTTCAACAACACTACAACTAAATTCATCACGTCATTCTATATAGAAGAACCACATAGAACTCCTCCCATAAATTCTAGATCCACCGATATTCAATCCCTTCAACCGGTTGTACACAATTCCAATAATTAATCATACTAAGGAATATGTAAATCTAGCATTTCCTCTAGTTTCCCTTTCCACACATTTAAATTAATCCGTTGGAACCAAAGAACCCAATAAGTTTAGCAACCTAAACAATTTTAATGACCAGACTAATTCGTCAATGTTCCATACTACTTAATATCTCTTTTGACTCAAAATAGGTATGGTAATATTCTCAGTCACTACTCATATATACAGTGCATCAAGAACTAGTAGAAGACAACATCAATTTAATCAATTTCTCCTCCAAGGTTACTAAGTAATATTAATTATGCACCACACCCATGAGTCAACTTGATACCCATACCATATCAATTTATTTGATTACAATCTCTGACTTAACCATAACAAGGCATCACAAAAGGATTTTAACAATTTCCATCAGAAAAGAGATGCATTAAACTTCAACACTCGGAATAATCCAAAAGAAATACATAGAGTCAAAGCTTTCTCATATTAACAAGCTTGCGACATAAAACTCTCATTACCCAAACTATCAAACAAATAAATGAGTCATTCTTTTCCAGCGAGAAAGAAGGAACAACCAAGGAATTATCAATATTGCCAACTGACGAAGATCGCAAGTAGTAAAAGCAACTCAATAGTCGGAAAACAATAATTGTTTCAGAGAACCACTAGAGACCCATTGAAACTCAGCAACTACCATGAACCACAAACCCAAGAGAAAATCATCATCCACCACAGAACAAGAATTTGCCAAGCTCAGAGATCAAGGAAGCAAACAACTTTCTAAGCAACTCACGCTCAACACCTACAACTATGGTATTCGGGGTAACCACTCTATTCATCTACCACGAACGGTGGTGTAACCTGACAAAGCCAAGGCCACAACCACGGCGTCCACTTCTTAACACCCATCATCGACACGCATAAACAATATAATCAATTATGATTATACATGATCATCTCATGACAATCATAGAATAGATTCATAAATATAGAATATCATAACATATCATAGATTAACAGCAAGAAAGATAATACAGAAGCAATTCAACAATTGCTCAACAAATGAAACACATAACAGATAATGCGGAAGCAATGTAATTCCCAACCCCACCTACTGTGCACAGTGTGTCATTTTAATAATTTTCTATTAACCACGGACCTAAAACCTGGCTCTGATACCAACTGTAACACCCTGGCTATTTGGAAGCCAAGATGTCACCTAAATACACTAACATACAACCACATGGCGGAAGAATCACAAGCAATAATAAATCAACTGTATCATGGAGAAGGTATCCTTCCTTCTCCATCTAAACTTATTTATTACAGTTCGTCAATAATGAGTGAAAGGTAGAAATAATTTATAGTCTTGAACTTGAATAGGATGATGTGAATGAGTAGTGCATATCTACTCCCTCCCAAATGACGAAACAACAATGATTACCTATAAAACAAACAACACAAGAATGAGTCCAAGACTCAACAAGTACAACGAGTAAATGGAACATACCACAAACATTAACGAGTCAACATCATTGAACAATATGAGGGAATCACAGAACGAGTATTTGAATGAATGGAATGAATGGAGTGAATGGAATGGAGGGACTACACACATGCATATACCGGTATTGCTAGTGACATACCCGTCGGTGTTCACTTAAGCCCGCATCTTAACAAAAATGCGGGGATCCAAGTCCCGTATGAAGAACATTTCATACGGGTGTCCCAAAACGCCCACATTGGAATGGTGGGTCTTACGTGCCTATCCTGGAATTGATGGGTCTTTTTAATCTACTCCCGTGGATGGAACATGAATAATGAATGCATGGAATGAAATATGTATGTTGAAAAGACACGCTCTCTAATCATGGAGATAACACACATATGGAAGGAACATGAACTTAAATATTATCATCTCCAATCATGGATTCAACACATATGAAAGACCATAGACAATCCAACTTCTCTTGAATCATAAGAACTCACAGTATAATCATAAAAGCATTCATCAATCACATTCATTAAGATAAGCAATGTACTTGCCTCCCGCGATGCGACGCGTTAGCAGGAAAAAGTGGTGCTCCTAAACCCGAAGCTTCACCTCCTAAACAATTAAATAACTGAAATAAGAAAGCGATGAACACTACTTAACAACGTTCTACATCGCTTCCCCGGTGAATCAAGATTTAACTAGAAACTCTAAACTGAAAACCAACGCATTCAGCCCTCAACTGCCTCTGGACAGCAGCACGGTAATTAACATACCTCATGATCTGGAACTCGAAAAGAGGTGAGCCCAGTTTCTGTGGATTCTTAACTGACCAATCTACAAAACTCTAGTTGATGAGATAAACCAATTCGGAAAATAAAGTATGCTAACAGATAGATGAACTTTCAGAACAGAAACTGCCTAATTGAATAAACAGCAGTACTAAAATGATCATAACTTTTAATATATAACTCCGAATTGATCGTTCTTTAACAATCTGGAAAGGTTATCAAATTACCTACAATAACCTAGTTGGGTGAAAACCCAGATTCTTCAAATTACAAATTCATATTTTTGGAAATAACAAAACAGATTAATCTCGTCAGAAATCTGGACAGCAGATACTAAATTTGTCATAACTTTTGACTCGAACGTCGGAATCAAGTGAACTCAGTGGCCACAGAAATTTAAGAACAACCTCTAGATATCTCTAGGAGATCAAAACTACCGCTTCGGCCTCTAAGAACGCAAAATCGCCCACGCAACATTCTGGACAGAATGGAATCTACAACAGGACGAACTCGATCCAATCAAACTAATCTAATTTCACATCTAAACATCATCAAAACAGCAGGGAAACGAATTGATACCCTTGGAGAGACGTGAGCCCGCTGAATTTCCCGCGAGGCGCTCCTCCGATCTTCTTCTCCTCTCTTTTTTTCTTTTGCTTTCGGCCGGCGCACACAAGACAGCAGGAGGAAGTGCTTTGGAGAGGATAGCAGCAAGGGGAAACATGGGAGGTTACTGTAGCACGGCCGCTGCAATGTAGCAAGGCGTGGTACTGTAGCATATTTAGGGTTTCTTCCCTTTTGGGCCTTGGTGCCGTGGGCCAAGAGCCCATGGCCCAGGTTTTGAAGAAATTTCAGAAAAACGCCTTTAACTATTGTTTGTTTTCTCTCTAACGCATTTCGGAGTATTACAGTTACTCTGTTGGTACTTGTTTTTATTTGGCCGGTCGGCCTGTGATGTAATTTTTGTAATCACTTATGTTATGAGTTTCAGTGCATATGTGTTGCATGATGCATGTTTTCACTAACGTGGGTCAAGTTGTGAAGAACTTATTCCCAAAATTGATTTCTTGGTCTATTGCTGTGCAGGTTGCTTGGAGGTCAACGATGCTTAATGGCGAGGATGATTGGGACTAAGCTTGGAGAGCTGAGGTTCAGAACGATCGAGGATGTCGGGTGAGGTCAATGGACTCAAGCATAGTGCAGAATGGGCAAGGATGACCGAACGGGTAGTTCGGTGCGACTGGTTGGATCAAGCAGCGCGGGGGTCGGTGCGAGTGCCATCAACCTACACATGGCGAAGCAGGCGATTGCTTCACCAAGTTTGGACTCAGTCTTCGGAGAAGGATCGAGAAGGGGTATTTTGGTAATTTCACCTAAATACTGCCTTGGTGACCCTTGACTAAACCACGGTACAAGACAACCCATGGAAAAGCGATTTAGGTCAAGTGAAGATGAAGACGGCGCTTTAAAATACGTGCATGAGTTAAACCCGTTTGTGTGTGGGCTTAACGGGTGCCCAATAGAGAAACTCTTCTAGAAGGTTTAGCTCCCACTATAAATAGAGGAGGGAGGTGGCTGCACCCTCAACCCTTTGGTCATTCAAAACCCTAGTTTTTGTTTTAGGGGCTTAGAGAGGAAAGTGGAGGTTTAGGGTTCTAGAGAGTTTAGGATTGATTGTGTGCTCTTGGATTGAGCTTTTGTCCTCCTGGATGGAGTGGCTATAAACCCTTCACAATCTCATATCAATCTATGCAAGATTTCACAAAGTTGAGTCTCCTTGTGTTCTTGCTATCTCTTTTGTGATTTTGAGGCTTTCTTTGATACTTTAATTTTTTGTTGGTTTCTTGCCCCCATCTACCTTGCACTAACATGTCGGAATACATCTAGGATCATCTTAATCATCAATCACCCACGAGCAAGAGTTTGGATCAAGTTTTCGTTTTCGCCCGGTTTTGGAGATACCTCCACTCAAATGAAAAAAGGTCAGAACTTTGGCAAAGATCTTGACGATCGTTGCTTGGAATAGGTTCCTGATATCCTCAGGAAGGTGTGTCTCACGTTTGGTCAAGTTTGGAATCATAGATCAAAAGTTAGACCAAATTATGTTTTGAGCGTTAGGCAATTTTCACTGTTCTGGACTCCAACCGGTCAAACCGCCCGAGGTAGTGGTTAGACCGCTCAGCCCTCCGGTCAAACCGCCCTTGTGTTTTCGGTCTGACCGCTCGGCTATTTGTGTGTTGAGCTTTTGATTGTTTTGCTTTGGGGTGTTGATCGGATTCAATACAAGTCTTTCGTTGAGCTTGCTCATTGATCTTCATAGCTTTAATAGCTATTGGAGTGAAAATCGTGTTGAATCTGATTAAGGTGAAAAATTAGGTGTGTTCCTATTCACCCCCCCCCCCTCTGGGCGCCTTTCCGGTCCTACAGGTGGGTTGTCATGTTACGACTATGTAAGTCCCACCTGGCGCAAGAGGGGGCCCAGATCCTGCGGGTTTCTATCCAAAGGAGGCAAAACCTTAGCGAGGAAGGGCTACGGTGGAATGGAGCATTGTAAAGGCCTTGTGGTAATCCCTTAGTCGCACACCTTCGGAAGTGTGTAAGCGGACAATATAAGTGGATTATCTTATGTGGGTAAAGCTATACACCTCTGCAGAGTGTAAATCTATTTGAATAGCCGTGTCCACGGTCATGGACATGCTAGCAAAGCCACTCAAAGTTAGATCTCAGTTTTGTTTCAAAATGGTTTGTCAAATGGTTTTGGATCTCTATCCAAATGGGTTCGGCAGGGAGCCATGTGACAGGAGGGTATCCTTCACCATCTTATTGATGAATGTTATCCAACTGTAAAACGAGATTTTGAAAACGAATTTTAATTATTGTTACATGCTTTGGAACTTATTACTTGTATTTGGAAATAAACATGGCTTTATGCAACTCAACCATATAAGCTCTCCTTTGTGATATCCATGTATGCATATCATTACATTATTTAATCTGTGTGACTTGCGAGCACGGTTGTTGTGCTCACTCTTGCTTGATTAATAATTGAGCAGGAGAGGACTTCTATGATGATGAGGAGGAGGACCAGATCAACTAGGCCACGATCTCCAGCTAATTGCCTCTGGTGTATTGGATGGACTTTGACCTTTTGCCCGCTGTGTATTTTGCTTTGCTGGCTTGTAAGCAAAACCTTATAATCAACCCTTTTGTTGTTAATAAAGTTTATGTTGATGTATGTTGCCACTTGTGTATGCTTTGTGAACTAGCCATTGATCCTTGGGACTGGTTCAGATCACAGAGGGCTTGCGACTTTTCCAAGTCCCACGACCTCCCTCGGGTAGTGGTCGTGGCGCTTGGGGAGGTCTTAGGTCTCAAGACCTCCTCGGGTCAGGACTCTAGACCTCCTGGGTGGTCCTACCGGACCTCCTGGGTGGTCCTGGAGGTCCTCTCGAGTGATCCTACAGGACTTCCTGCGATGCCCTGGTGGACTTTCCAGGAGGTCTTGGACCTCTCGGGTGCCCCAGGTCGGGTCATTACACGGCTTGATTGGTCTCTTACTGAACATTCGTGACAAAACAAAAGATGGTGTCAACGCACGGCTTGACTTGGTTGATATGGACATCAGACTTGAGTTAGCACCAACAAAGACCGATAAAGGACGAATGTACCTTCCCCCTGCTTGTTACACTCTGTCTAAGGCCGAAAGAACTGAACTGTGCCGGTGCTTGCATGGTGTGAAAGTTCCGTCCGGTTACTCTGCCAACATGAAGAAACTTGTTTCGATGGAAGATTTGAAGTTAATTAGCATGAAGTCTCGTGATTGTCATGTGCTGATGGCACAAATGCTCCCTGTTGCAATTAGAAGTATTTTGCCGATCAAGGTCTAAGAGACAATCATGAGGCTGTGTTATTTCTTTAACACAATTGCTTAGAAGGTCACCGATCCCGAAGGACTAGATGCTTTGCAAGATGAGGTGGTGAGACTCTATGTGATCTTGAGATATATTTCCCTCCGTCGTTTTTCGATATCATGGTCCATCTCATTGTTCACATTGTGTCTTGAGATGTATTTCCCGTGTTCCTACGTAGCATGTACCCGTTCGAGAGGTTTATGGGAATTCTCAAGTCCTATGTACGGAATTGATCTCGGCCGGAGGGCAACATCGTCGATAATTATGCAACCAAAGAGGTCATTGAGTTCTGCGTCGATTACATGGCTCAGGTCAAACCGATAGGTGTGCCTCGATCTCGCCATGAGGAGAGGCTCGAGGCTATCGGGACCATTAGAAGAAAAGCAATCACTCCAGATATGGATGCGTATGCTCAAGCCCATTTCACGGTCTTGCAAAACATGACTGAAGTGTCCCCGTATATCGACCAGAACAAGGACGTGCTTCGGCAACAGAATCTAGAGTGGTCGGATGTTTGGATCACGAGATAACACAACAGACAGTTCAACCAATGATTGAAGGAGCAACTCACTAGGAGCTCGTCAAGTGATATGCTGACATGGTTGGCAAAAGGGCCAACATCTACAGTTGTGACATGGCGAGGATACGACATAAATGGGTACACATTCTATACGTAGGCTCAGGATATAAAGAGCACTAACTAGAACAGCAGTGTCCACATAGGTATGGGAGCTCCTACTATGGGCAAATAGAGGAGATATGGGAGCTCCACTACGTGCTTTTCAAGATCCCCCTATTTCGGTGCCGTTGGGTCCATCTCCCACAGGTGAAGGTCGACAAGTACGGCGTCACTACTGTGGACCTCGAACGTGTCGAATACAAAGACAAACCATTTGTACTGGCTAACCAAGTTGTTCAAGTCTTCTATGTAACTGACCCGGTAAATAAGAAGCGCCACGTAGTTCTTCATGGAAAAAGGAGGATTGTCGGAGTTGAGAATGTAGTGGACGAGGAAGAATACAATCAATTTGACGAGTTGCCTCCTTTTGGAAACGGCATAAGGGTCGAGGAAGATGAACATGACGAAACTAGCTACATACGCGTCGATCATCATGAAGGGCTAATTTTTAAAGATTAATTGAACAATGTGTGTACATGTACATTTTGATGAATGGTTAATTTTAGTTCATTTGAGTTAATTGATTTGTACTGTGAAATGGATGTGATTGTTTCTTAAATGAATGTGAATTGGATGTATATACATGTACTTGTTGTGTTTTCTGCTTGTTTCAAAGGGCATGGCTAGTATTTTCTGACTCTAGCCAATAAACACAACTAAATTAACCAATACAAAATAATATCACAGACGGTTTGTAGATCAAACCGTCTGTGATTATATATCACAGACGGTTCCTTGGTAAAAACCATCTGTGATACAATATATCATAGACGGTTGTTGATTGGAACCATCTGTGATACATCATATATCACAGACGGTTGTTGATTGGAACTATCTGTGATATATCATATATCATAAACGGTTGTTTATTGGAACCGTCTGTGATACATCACATATCACAGACGGTTCTACTTTAGAATCGTCTGTGATATTATGTATCATAAACGGTTCTACTTTAGAATCATCTGTGATATTATGTATCACAGACGGTTCTACTTTAGAACTGTTTGTAATGTCCATCCCTATTTATATTCGGACTCTAGGGTTTGCTCGCGCCCCCCACTCAAACGATTAAGTTTCTCAACTCCTCGCTCCCTCCTCCCCTGAGCCCATCGTCGCCGTCCTCAACGCCGCCTCCTTCTCGAGCCCGACGCGATTCCTCCCCCGAGCCCGTCGACGTCGTCCTCGACGCCGCCTCCCCTCGAGCCGCGCCGCCTCCTCCAGGCAAGCCGTCTCCCATTCGGCGTCACCTGCTTTGCCGATACTACTCCTGCCGACCCTAGCGCCCTTTCCTCACTCTTTCTATCAATAATCATCATCTTGTCATGGTCCTCATTGACTCATGATAATTATCTTGGTTTTAGGAATTTGTATTTGTTCTAGTCGATTATTCATATGGTATTTGTTTTGATCTTGCTCTTTGGAACATATTGCAATAATGGTGTGGTGGGTTTGAGATGAATACTCTGTGATGATAATAGTCTTGTACTGAAATTGTTTTGATATTCGGGTTTGAACTTGAGCTCTAATTGGAATGCTTACTGTACATCTTATAGCAATATCAAAATATTAAATCTTAGCTTTATACTGATTTCATTTGTTCACATGATGTTTGTGTCGAGCATATTATTCCTTTTAAATGACTTGGAGGATTTACATGTTTATGTTAATTATTACTAATTGGTGTGTATGTTCATGCGTGTCAGAACTTCTATTTCTTGTGAAGATGTCTTCCGCTCATTCTTCGTCATCGCCGCCTCATGTGTCTGATGATGCACCATCCTCTGGAATATCCAACCGCGGTAGAAGAAGAGGAATATCGAAAGGCCGGTGGGCCGGTTTGTAACGACCTGACCTGGGGTCACCCGAGAGGTCCTCCAAGACCACTCGGGAAGTCCACCAGGACCTCCCAAAGGTCCCATAGGATCTCTCGGATAGTTCTCTAGGACCTCCCAAGAGGTCCAACAGGACCACCCGAAGGTCCAGAGAATGGACTCGAGGAGGTCTTAGGACCCGGGACATCCCCAAGAGCCAAGACCCAACTCGCGGGTGGTCGGGAGACCAAACCCGAGGAGGTTGTGAGACTTGGAAAAGCCCCAAGTCCTCTGTGTTCCGAACTAGTCCCAAGGATCAACTGTAGCTCACACAACAAACAATAGTGGTAACATTCATCAATGCAAAATTTATTTACAACAAAAGAGTTGATTACAAGGGTGGCTTACAAGCCAGCGAGATCAAAATATACAGCGGAAGTGAAATGACAAGTCCACCCGTTTCACCACAGGCAAACGGCTGGAGGGCACTGCCTAGTTGATCTGGTCCTCATCTTCATCAAAGAAGTCCTCTCCTGCTCAATTATCAAATTAAGCAAGAATGAGCACTGTAATATCCCGTTCAAATATAAAACATATAAGTGACTAGTTCTAAAATTAAAAGAAATTAGAAAAGGAAAAATCAGAATTTTGGAGGAGTTTTAGCACTCGAGCCTTTGGCCCATAGCTCTTTGGGCCCATGTGGGGGGAACTAAACCCTAGCACCCCAATTACTGCAGCACGGTACTGTAGCACTATCGTCACTGTAGCACGGAGCTACTGTAGCACTCCCCTCTCCTCCGGTGCTTCCCTTGCAGATTGGCCGGCCATAAGGAAGAGGAAGGAGAGGGAAGAAGAGAGGAGGAGGCAGAGGAAGAAGAAGAAGGTGGGGGTGAACTTCACGAGGACTACAACGTGGTCTAGCAAGGGATTTCATGGGTAAGATCGTGATTCTCAATAGCTAGTTCGGTTCTATAGATGTGTTTTGCTACTAATTAATCATTGTAGTATCCTGCTGTCATAGATCGGTAGTACTGCAGTTCTGTTAATTCGTGAGATTGGGTTAGTTCTATGCAGATTAAGTGTTTAGGGTCTCCTGGAGATAGATGGGGAATTTCGTTAGCTTTCTAGAAAGTATTAAATCATAATTATTGGATAAAGGATGAATTAGTTACGAATTTTGCAAGACTGAGTGCTAATTCAGTCTCAGGATTTGTGCAGCGGTCGTAGTTCTGTACATTAGAGTTTGGAGATGGCCGAATTTGGTCCGATAATCTCTATGAGATATTTATATAACTTTATTCTGATTCCAGGAAGGTAAAGTTCATAAATTTTGGACAGATAGATCAAAAGTTATGAATTTTTAAAGTTATTACTGTAATCTGTCCTTCTATTGTGGACAGAGGTGAAAGGCTTGGCTGTTTGAAACTATTGTTACACAGTAGGAATATTTTTTTATAATTTTATTGAGATAGCTGGTTTTCTGTAGTTTCTAGGGAGTCTTGGAACAATGAGTTTGGCTGTGCCAAACAAAAGTTATGATTTTCACAAGTTAGAGATACCGAAGATGATAGAACGGTCTTCGGGATTAAAAACAAAGCATTAGATCTGGTATTTTGACCTTTTGGTCACCTGAGAAGTTGTATATAAGATTATGTAGATTCCAGGAAAATTGGATTCATGACTTTTGGATTTTTGACTCAAAAGTTATGGATTTTTATTTAATAGCTGTCCGTTTGGACAGATTTGGATTTTGAGAGTATATCGGTTAATGTTTGGGTTTCGTTTAGGAACAATTGCTCTCGTTTTGTTCCAATGCAATGTTGTGCAAGTTTGGTTGATTTTTAGTATAATTCACGGTTGCCAGGTGGTGGTGACCCCCGGGACTAGAGGTTTCCGTCGTTGTCTTCCGTCTCACGGTTGAGGCAAGTACCTTGGTTGATTGACTTAATATGAGTGAATGGCATTGTTTGCTAATACTATGAGTATATGTGTTGTTCATGGTTGCTAAGATATTATGAAGGTTAATATTCAGGTTTTATAGTGTTACAAATTATGTGCTATTCAGGATGTTTGAAAATTATGAAGTCAATGATCATGAATGCTTGTAGTATGAATAGGTTTATTCATATGTGAGGTTGTTGCGAATGCATGATTATGATGATTTAAGATTTCATTCATATGCATCATGATGGCATATTGAAGCTTGGTCATATGATGACCAAGCAATTGTTGAGTTCCGTCATGATTATGACGGGCTAAAATCCCCATGCTCATGGAGCATGGGCTTTAATCCCCATACTTGTGGAGTATGGGCAATTGGTCCACATGCTAGAAGGCACGGGCATGGGTATCATCGATGATGCATACTTTGCATCTGGGTAAAATGCAAAAGAGAAAAAGAAAGAAAGTGTTTTGAGCATCTTGCATAGCATGAGCATATGAAATGAGTGTTGTAAAGATTTGTGAATGGTCGTGGATGATTCTGATTGCTTATGTTATTATTGCCATTTATTGTACTTCTTTGAGTCTTTGGGCTCACTCTTCTTTGTTGTTGTTTGTTTTTTAGGTACCCTTTACAAGAACGGCATACATAGGAGGAATAAACCTAGAGTGGTTGCACAATGGCATGAGCTACTCACCATCGAATTGTTTAGAATGATAGTTTTTTGTAGTTGAAGGAATTTGATTAGAGAATTAATTATGATTACTCCTCATGCTTGGATTAATTGTAATAATGATGGTTAGCATAGCTTGAATGCTTAAGATTATGTTTTAGTTGATTAGCATATATTGGATTTTTCTCTTATGGTATATTTATGCATTGGGACCTCCTAGTATAGTTAACTATCTGAGAGAGGTTCTGTAGATTTTTAAAAGATTGTTCTAGTTTAAATTGATTATAGTTTAGTTTAGTAACATTCCAAGCTCTTGTTGGGCTGGGGTGTTACAAGCACAACAACTGTGCTCGCAAGTTACACCCGTCAAATAACAGAATGATATGCATATATGAATATCTCAAAGGAAGGCTTATAAGGTTGTCTTTGCATAAAGCCATGTTTATTTCCAATTACAGGTAATAAGTTCCGAAGCAATTACACAATAACTAAAATTCATTTTCCTATCACAAGGCTCCCCACCCAAAAACCCATTTGGATAGAGGTCCAAAACCAGTTTAACAAAGCCATTATAAAACCAAAACCAACATCTAACTTGGAGCAG
Organism: Phyllostachys edulis; assembly: GCA_036346405.1. Lineage (NCBI taxonomy): Eukaryota > Viridiplantae > Streptophyta > Magnoliopsida > Poales > Poaceae > Phyllostachys > Phyllostachys edulis. The sequence goes on along the minus strand of CM070562.1, from coordinate 46,876,031 downwards.
CTTTGCCAGCATGTCCATAACCGTGGACACGGCTATTCGAATAGTTTGACGCTCTGCAGAGGTGTACAGCTTTACCCACACGACATGATTTCTCTAGTTTGCTTGGCATCCGTCGATACCACCATTCACTACCGAAGGCAAGTGGTTTAGAGCTCATGATAAGGCCTTTACAATGCATCATTCCACCTCAGTCCATCCCTGCTAATGTTTCGCCCACCCTACGGATAGAAACCCGCAGAGATCAAGGCCCCCTCTTGCGCCAAGCGGGACTAACATAAGTCATAAAATGACAAGTCCTTCAAGACAACCCATTGCATCAGTAGGATCAACCGCGATGGAACTTTGCAAATTAATTAGCCAGGTTCTACCCATTCAGGACATGTGGTTGCATGGTGAGGCATGGCAAAATACACTCGAAGACCGGTCCTTAACTGACCTGGGTGACTTTCACTGAACCCTAAGCCTCATCCATAGAAATAGATCGATCCCGTGCATGAACATGCACCCATCCGAACAACCAATTCGCCCAAGTCTAAGTCCATTTTCCTTTTTCTTTGCTTTTCAAAACATTTGCAAATTACCATGACATTGGGGTCATGGATTAAAATATTTTAGACAACATTGATCATTTGGCAGTAAAACTCCGAAACCAAGATTTTGGTCTAAGCATGACTAAGCATCAAATTTTGCAATACATGCTAGTTCATACTAATGTCCCAACTAGCTTTTACTGCGGTGACAAGGGGTGATCAATTCAACAATCAAGATTTGTTGTACAATGGAATTAGGAGTAACTATAAAGTTGAAACAATGATTGAAATACTTGAATTGAAATAAGCATGCAGTAATACTTGAAATAGAACATAGATAATTTGAAATAATGGGTGCAACATGGTCAAGGGTGTAACTTGCCTTGCTCAAAGGCTTGAGTGTCTTCTTCTTCCTCAAAGAACTCGGGCTCTTCAGTGCCTTCACAATCTACACGGAAGAAAACAGAGCAACTCAAATAAAGCACTCAGATAAACGTTTACCAATCACGGTAAACACAAGACCAAGAGGAACAGTCAATTGGCAATGAACTCGGAAAACATAAGGGGAGTCCACAATGGAAGGCACAACCACGACCTCAACCTCTTGTCATCAACTATCATAATATATAACTAATATAATCAATTATAAGTATATAAGATTATATCATACATTAAGCACAATGATCAACTAGCAAATCAGCACAAAAGTAACTATTTACTCAGCGGAAGCATATATGCAATGCAAAAACCCAACCCATCTCTTGTGCTTAGTGTGTCAAAATTAATACTTCAAATACCACGGACCTCTGACCGCTCGATACCAATCTGTAACACCCCAACCAAGCAAAGGCACGGAATGCTACTAAATTAAATAAATTAACCGTAATTAAACTAAAACATCTTACAAAATTTAAGCAAAACCTCCTTTGTATAGTTACCTATCTGGGAGGTTCCAACGAACAATTATAACATATAAAGATATTCCAAATTGCAATATGATCAAGACGTAATCAAAACTGACTATTCATTACTATGACATCCATAGCAACTAAACATCTAGAAATAGATCATGAGCATCTAAAACGTCTATTCAATTATTACAGATTACTCCAAGCAAGCAATAATCAATATGAGTACTTTAAACAGTTCATTCATCTCCTAGTTAATTTTTCTTCCATTCCATGGTGGGTAATTCATGCAAAAGTGCAAGAAGTCTAATCATTCCTTTCCCCCATGCATGCTGATCTTGTTAAGGTACCTAAAATACAACAAAGCAAGGGTGAGTCTAATGACTCAGCAAGTATAATTAAATGGCATCAACAACATACAAGCATGTAACTCATCAACTATACTTCGCAAAACCATATATCATTCACTTTTCACACGCATGCTATGCAATATGCTCAACATGATCTTTTCCTTATCTTTCCTTTGTGCATTTTACCGGTAATGCAAAGTGCGCATCCGTCGATGCACACCCATGCACATGTACCCTCCGCATGGGGACCAATGCCCATACTCTGCGTGTATGGGGACCTAAGCCCATGCTCTTCAAGCATGGGGACCTTTAGCCCGTCATAATCATGACGGGGACCTCAACAATGGCCTGGTCATCACATGACCAAGCTTCAATATGCCATCATGATGCATATGTATGAAATTTCACATTAATAGAAACATGCATCTGCAACGCAACATTACATATGAATAACCTATTCATACTACAATTGCTCAATCATCAACTTCATAGCATTCAAACATCCATGGATAATACATAACTCATTTCACAAGACACCATGAACATTACCAAACATACCATCATAACAATCATGAATAGCACAAATACTACTAGTGTCTATCAAACCATGCGATTCAATAATATCTTTTATATCCATCGCTATACTTGCCTTAACCGCGAGAGAACGAGGATATCACGAAAGTGCTGCCCGGTACCATCCACCACCGAATAATAATTATAACACACGCTAAGACACAGCAGCAGACCAAAACAAACTAAATAACAACAACCACGAACTCGCAAAAACATCTAACTCGATCCCGTCCCAAATTCCTAAACGTCGATCTGTCCCCTCGGTGGACAGTCAAATTCAAAAATCCATATCTATTGGTACAGGAGTCCAAATAAGATGTTCTTAGACTTTCTCGAAAGGTAATTAAATTCTCCAACTAAGTCTAGTTGGTGAGCCTCACTAAATCGGCCAAATAATACCCCTACCAGGCCAGTTAATAAAACATCAATTTCACGTTGGGCTCTCTGGACAGAGCACTAAAACCACCATAACTTTTGCTAAGAGTATCCAAATCTTGCGTTCTTTAGCTTTCTGGAAAGTTATAGAAATTACCTACATTTTTCGTTATAACGAGATCCTCTAATTTCTTCTTTAACTAATGTTTTAACCCAGTTTTCTACAAACTGTCAGAATGCTGACAAATTAGTAGAACAACGACACTAAATAAATCATAACTTCTGCCACAGGGGTCCAAATTACGTGTTCTAGCACTTCACGGAAAGATGGCGACGTCCTCTACAATACTCTAAGAGACGTCCAGATCTAATTCCGCCTTAAAACATATCAAAACCTCGATCTCCTCTAATCTGTCCTAAGCAGCCCTAAATACCGACATTGCTAGAACGACTAATTGAACATCTAAACAAAGGGGAACGAGGTTTACCCGAGGTGAGGTGCTGAAGATCATGCGCAGCCCACGAACCTACCTCTTGCCTCTATTCTCTTCCTTTGGCCGAACAACCCAGCGGTTAGCAGGAGATGGCGGCGAGGTGAGCTCGGTTGGGGAGATGGTGTCGCAAGGGGAATGAAGAGGAGGAGGCTACTATTCATGGCAACAACAGTAGCAATGGCGGCGATCTTGTAGCGTTGTTCTCAATAACCCCTTAGGGTTTTCCCTCTCCTTCTTTCGTTGGTGGTCACCCACCTCTTGGTTATGGTAGAAGGCCATATCTATTCCTTTATTTTTCTTTATAAATTCAAATTATTAATCATTTTCTAATTCATTAAATACTCATTTAATAAAATGGGATATTACAGACAGAGTACACTCACTTGCACAAAATGCTCCAAAAGAAACTTCATAATCGTGATACTAGTGTGCGCGATGAGCTCGGGAAGTTAAAATGGATTGAACAACCTCGGGGAGGAGGTTATGCATTTGCTTCGGACATCAACAACAACTTCTTGGAGCTACGCGCCATGTTCAACCACTCCAACGTGCATTGTAAATCGACCATTTACCTTGAGGATTTTGTTGATAAACCCAAATTTTCTATCCCTATATTTTCGGTGTAGTACAAATGTGGAAGAATACCTCACTTGGGAGCTGCAAATTGATACGCTATTTCGGATGCACAACTATTCCAATGAGAGGAAGCTCTTACTTGCATCCAATAGTTTGACTGATTATGTCACACATTGGTGAGAGCGGTTTGTTCGTAAGCGTATGGAACGCCATCAATTGCCGCTTATCACCTGGGAGCAGATGAAGCAGCATTTTTGTGCACGTTTTGTACCTCGCCACTACAAGCGTTCCATAGTTGAAAGGTTGATGTGTGCGACACAATTTGAAGTCCACTAGTGTGTCACATGAGAAGGCGGCCAGAGCATGGGACTTTTCCTTCGATCCGGGCTTCATGTAGTCTTGCCCCATTGCATCATGAAGAGATTGTGGTTCTTTGGTAATTGCTCCATTGATGACCCACAATCTTTGGGGGATGCGATGTATCCAAACCCATGTGAAAATGAGAGCCACATAGCAAAATTGAGTGAGAATGATAAAGAGAGTGAGCTATGTGATTCTACCATATGTGAGGTTGAGAGCATCTCAATTGAGTGTGAGAGAGATACATCAACAGAAAATAGGGAAGTAGATGATAGCCAAACTGAGGTTATTGCTGAAATGATACGGGGGTTCCCGATCTTCTCGATGTAGGATCGAAGATAACTTGCACGCTTGACTTAACAAATCGTAGTTGCTCACCCGATACCAATGCATGAACTTGCAACTCTTTAATTCGCCCAATCTCACGTGTACTCCACCCGACCACAAAGTGGAGTTTTACCGATCCCTCAATTCCCAACGAAAAGACAGAATGGTCTTTGGAAGAAAACGCCATATTCCCCTTCAAGTCGTTGGCCTTCACCAAACTACTTGGAAGAATCAAGCATTGATGCAAAACGCAATCAAAATCTTTAATCGTGGTCTGAAGATACAATGGGGGTCTACCCCTTAATATATAGTGCCCTTCTCCACCTTATGGCTGGCCAAGAGGCCCTACTCCTATTCTATTTCGGAATTAGAACTCCTACTCCAATTCGGACACAATCTAAAACAAAAAAAAAGGAAACTCTGAGTTTACAACCGTCACATTGTTTTGGTCATATCTTTTGATACGTGATGAATTTGACGCTGAGCGAGTCTCCGTTGGATCGGTCTTGAAGTTAACTTTTCAACAAGTATAAGAACACCCAAATCGGACTCTGTTTGTGAAAGTTATGACCTTTTTAATCCGGACTGTACTGCTGATTCCGAATCCAATTTTGATGGTGATTCCGAATCCGAATTTAATCCAAACCTTCCTAACTTCAATTTCATTAATTGAAACGATTTGAATCCGTGTGAAACTTGAGAAAGGGACTCTTGTAAGCCTTTGGAAAGTCATGGCAAAGCTGGATATCTTCCCAAAATGTCGTACATGCCGCGAAATCATCAACTTTGTCAACTCTCGCGAGTTGATCGGTCTGAATGTGCAGCATGCACTCGAATAGCCATAACTTTTTTTATAGAAAGCTCCAAATCACGTGACGTTTGATCCGTTGGAAAGTACACTTGATAAGCTTTCCAAATATATATATTGTTCATGCTAGATCCTTCCGAGTTGCTGCGAAGATCGTCATGAACTCATACCTTCCATGTGTCCCACAGGCTGCATGCTATTTTTGTGAACATCAAAACACACCGAGAAGCATCGTGTTCTTGATATTCACATAAGGCATCTCCTTCAAACTTAACAATAAGCGATGACTCGCTATTAGGTAGTATAATATCCTCAATTAAACTTAAAGAAAATTCATGGAACAGATTCACCTGTCGGTTAAGCTTCTTTGCACAAGCTTCACCCAGATGCTTCTCTTGTTCTTCAACTCTTTTAGTAAGCTCAGGTTGTTCTGAGGTACTTATTGAATTGAAAACACTATATGGAACAACATAGCTAAGGATGTCCGCATCATCCTCCCTTTCTTCAAGAAAAGCCGTCCTCGGCTTTTGATAGCCTGAAAATGTACTAGACAAAGAAAACAACGTATATGCATGGTATATATATGAATCAATTATTGTGTCTTCTTGTTGTTTTGCACAATCGATAGCTCAAAATCATATTTCAAATTACACAATTGACTCATATGATCAAATTTCACCTTCCCAACATGAAATTCAAGTAAAGTGAGTGAAAACCAATTGATACCTTTCCATTCTTCAACTGTGTTACTCTGATTAGTTATACATGTAAGAGATAAACAAGTAGGCATTATGTTGTGTTCTAAACAATAGGCACTTGTATTTAAACCCTTCTCAAAGTGACCATGACATTGCGCAATTGATGGTTTGCGCAAAACATGCAATTTTAAATCAGCAAGATTATCACAAGTAATGCATATTCGATAAACTCGAAACATGCTGTCTACACCAACATCTCCAATCAAATTGAATTATATGTGTATATGTAGCTATTTACTAGTGAACTTAAGCATGAAATTTCAAAAACCCTCTTAATCACATTAGATAGCTCTTTAGGTTTATTGAATATAATATAACACAAAGAATCATTAAGGAATATTCTACTAAGAACTTCTTTTCGAGTAACCAATTCCACATTATGCAAATTAAACATATCAAATTTAGAACGTGGAATCATGAAAGGTATTGGAGTTCTCAGTTTTACGTACCTTGTCTTGATGAACTATTAATTCAGTACCAATAGTGTTACCTTGATCGTCCTCCTCAATTGATGTAGGTGTTGTGGGTATCGTAATGTCATCATGTAACCCTGGCGTGAGCATTCCCTCTCCAACCATGGTTATCTCTTCAACTTTCTCTCCAATGGTGGGGGCTCTTGAATGTTCAACTCCTTATTTGCTTGGTCAACCTGCACAATGTGAGATACAACACTAGAAATAGAGGGTAAGTTGTTAGGTTCAAAAATAATCTTACTGGGCCTATCATCTATCTCTCTCTTTTATTTTGGTGTATCTCTAATATACTCAATTGGGATGCCCTCAATCTCGCATATGGTGGAATCACACAGCTCACTCGTTTTATCACTCTCACTCAATTTGGCTATGTGGCTCTCATCCTCACATGGGTTTTGATACATCCCATCCTTGCAAGACCGTGGTCTAGCAATGGCACAATTACCACCAACCATGACCTCGGCCGAAGAAAAATTCCCATGCTCGACCTTCTTCTCAAGGGACACACTGGTGGATGAATAAGAACTAAAGAGTCGACATAGATTTAATTGATGTGCTTGCATGTCTTTAAGTCTCTTTTCCGCCTTTGTAGCATATTTCACAAGATCTTGCAGACTATGAAAATATTCATCTTGAAGTGCAGCAACGATCTGAAAATTCAAGCCTGCTTGGAAATATCTCTTTTCTTGATATGCACTAGTGATATTGGCCCAGCGCATTGCATGATTCAACTCAATATAGTAATCTTGGACAACTTTGCATCCTTGTGTAATGCTCTCCACATGGTGTAGTAGTTCCCGCTCATAATAGGATGGAACAAATTCTCTTCTCATGGCCCTTTTTAAGTAGACCAAAGATGTAATGAACCGTTTCCCACTTAGTTGTTGCCACCAACTAGAGGCATAGTCCTTAAAAAAATATAGTGGCCACTCTCACTTCCTTGGCTTCTGATTCAAACTTCTGGGATTCAAGCTCGAACTCCATATCTTGTACCCACTCAAGATACTCCTCCGGATCATTACTACCATAGAAGGGAAGATATGTATATTCACGATTTGCCATTGTTAGTAGCAAAGCAAAGAATATGTATGTAGGTATATTTATATCTCTCAAACTCACTCGTCTTACCAAATCATATTCTTACCTTTCCGAAGTAAATTAAGGTCAAAAACTCACAATTGATATTTTAGGTGAGAACAACGTGATAATTGAGCGAATTCAAGAGCAAGTCAAAACACGACAACAGATGTTTATGTGGAGCTTGGTTTGGATGCCTACTTAATCTGAAAATTCTAGGTATTGTAAAGCTAAGTAAATATCCAAACTAGAATTCAATGCCTAGTTGCCGATCACAAAGATATAAGTGAAAAACAAAGCATCTCACACGCAAAAGATATTGGAACTTAGTGCAATCAAGGAATGAGCCATGTAAGATATAAGTGAAGACCAAAATAGCTCGTATTGCACAAGTTATAGAAAGATGCTAGCTAGTTGCAAATAATGAAACTATGGCACAAGATTGCACAAAATATTGATATTCTAACAATTGAATCAAGAATGAGTGGGGATTTTTGCTCAAGTTTATGGTTCGGCTTTGCACTTTCTTTTTCCTTTTCTCTTTTCTCTTTTCTTTTTTTCTCTTTTTTCTCTTCTCTTTTCCTTCCTTTTTTTTGAACTATGGCGAAATTTTGTTCTACCAAAATGAGCAAAATTTCTTTCCCACCTTTTGATCTTTGAACAATTGCAAGAACACAAATATTAATATGCGACCCTAAGCAACGATTTAGCTAGTCTTAAATAGGTTCAAAGTATTCACAAAGGATTGAAAGGTTCACAAAGGATAAATTGATGTCTCGTTTTTTTTGCGTCTTTTTTTTGATAAACACGATTTAAAAATAAGATCAAACTAGGCTCAAATAAAAGCAACGCAAAAGAATTCAAGATCAACAATCTAAACTTGATTCTAATGGACAAAAACTTAACAAAACTCACTAGAATAACAAACTAAATACTACTACCGAAAGAATTTTTTTTTGTATGGCTTTTTCGTATAGGAAAAAAATGAAATTCAGATAATCGGATAAAGATCCTACCGAGTCAACGGAGCTCTGATACCAAGATGATACGGGGGTTCCCGATCTTCTCGACGTAGGATCGAAGATAACTTGCACGCTTGACTTGACAAATTGTAGTTGCTCACCCGATGCCAATGCATGAACTTGCAACTCTTTAATTCGCCCAATCTCACTGTAATACCCCAAAAATTAAATCGGGAGAGAATAAATAAATCGGGAGATAATAATTAAATCGGGAGAATGTTTCTTTTAGCAAAGCGATTGAACAGGAGAAAGAGGGGGTTTTAATGTAATACTCCGATTTATTCTATGAAAGAAAGCGTTCAAAAGAGAAATTAGACATAAAAAATAGGGGTTTCTGCAGTTCTTCGGCAACTTGAGCCTCAGGCCTTGGCCTAGGAGGCCCATGAGGGGCCAGCCACCAATAAAAGGAAGGGGGAAACCCTTGCTGCACTGTAGCTACAGTGCCACAGCCGCCACTGTAGCACAACAACTGTATCACGCCCTCTCCTCCATGGTGGTGCCTCCTTCCTCGTGCGTCGGTGCTCCCAGCCGATCAAGTGAAGAAAGGAGAGGAAATCACCTTCGCGGGGAGAGTTCATCGTCTTCCTACGATTCTACAAGGGTAACATCATGTGTTCTTTGCTGGTTGATGTGTATTAGTTGCAATTGATTTCGTTTGGTAGATCAAGTAATCAACAGCTAATAGATCGTGTTCTGTCCAGTAGATTGAATGACAGTTTTCATGTCTTTATAAGCAGAATTTGAGAATCCAATCTCTCAGAGATAGTTGGGTTATGTTCTTAGGTTTCCGTGGCCGCCAAGAACACCCAAATTCGATTAACGATTAGAAAGTTATGAATTGTTTAGTGCCGATGTCCTGTTAATCTGTCAACATCCTGACAGTCTGTAGAAATCTGAGTTAATCTATTAGTTAAAGACGAAATCAGAGGATCTTGTTATAATGAAAAAGATGGGTAATTTCCTCACCTTTCCATAAAGCTAAAGAACGTAAGAATTGGACTTTCGTAGCAAAAGTTATGATAATTTTAGTGTACTATCCAGAGAACCCGACGTGATAATTAATGTTCTGTAGATTGGCTTGGTAGGGGCAGTAAATGGCAGAATCAGAAGGGCTCCCCAACTAAGTTTATTTAGTTAATTTAATTATCTTTCCAGAAAGTATTAGAACATCTTATTTGGACTCCTGAGCAGAAAGTTATGTATTTTATAAGTTGACTGTCCGCAGTGAACACCAAATCGATCGGTAGAAATTGGAAAATTGGAAACGCTTGGGAGTTTAGCGAGTTCAATTGTGTTCTTATTTATGCTTTTGGTCCAGTATGCTTGTCTTAGTTTGGGTTATCATTATGTTCGGTGGGAGCGTGATCCTGGGGGCGCCTTTCGCGGCCACCGCTCTCGCATCTGCTGAGGCAAGTATTCTGTTGTAAAATAATTATGATTATTTGCTAAGATTGATTATATCTTGTTCGTAATAGCCATGCATGGATGTCAATGTGATGAATTACAATATATCTTGGTAAATGCAAGTTATGGTTAAAGCTTCCTGTGTATGTTGTTAATGCTTACATGTTATTATGTACATATTGAGTTCATATAATTAGAAGATGATGTCATTGTGCATATGCATGTCAAAGTATGATTGAGTCTTGGTCACTAGGTGACCAAGTATGAACTGTTGAGGTCCCGTCATGTAAATGACGGGCTTAAGGTCCCCACATTCGCAGAATGTGGGCAATGAGTAAAGAGGTCCCCATCATGATGATGATGGGCATAGGTTCCTATACTTATGGAGTATAGGCTCTTGGTCCCTATGCCAGGGTGCATAGGCAAGGGTATACATCGACGGATGTATACCTCGATTCACCGATAAAATGCGAAAAGAGATAAAGTTTAAAAGGTGCATTGCGTGGACGCATTACAAGCATGAAGTTTATGTTTAGTGAAATGTTTTATTTGGAATATTGATGCTATGACTGTAATTTCAGCTTTAACCTTGTTGATACTTGCTGAGTCTTTGGGCTCACACTTGCTTTGATATGTTTTAGGTACAACTGGCAAGAACGGCATGCATGGGAGGGAGTAGATGTTTGGATGCACTCACTACCACTCATCCTTAAGGTGTCTATCATTTAGTCTTTATTCTAATAATTAGCAATCTATTTGAGATTCGCGTATGATTGGTTAAATGTTTCAGTTTATTTGTAATAAGGAGAATAGCAAGTTTTGTTTATGATTATTAGATTATCTTGCATGCCTGAATGAACTTGAATATTGAGTTTAGTGTTAATTGCTATGATCAATTGATGGAACCTCGGTATAGTTGATTATACAAAGGAGGTTCTGCTGAAATCGATAAATGATCTTAGTTTAGTTCTGTTTAATTTAATTTTAGTAGCATTCCAGACTCAATGTTGAGCTAGGGTTTTACACTCACGTGTACTCCACCCGACCACAAAGTGGAGTTTTACCGATCCCTCAATTCCCAACGGAAAGACAGAACGGTCTTTGGAAGAAAACGCCCTATTCCCCTTCAAGTCGTTGGCCTTCACTAAACTACTTGGAAGAATCAAGCATTGATGCAAAAAGCAATTAAAATCTTTAATCGTGGTCTGAAGATACAATGGGGGTCTACCCCTCAATATATAGTGCCCTTCTCCACCTTATGGCTGCCCAAGAGTAGGGGTGAAAATGGATCGGATACGGACGGATAATAGCTCTGTCATATTTGTTTTCATATTTTTTTCCCGGATCCGGATCATTTAATCTGAATACCTCGGATACGAATACTGAATATTGAAACTAATACTTAATCAAAACGAATACGGTCATGATATTTTTCTAACATGAAAACCCCTCAAATTGTATGCTAGAAATTAGCGAAAACATATAACTAGTCTATTTGATACAAACATTCATGAATTATTCATATTTTCAGTAACCACACATAATATTGGCACTAGCAAGCTGCATTAACTAGTTCATCACAAACATAATACTTAGTTTACCATATTTAGCTCATAAGTCATAACTCACAAAGTCACAAGTCATCACGCATTCACACTTAGTTCATTACATGCATAAAACTTAGTTCACACTACATTGATCAGGCTGGATGGTTAATCTATATCCAAATGACTGTAACATCCCAAAGTATGTTACCAAAAATAAAATTAATAAAGTTATTATTTTATTGGATTTTCTGAGGTTTAAAAGAGTTTTCTTGGTTAAAAAGAAAAAATTAATAAAATAAAGTCAATTGTTTAATCTCCCAGTTTTTAATGTCGAAAATAAAATTTATTGAGTTTTCTGGGATTTTATTGGATTTAAAGTGAAAAAGGAATTTTAATTAATTTATTGAATTTTCTGGATTTTAAAAAGGTTTTTCCTATTTTCAGAAATTAAAAATAATTTATGTGAAAAAAATAAAAACCAACTTTAAGTTGGAATTAATTTTATTAAGTTCAAAATAATTCAACGAATTTTTGTGATTTTTTCTAGAATTTTTTAACTCTATTTGCTATTTTCTAAAAGGCAATTTGATTTGTTGCATTTTCTGAAATTCAGAAATCAATTAAAATCTCATTTTCTTTTTTGGGCTGAAATCCGGATATCCGGACTTCGTCTTATCCGGATAATCCGTATTCGTATCCGTATCTGCCGGATAGCATGACTACCGTATTCGTTTCCGTTTCCGACAAAAAAAATCCGAATTCGTTTCCGATCCGAAAATTATCCGAGAAAAATCCGATCCGAGGTAATCCGAATCCGTTTTCGTCCGGATCGGTCGGAAACTATGCGATCCATTTTCACCCCTAGTCAAGAGGCCCTACTCCTATTCTATTTCGGAATTAGAACTCCTACTCCAATTCGGACACAATCTAAAACAAAAAAAAGGAAACTCTGAGTTTACAACCGTCACATTGTTTCGGCCATATCTTTTGATACATGATGAATCTGAGGCTGAGCGAGTATCCGTTGGATTGGGCTTGAAGTTAACTTTCCAACAAGTACAAGAACACCCAAATCGGACTCCGTTTGTGAAAGTTATGACCTTTTTAATCCGGACTGTACTGCTGATTCCGAATCCGAATTTAATCCAAACCTTCCTAACTTCAATTTCATTAATTGAAACGATTTGAATCCGTGTGAAACTTGAGAAAGTGACTCTTGTAAGCCTTTGGAAAGTCATGGCAAAGCTGAATATCTTCCCAAGATGTCGTACATGCTGCGAAATCATCAACTTTGTCAACTCTCGCGAGTTGGTCGGTCTGAATGCACTCGAATAGTCATAACTTTTTATAGAAAGCTCCAAATCACGTGTCGTTTGATCGGTTGGAAAGTATACTTGATAAGCTTTCCAAATATATATATTGTTCATGCTAGATCCTTCCGAGTTGCTGCGAAGATCGTCATAAACTCATACCTTCCATGCGTCCCACATGCTGCATGCTATTTTTGTGAGCATCAAAATACCCCGAGAAGCATCGCGTTCTTGATATTCACATAAGGCATCTCCTTCAAACCAAACAATAAGCGATGACCCGCTATTAGGTAGTATAATACTCTCAATTAAACTTAAAGGAAATTCATGGAACAGATTCACTTGTCGGTTAAGCTTCTTTGCACAAGCTTCACCCAGAAGCTTCTCTTGTTCTTCAACTCTTTTAGTAAGCTCATGTTGTTCTTAGGTACTTGTTGAATTGAAAACACTATATGGAACAACATAGCTAAGGATGTCCGCATCATGAAATTAACGATTTACTCTCTATTTCTAGTGTTGTTTTTTATATTGTGCAGGTTGATATTAAAGAAGAGGAATTGAATGTTGTTTTCACCCACTTTACTTGAATTTCATACTGGGAAGGTGAAATTTCATAATATGAGTCAATTGTGTAATTTGAAATATGATTTCGAGTTATCAATTGTGCAAAACAATAAGAAGAACACAATAATTGATTCATACATATACCATGTATATACGTTGTTTTCTTTGTCTAGCACATTTTCAGTTATCAAAAGCCGAGGACGGCTTTTTTGAAGAAAGGAGGATGATGCGAGATATCCTTACCTACGCTGCTCCATATAGTGTTTTCAATTCAACAAGTACCTCGTAACAACATGAGCTTACTAAAAGAGTTGAAGAACAAGAGAAGCTTGTGGGTGAAGCTTGTGCAAAGAAGCTTAACCAAAAGGTGAATCTGCTCCATGAATTTCCTTTAAGTTTAATTGAGAATATTATACTACCTAACAGCGGGTCATTGCTTATTGTTAGGTTTGAAGGAGATGCTTCATGTGAATAGCAAGAACACGATGCTTCTCTGGTGTTTTGATGCTCACAAAAATAGCATGCACTGTGGGACGATGGAAGGTATGGTTTCATGACGATCTTCGCAGAACTCGAAGGATCTAGCATGAACAATATATATATTTGGAAAGCTTATCAAGTCTACTTTCCAATGGATCAAACGGCACATGATGTGGAGCTTTCTATAAAAGTTATGGTTATTCGAGTGCATGCCGCATATCTGCATCGATCAACGCGCAAGAGTTGACAAAGTTGATGATTCCGCGGGTTTGTACGACATCTTGGGAAGATATCCAGATTTGCCATGACTTTCCAAAGGCTTACAAGAGTCCCTTTCAAGTTTCACATGGATTCATGTCGTTTCAATTAATGAAATTGAAGTTAGGAAAGTTTGATTCAATTCGATTCGAATCAGCATCAAAATCGGATTCGGAATCAGCAGATAGTCCGGATTAAAAATGTCATAACTTTTACAAACGGAGTCCGATTTGGGTGTTCTTGTACTTGTTGGAAAGCTAACTTCAAGCCCGATCCAAAGGATGCTCGCTTAGCCTCAGATTAATCATGTATCAAAAAGATATGTCTAAAATAATGTGACGGTTGTAAACTCAGAGTTTCCTTTTTTGTTTTAGATTGTGTCCGACTTGGAGTAGAGTTCTAATTCTGAAATAGAGTAGGAGTAGGGCCTCTTGGCCAGCCATAAGGTGGAGAAGGGCACTATATATTGAGGGGTAGACCCCCATTGTATCTTAAGACCAGTTTATGCATAAGAATTGAAACATAGCTATTGCTTGTTATTTCTAAACTAGAGTTCATGCGAGGACTTTGAGAGAGGACTAGACGATCCATTGATTCATTCTGCAATTCAAGGTCAAGCCGTCGTTCCATTGGGAATTGGGGACTGTGCGATCGTCGTTTGTGGTCTCGCGACGATCATGTATCCGGTGTGTTTTGGGCGTATTCCAAAGAGTTGAGGGTTCATGCATTGGCGCGAGTGTTCAGCTAGTGACATCGTCTACTTCGCATCATCTATCCACGGTTCCTCACTGAGAAGATCGGGCATCCCCCGTATCATGCACCAACCAGTCAAACCAAGCCACCCAAGTCCAAACCATTTTCCATTTTCTTTGCTTTTCAAAACATTTGCAAAATCACCACGACAACCCAATGTCATGGACTAAGACATTTAGACAACATTGGTCTTTTGGCAGAAAAACTTCCCAAAACAAGATTTTGGTCTAAGCATGACTAAGCATATATTTTTCAAGAGGTCCTCGTTCACACTATTGCATCAACCAGATTTTTAACTAGGGGGACAACATTTTGGTTCAATGTCAAGATTGGTCATACAAAGGATTTGGGCATAACTATGAGCTTTAAAGACAGGTATTGAAATAAGTATGTAAAGTAAGCATGCATAAACCTTTGAAACAGAACATAGTAATTTGAAGTAATGGGTGCAACATGGTCAAGGGTGTAACTTGCCTTGCTCAAAGGCTTGAGTGTCTTCTTCTTCCTCAAAGAACTCTTGCCCTTCGGTGCGCGCAATCTACACGGTGGGAAAACAAAATAACTCAAATAGAGCTCAAATAAGATCGAAAGAAATTTCAATGAAACTCCAAAATAAAACCAACAAAGAGGCTAGGTGATCTGGAGGATGTCCAAGGAGTTTGCTGGAGAAGGTCCGAAGCTTAAGGGAGGAGGTCCAGAGAGCTTGGAGGGAGGTCCAAGAAGCTGGTCGGTTGAGCCAGAGAGTGGAAATGAGCAAAAGGGTGAAGAGGAAGGGCTGCCCAGGCTTAGATAGCCAGAGTCGCCCAGATTTCCAAGGGTAAACGTGTTCAAGAGTTGGTGAAGAAATGATAGGAGCAGGTAATGGATGAGACAAAAGATAGCCCAGTACTACCAAAAGGTAGTAGCATTTAATGCGACACAACAGGCATTAAATGCTTTGAGGACTTCCAGGTGCAAAGGACATGGTCAAAGGATAAAGAAAGCAAGCGTGACTAACAAATTGTAATACCCCAAAAATTAAATCGGGAGAGAATAATTAAATCGGGAGAATGTTTCTTTTAGCAAATCGATTGAACAGGAGAAAGAGGGGGTTTTAATGTAATACTCCGATTTATTCTACGAAAGAAAGCGTTCAAAAGAGAAATTTGACATAAAAAAGGGGGGTTTCTAAGGGTTCTAAGAACTTGGGCCTCGCCCTGACCTTGGCCCAGAGGCCCATGAGGGCCGGCCACCAATAAAAGGAAAGGGGAAACCCTAGACGATCAGAGATACAAGATCGCCACCATCTGTAGCACGACTCATCGTGAGCGCACCCTCTCCTCCATGGTGGTGCCCCTCTCCTCCTGCCTCTCCTGTCACGGCCAGCCAAAGGTGTTGCCACGCCTACCATAGGAGGAAGAAGAAGGTGAGGGAGAAGATTATCTTCGCAGGGCGAGTTCATCATCTTCCTGCGATTCTTCAAGGGTAACATCGAGTTTCCCTCACTGGTTGATGTGTTTTAGTTGCAATTGATTTCGTTTGGTAGATCGAGTATCAACAGTCGATAGATCGCGTTCTGTCTAGCAGATTGGACGATGGTTTTCATGTCTTTAGAAGCAGAATCTGGGGATCCAACCTCTTAGAGATAGTTGGGTTATGTCATTAGCTTTCCGTGGCCGCCAAGAACACCCAAATCCGATTAACAGTCAGAAAGTTATGAATTGTTTAGTGTCGCTGTCCTGATAATCTATCAACATCCAGATAGTTTGTAGAAATCTGGGTTAATCCATTAGTTAAAGAATAAATCAGAGGATCTTATTAAAAAAAATGTGGGTAATTTCCATACCTTTTCAGAAAGCTAAAGAATGTAATATTTGGACTTTCGTAGCAAAAGTTATGGCGATTTTAGTGTACTGTCCAAAGACCCGATGTGAAAACTGATGTCATTTAATTTGGCTTGGTAGGGGTAATAGATGTCAGATTCAGAAGGGCTCCTCAACTAGGTTTAGTTGGGGAATTTAATTAACTTTTCAGAAAGTATTAGAACACCTTATTTGGACCCCTGTAGAGAAAGTTATGTATTTTAGAAGTTGACTATCCGCAGAGGAGGCAGATCGATCGGTAGAAATTGGAAAATTGGAAGCGTTTGGGAGTTTAGCGAGTTCTTTTGTGTTATTAATTATGCTTTTAGTCCAGTATGATTGTCTTAGCTTGGTTATAATTATGTTCAGTGGGAGTTTGATCCTGTGGGCAGCGCTCTTGGCCCACCACCGTTCTCGCATGCTTGAGGCAAGTATCTTGAATGTAGCTTGATTGTGATTGATTGATGGTGATCGCTTGTGTTTTAATCATAATAGCCATGCATGGATGATAATGTGATGAGTTTGAATTAAACTTGGTGAATGCATGTTTATGGTTAAAGTTTCCTATGTATGTTGTTAATACTTTACATGTTATTATGTACTTGTTGAATTCATATGTATGAAAGATAGTGTCATAGTACATATGCATGTTGTAAGCATGTCTCGAGACTTAGTCATGTGGTGACCAAGTATACATTAGTTGAGGTCTCCGTCATGTAAATGACGGGCTTGAGGTCCCACATTCGTGGAATGTGGGCAATTGAATAGAGGTCCCCATCATGAAGATGATGGGCAAAGGTCCCTATACTTGTGGAGTATAGGTTTTGGTCCTCGTGCTGAGAGGGACAGCAAGGGTATACATCGACGGTCAGATACCCCGTGATTACCGTAAAATGCTAAAAGAGATAAAGATAAAATGATGCATTGCATGTTCGCATTACATAAGCATGGGAGTTGTCTTAAGTGTATTGTTTCTTATGGTATGATGATGCTATAACTATGAGTTGTTGTTTCTTTATTGATACTTGCTGAGTCTTTGGGCTCACTCTTGCTTTGCTGTGTATTTAGGTACCACTTGCAAGAACGGCATGCATGGGAGGGAGTAGGGTTCCTTGGATGCATTTAGTACCACACACTTTAAATGCTGAATATCATTTAGATCATACTCTAATAATGGCAAACTGTTGAGGATTAATTCATGGCTATGGTTGAATGTTTTGGATTAATTGTAATAAAGAGAGTAGTAAATTTTGGTTATGCTTGATAATGCTCTAGCTGAATAGATTATCTTGGATGCTTGAATGAAATTTGAATGATGAGATATTGATTAGAATATACGAAATTGTTGGAACCTCTGGTATACTTAGTTATACAAATGAGGTTCTGTCGAAATTTAGAACTATGCCTTGTGTTTAACTTGTTACTATATTTAGTTAGTAGCATTCCAGGCTCTAGTTGGGCTGGGGTGTTACACAAATGGGACCAGTCAAAGCTCAAGGGAAGGTCCTGCGGAGACCAAGAGGAGATTGCACAGAGATCAGGGGAGGTCCTGACGGTCAGATCCACAAGGGAGGTCCTGACGGTCAGATCCACAGAGAGGAGGTCCTAATGGTCAGATCCACAGAGGGGAGGTCCTGACGGTCAGATCCTCAAGGGGAAGGTCTTGACGGTCAGATCCTCAAGGGGGAGGTCCTGACTGTCAGATCCAAAAGGTGGAGGTTCTGACGGTCAGATCCTCAAAGGGGAGGTCTAAATGATTAAGATCTGCAAAGGGGAGGTCCTAACGGTCAGATCTAACAAAGGGGAGGTCTGAACGGTTAAGATCTCTAAAGGGAATGTCTTAACGGTCAGATCTAACAAAGGGAAGGTCTGAACGGTTAAGATCTCCAAAGGGGAGGTCTTAATGGTCAAGATCTAAACAAGGCAGGTCCTGACGGCTAAGATCTCCAAAGGGGAGGTCTTAACGGTCAAGATCTAAACAACGGAGGTTCTGACGGCTAAGATCTCCAAAGGGGAGGTCTTAACGGTCAAGATCTAAACAAGAGAGGTCCTGACGGCTAAGATCTCCAAAGGGGAGGTCTTAACGGTCAAGATCTAAACAAAGGAGGTCCTGATGGCTAAGATCTCCAAAGAGGAGGTCTTAATGGTCGAGATCTAAACAAGGGTGTAACACCCCAGCTCAACATTGAGCCTGGAATGCTACTAAAATAAAATTAAACCAATACTACTAAGACCATTTACCAAATTTTTCAGCAGAACCTCCTTTGTATAGTTAACTATACCGAGGTTTCAGCAATTAAATATATCATTAACAATAATTCAATATCCAAATTCATCCAAGCATGCAAGATAGTCTATTCCGATAAAACAATAATAAGCATAATCCAAATTCGCTAATCTCATTATTACAAATAAGCCAAAGCATTAAACCAAAGCTATGAGTGAATCTCAATCAGTTTGCTTATTTATTGAGTATGAACTAAATGATATTCTTCCTTTAGGATGAATGGTAGTGAGTGCATTCCAATAAAACTACTCTCTCCCATGCGTGCCGTTCTTGCCTTTGGTACCTAAAACACAACAAAGCAAGGGTGAGTCTAATGACTCAGCAAGTATCTATATAAAAAAAACATTGAACACACAGATATGGCATCAACATGTCAAAAGAAGCATTACACTAAATATAACTCTCATGCTTATGTAATGCGAACATGCAATGCATCTTTTAATCTTTATCTCTTTTCGCATTTTATCGGTAATGCGGGGTATACAACCGTCGATGTATACCCTTGCATGTGCCCTCCGCACAGGGACCAAGAGCCTATACTCCATGAGTATAGGATTCATTGCCCATCATCTTCATGATGGGGACCTCTCTCAATGCCCACATTCCACTAATGTGGGATTACAAGCCCGCCATTTACATGACGGACTCAATCAGACATACTTGGTCACCAAGGACTAAGTCTCAGATATAAGCCAAGATATGATATACTATGACCCTATCTTTCATACATATGAATCATCAAGTACATACCACATCTTCAGATCTCACATAGCATGTAATGCATTAACAACATACATAGGAAAGTCAGAGCTATAAACATGCATTCACCAAATTCTACTCATATCCATCACATCACATCCATGTATGACTAATACGAGTAAACACAAGCAATCGATCAAACAATCATAATTGTGCTACAAACAGATACTTGCCTCAACCGTAAGCGAAACGGTAGACGCGAAGAGGACGCCGCCTTGGGACCAATCCCACCGAATATAATTATAAGGCACGCTTAAGACAATCATATCGACCAAAAACATAACTAATAGCACAACCGAGCTCGCTATACTCTCAAGCGCCTTCCCAATTTCCAACTCCTAAAGATCAATCTGCCCCTCTGTGACAAAGACGCTAGCTCTCTCTCTCTCTCGACTAACCTAATTAAGTATTCTCGGCAAGGCAATCGATTAACTAATCAACTAGAAGTACGCCATTAATTAGTCAACACTAGTTTATGCAAAGACCGCCTATTTCATCTCTCTTCCTACTACCAATTAAATAATCCCATGCATGTAGCGCTAATTATTTGTTTCACCTTACTGTTCTCACAATTAATTAACTACTAAGTAGTAATTAGCTCTAGGATATCTAGCCATGCATAAGATCTACCACTGTCATCGTTGCATGCAAAAGTAGCACTGCTAGAAATTTCCAATCACTATGCATCTAGTCATACTGCAGCTCTATTAAAATCATCAATAATAAATTAATCCTTCTCTCTCTAACTACTCCATTTAAATAATCAAACCGTGCATGCAAAAGTGGCACTAGAAAATTCCAATCACTATGCATAGTCATACACGCAGCCCTATTAAAATCCTCACTAATAAATTAATCCCTCTCTCTCTCTCTAACTACTCCATTTAAATAATCAAAACCGTATATGCAAGCCATGTCTTGGTGCCAGCCGAACTACAAATTTCTGAAGTCCTAGCCCAACCAATAGCTGCCAGCCGAACTACAAACTTCTAGAGTACTAGCCCAACCAATAGCGTAAAAGGAGATCAATCGCAGCCCAAAAAGAATCAACAGAAACCTTGCACACGCAATCGAGACGACATGCGACGCCGGCACGCAGCGCCTCGCAGAGATGGCGCCCTCACGGCGCTTGACCGGCCACATCGCTAGCACTCCTACCGCCACCGACGGAAAAATGTACCAAGGCGCGTGGAGCGTGTGAAACGGCAGACGCTAGCGATAGGTTTTTCAGAGATGTGCGCTTAGCCACGCGCCAGTGAAAAACCAAAGGATCATTAGGGTTTCTAGGACTTCGCCCCCTCACGATTTTTTTATCCCGTACAACCAACTTCTTCCTAAAACCCCCAAATATTCCGCTTTACGTATCCCTTTTACCCAATTACACATAGGCCCCTAAGGGTTAATTTCGTGATATTACATTCTACCCTTCTTAAATGTAATTCGACTCGAATTCTACTCGCCGCTCTACTCAAAGAACAACCACACCGAAATTAAATAACAAATCACACGCATCTAACGTGAACAACTCGGATATCGCCACAAGACACAGATTCCAATTCCCAAGTGGCCTCTCTCTCTCTCTGCGCACCAAAGCACCTCGACGTAATTTAAAGTTTTGTTCTCAACGATTTTTCCGATCTTTCCGAACTTGCATCGCTTGGACTCAAAGGCGACGATCCGCTCAATGGTTAAAGGTTCTAATGGAACGTGATGCTCGATCGCGCAGTACTTCCTCAACATAGATACATGAAAACATTATGCACTCCTCGATAGACTCGAAGGTCCAAGCAGATGTCGACTTCCGATCCGAGAGCCAAGATTGTGAAAGGCCCAACGTACCTCGGTTTAAGCTTCCCTTTGGTACCGAACCTCACTACACCTTTGGTGGGAGATACTCTCAAGAGCACCTAATCCCCCACCACAAACTCCAAATCCCTTCTCCTCACGCCAAGATAGCTTTTCGCTTGCTCGGTCGCTAAAAGATTCTGCTTTCACCAAGGCCACTCGCTCAACTGTTTTTGACCTAATCCGCCTAAGATCGCATTCTCACCCACCGCTTCCCAAAGAGGGGTGACTCAGATTTACGCCCATACAAACCTCGAACGGAGCGGCTTTAATACTTGAATGGTAGTCCGTTATTGTAAGCAAATTCCGCCAATGGCAATCGGTCCTCCCAACTACCCTTCCAGATGTAACACGTGACCAAACATGTCCTCCAAGGTCCGAATGGTGCGCCTCGATTGTCCATCTGTCTCGGGTGAAAGGCTATACTCAGACGGAGCTGGGTGCCCAGTGCACTCTGCAAACTCTCCTAAAATTTGGATACAAACTTGGCATCTCTGTCAGAAAATGATGGTCTTTGGCACACCATGCAATCTCACAATCTCTCGCACATAGATAGGAGCCAAGTCGCTCGCTAAGTTGGTCGTGCAGATAGGAATAAAGTGCGCCGATTTGCTGAATCGATCCACTATCACCTAAACTGCATCCTTTCCTCGCGGCGATCGAGGTAATACGACTACAAAGTCCATAGAGATATCATCCCAAGGCCATTGAGGGACTTCCAAAGGCTGCAATAACCCTGCGGGACGCTTATGTTCTGCCTTCACTTGCTGACAAACGCCACAAGAGGCTTCATAATTAGCAATATCCACTTTCATTCTTTTGCACCGTAAGTTCGCTCAGATCACAGACATCTTCGCCTCACCCGGATGAACAATATACGGGTGCGATGTGCCTCCTCAAAATATCATTCTAACCTCCTTCACAAGACACAAAGGCGAATTCTTAAATCGCAATGCTCCGCACTCCATCCAAACTGAAATCCCCTTCCTTGCCCATCTCCAGACGCTTTCTGACCCTTTGCAATAATTGGTCATACTTATTGGAAGTTGAATGGTTCTATTGCAAAGGGCCAATAGGCCTAAATATACAAGTACACCAATATGCAGGAAACACCCTAGACTAGGGAAGAATAGCACAACACATATATATATCTAACACCCCCCCTCAAACTCATGGTGGATCAACAACACCGAAGTTTGGAGAGGAAAAGGTTGTCTTGAGCTCGTGTTCAGGCTCTTCGTGAAGAAGTCGGCTAATCAAGCTCCGAAGGCACGCATCAAGAGCCACGACTGGCTCGCACTCGCGATCTCATATAGGAAGCATCAACTCCAATATGCTTGGTGAGCTCATGCTTCATCGATCTCGCAGCATACCGACGCACTGGCTGCCGACAAAAGTGGGCTCTGTTGTAATAAAACACCAAAGTCTGAAGGCGAGCCACCAGAACTAAGTAACCTCACCGTTAACGACGCCATAGTTTCAACTCACCAAGACTCGAAAGGAAATCGGCTGCTCGCTTTTTGGTCTTCCAGGCAATCAGAGAGGATCCAAGGAAAACACAGTAGGCAGAAAGAGATCGACGATCAGAGTGATCACTAGCCCAAGTGGCATCAGAGTACACCTTGAGCTGCAAGGAGCTGGAGCTAGGAAAGAAAAGGCGACGAGAAATGGTGCCACGAAGATAGCGAAGGACACGCAGAAGGTGATCAGAGGAAGCCGAGGGGAGCCAAACAAATTGGCTCGTAATGTGAATAGGTGAGAGATGTCGTCGAGTGATCCCAAGATAAACAAGATCGCCAACAAGGTGATTTGAAGCGAGTGGGATCCTCAAGAGGCTCTCCATCCGTGAGTCGAAGGTGAACTCCAAGCTCCATGGGAGATCCATCGTCTTGTTGATCAAATGAGACAAGCGCGAGCAAGAAGGTCTTGAATGTACTTCTCTTGGGAGAGGTAGTAGCCCTCAGGCGTAGAAGTGACCTCAATCCCAAGAAAGTAGCGAAGTGGACCCATGTCAGACATCAAGAACTTATCACTGAGACGCTTTTCACAAAGTCGATGTGCTGAGGATCATCACCGGTGATGATCATATCATCAACATACAGAAGAAGAAGAGTCCGTCCACGAGGAGAGGTGTGAACAAACAGAGCAAGGTCATGATCACTGACGGTGAAACCGGCCGTAGTGACAACACAGGAGAAGCGCTCAAACCAGGCTCGAGGAGCTTGCTTGAGCCCATAGAGAGAGCGATTTAAGACGACACACAAGGCCGCTGTGACAGAATACCCAGAGGCAACAGATGTAGACCTCCTCACGCACCGCCATCGAGGAAGGCATTCTTGACGCCCAACGAGAAAGGGACCATCAAGTAATGTATAAATCGCTAGAAGGGTCCGAATAAGGGTCATGTGAGCAACAAAGAAGGTCTCATCGTAGTCACGCCATGCTCTCGCCGAAAGCCACGGGCCACAAGACGAGCCTTATAGCGCTCAAGAGAACCATCGAGCGAAGTCTTAATCTTTAGACCCACTTGCACGTGATCGAGTAACACGAAAGGTAGGGAACAAGATCCCAAGTCCCGTGCGCCAGTAGGCGGCAATCTCTCACCATCGCATGTCGCCACTCCGGATGAGCAACAACCTCGACAGAAGTCATAGGCTCGACAAGAGCAATGCCAGAAGCCAGAACGCCAGAGGCTCGATAGTCCGACGATCACGAAGATCATACCGAGGAGGCGTAGACCGAGCGGACCGAGCAAGGACGAGGTAGAAGGCTCAATCGAGGAGTAGTAAGCGGGGACGGCGAGAGTAGTGCAATGAAAAGGAGATCTCTCAACAAGAGAGCTGGTAAGGACCTCCTGAGGAAGCGAGGAAAACGGAGGAGACGAGAGAGAGCGAGGCGAAGGAGACTGTGGTGGAGGACACGGGGACCGAGAGGAGGGTGGTAAGACTTGAACCGAGGAGGCAAAGAATCGTGAAAAGTCGAAGGAAAACGACTCAACAGAAGCGTAGCCGTGGCGAGGAACGAGGATAATAAGGACGAGACTCATCAAAAGTGACGCCACGAGATCTCATTCGCCGAAAGCAACAGGATCATATCAACGATAACCCTTATGCTCGTGAGTCAGAGCTAAGAAAAACACACTCAACCGATCGAGCGATCGGCTTTGGCGCGCCACGAGGTGGAAGAAGCACATAATGCATACAACCAAACATCGAAGGTGATCAGACTTTGATGGCGAACGATTGAGACGCCTCAAAAGGGTGCATCCTTGAGAGCGTAAGAGGGTGCCGATTGATAAGAAAAGGGCCAGAGAGACAAATTTCAAAAATGAGGTGGGACATGAGCAAGAAGCATGAGAGCACGAGCCGCCTCAAGGAGATGACGGTGCTTTAAGCACGACACCATTCTCGAGCATGAGCACCGTGACAAGAATATCATGGGAGAGTGCCCCGCCAAAGAAGAAAACGACGATGTGAAGTGGAGAGATATTCACCAAAGCAGAATCAGCACGAAAATACTGAATGGTCGACTCAAACCGAAAGAACCATGGTGGTAAATTGTCGGTAAATGGAAAGAAACCGATCATGAGAAGACATAAGATAGAGCCAAGTGTATCTCGAATAATCATCAATAAAGATCACATAATAGGTATGACCCCTTCGAGCTTAAGGAGCCGGTCCCCAAACATCGAGTGGATCAAATCAAAAGGACGCCGAGACTCGTAATCACTAGAGGATAGGGAGTTGAAGCCGCTGCAAGCTTGCAACCCGTGACAAGGTAAAGTAGTGTCACCGTAAATGTAACCTAGAATACCACTCCCTACTAGTGACGATAGACGAGAACCACCAATGTGACCTAACCGAGAAAAGCATCGACAAAAGTGGTGGTGGAAGAAACAATGGAGCCGAGGCGGGTGGTCGGGCCGATCGGTCAGGAGACAAGAGAAGGAAGATGCAGCCAGTCGAGCTCCCAAAGACGCTGAGAATCATGGCGCCTAGGACCAGTCCCAACCAGAGTCCCCGTACGACGATCCTGAACACAACAAGAGTCAGAATCAAGAATGATACGACAACCATGATCAGTGATCTGACCAGCTGACATAAGCTGCATAGTAAGACTAGGAATGTGAGATACAGTAGGAACACAAAAAGATGAAGTGGAAAGAGTGCCTCGTCCTGCAACAGGATGAGATGTCCCATCCGCAGTCTGAATCTGTGAGAGGAAGATCGTGGTCTCCTGTAAGAAAGATGAGTGGAGTCCTGTCATGTGGAAAGAGGCACCTAATCTAGAATCCAAGAAGATGATATACCAAGAAGGAGGTGGTGGTGCAGACCGTAAGACCTAGCACAGAGAACTCGTGCAGAGCGTAGCGACAAGGCGTCGAGCGCGGAGCATCTCTCGTGGGTCTGCTCAAGGAACTCTGGCGTGAACTCGATCGGGAGCCAGCCTCGGCGCGCTCTACTTTTGGCGAGCCTTCGCTTCGGGCGACAAGATCAACCGTGTGCCTGCAACGGTCATGAGTCGCAGTGAAGGCCGCGGAAGGAGCACAAGAAGCAGCCTGCGGGCAGGCAAAGGAGGCACCGATGCTGGGGTGTGAACAGCCAAGACTGAAGAGGGCTGATGGAGAATCTCGCCAGGCGAAGACGAGCCTCCTCGGCCAATAGCGCCGAGAGCCTCAATATGGAGGGAAGGGGGGTCGCGACAAGAATCGAGAGCGAGCCACCTCATACTCCGGACGAATGGGCGAGGAACTCGCGAGGCGATTTAGTTCTGGCGAGCTCGCCGACGGACACAAAGCAGTGCAAGACCGACAGATATCCGCCCAGAGAGTCAAGCCGACGCCAAACCGCGCCAATCGCTGTAGAAGGCGCCCACGGTGGCGCTGTCTTCTTTGGAGAGATCGCCCTCCCGAAGAGCGAAAGGTACAAGGCTCGCCGGCCAGAGCGGCACGAAGACGATCCCACATCTCCTGGTCAGACAAACCGAGCACATCGGATGCGTGCTCGCTCACGTCGCCACCACGATGGCAGAGGCCTTAGCATCCCCATCGCTCCACACCTCGTAGGCGTGAGCTGCGTCTCGTACTCGAGGCTGCCCTCAAAGCGCGCAGAACGCGCACCTCACCAACATCCTCGAGAGTATCGCAGGAAAACGGGTTCGGTTGGCGGACAGGCGAGGTGGGCAAGGTCGCCGCCGGTGAGGTAGACCCACACCACCGCCCGTGAGGTGAATCTCATGTGCCGGATTTAACTCGCAGTAGTTCACACCATTGAAGGTGATCGGCGGCTTGAATCGAGATGGTACCGCGACTCGAGGGTCCAGAGGGCGCCATCTTGAGCGATGGCCGCACACCGGAGTGACGCGAGAGGTGGCCGCCCACAAGACGCGGGCAAGAACTGGGAAGATGTCGAGCCCGCGAAAGCAGTGGGCCACCGGCGGCGTCGGAAGGCAGAGCGAAGCTGAGCCGAAAGACGCCGAGCAGCGTCGGCTTATGGGCGAAGTTTCGGCGACGCAACCAGTCTGGCTTCATACAAGGCCACGGCGGCACAGACGAAGCTTCGTAAGCGGCGTTTAGGCGGCGGGCGGGCAACAGACGAACTCCTGGCCACATGCGAAGTTTCGGCGGGCGGGGCGTCAAGCAGCGTCGGCGACGCTGCGGCAGCGTCAGGCGCCGGGATTCAAAGTGAGGACGCCGGATTCAAAGTGAGGCGACGCTGCGTGGCTGAAGCGCTGTGGCACCGGATTCAGCGTGAGGACGCCGGATTCAAAGTGAGGAGGCGCCGGAGGACCGGATCCGGAGAGATTTTAGGCTTGTCAGCAAGGCGAGGGAAGCTGGGAGCAGAGGTGGTTTTGAGGCCAAGGCCAAGTGGAGAGGGATGGCCCGTCGCGCCTCACGGGAGAAGAAGAGGCGGCGGTGGATCTGGGTTGGGATGGAAACCCTAAACCTAATCTGATACCATGTTGGAAGTTGAATGGTTCTATTGCAAAGGGCCAATAGGCCTAAATATACAAGTACACCAATATGCAGGAAACACCCTAGACTAGGGAAGAATAGCACAACACATATATATATATCTAACAATACTGTTGTGCCTCTCGCACCCGCTCTGGAATGGCTGACTCTAAAATTAACTGTGTTTCGACATGAGCCGTGTCTGCATAGCAGTAAGATATTCTCATGCGATCAAAATCAGCAATTAAGCAATCCAGAGTAGCAGACGTCGCCTTGCGACTAAGAGCATCAGCCACCATATTGGCCTTGCCGAGATGGTACTGAATCGTGAGGTCGTAATCCTTAATCAGCTTCAACCATCTGTGTTGCCTCAAATTCAAATCTTTCTATGTAAAAATGTACTGTAAACCAGATTACCCAGCAGCAACAGCAGCAGCAGCATAGGAAATGGAGGGATAGAGATACAGAGGAGCGCAAGAGACATGAAACAGCTGGTGCCGCCGCGCCGCCTCTGCTTTTCCATTTTACCCCAGCGAGCCCTTGACCTTCCTTTCCTCCCCCACAAAACCCTCCCACAAATCTCTCCTCTTTCTCCCACCTCCGCGTCTCACTCCTCCTTTCCCCTCCCTTCCCTTCCTCTGCTCTGCTTTCCCCTCCCCGCCTCCTCGGGATTCGCGTCCGTCCCTTTGCGCGTCCGTTCGTGTGGGGGTCGAGCAGAGCAGGAAGAGAGGGAGGGTTCCGGCGGCGGCAAGGAGTAGGAGGAGATGGCGGCGGCTAGGGTTTCGATCCCGGCGGCGGTGCGGCGGACGATCCAGAACATCAAGGAGATCGCGGGGGGCCACACCGACGAGGAGGTCTACGCCGCGCTTCGCGAATGCAACATGGATCCCAACGAGACCGCCCAGAAGCTCCTCCTCCAAGGTATCCATCCCCACCTATCCGTCCTTGTCTCGATTCCGTCCGATTTGGTTCCGTGTGGAGCAGGCGGGCTCTTGCGAAGCGTTTGCGTGCTCGGTTCCAGCGGCAATAGGGGGCTCTCTTGGGGTTGAGCAGGGAAAGATGCGCGATGCCTAGTAGGCCTCCTGATTTGATGCGCGCCTGTTTGATTCGGGCTCTAGGGGTTCTAGGGTTTGTGTTTCTCTGCTCTTTCTGTTGGTTTTGTAGGGATTGACCTGCAGTGTGCACAAGAACCCGGTTTGGAGTTAAACAGAGAAAAAAGAGTAAGGCCTGGTCTGATTATGTTGTGTTTTTTGTTGGATTCGGCTTAGTTTGCTCTGTAGGGTAATTTAGGGTTGCTGGCTGGTGCTGGAAAGAGTGCGACTTTTAGTTTGTTCTGTAGGGTAATTTTATTGGAAAGAGTGCCACTTTTAGTTGTTATTTGTGTCTGATTTTGAGTGGAAGAATAGTAACCTGTACTGAACGATAGTACGCTTGAGGCCTTGTGGTTGTGGGTGCTTCCTGGATCTGAGGTGATTACAATGCAGGTCACAGTGTTATCTTTGAATTTAGGGGTGAACACTGAACATTGCTTTTGGTTTCGGTGGTTAGGTGCTGTCAACGAAATACAGAAAAAAGGGTGCTGTCACCTTTGTGGAAGAAAGTCATCCTTTGGTGCATCTCTTGTGCTACTTGCGGTTAACTTGGTGCGGCGCATTAACAATAGTTTGTGGGATGTTTGAATTTGCGGGGAAGCAATTTATATCACAAGTCGAAGCATAAAAGGAAACTGAAGTAAACATGTCATACAAGTAAAAAAAAAGCTGGAGACAAAATCTATTGTTCTGAAGTATGATACAAGAAAAAAACTCCATTGTTCTCTAAGGTTAGTTTTGTTACAAACGGATTATTTGAGTTTTGACCGTGAAAATGGACTATGACAGAGATAATAAAGCATGCCAAGGCGAGAATTATGGGCTAGGCCAAATACCTTGAAGGATAAGGTTGGGGATCTAGGATGACATCATTTGACTAGAGCCTCTTTCTTACTTGCACATGGAGTCAGGTGCGGATCCCCATGTCCACAGTATGGGGGTACTTGGGGTGATCCATGCATGTCCAAATGACCTCCCCTACACCAGCTACCATGGTGTCTGGGCGCCACTTGTTTAAGGTAAAATGGTCTTTTCCATGGCAGGTCACTTCGGGTGACGTCAGGCCATACATACATAGTTATAAAACTCGGACTGGACCGACGGTTGAACCGGAAAAATCCGGACCCAGAGGCTTTGCCGGCTGGGCACACTCACAAGGCCAGAGATGCAATTGACCCACAAAGACCCGGCCGACCCAGCCGGTTTTGCTTGATCCGGCCGGGTTTTGTTCATGAGGCTAATTTTTAAGAAACCCCTCAAGTTTTTTAAGACAAAACCGAAGGGCATATTCATACTTTGGGTGCTGCTAGGTTTTGTAGGAATCTCCTTGTGAAATTGACGGCTACACATAAATAATTTCCATCTTTCTCACTCTGGTCGGCAATTCCTCTTCGTTCTTTGTTCAGCTTCGTCTCCATCAGTAAGACATGATGCATTTCTCTACTTGCTTGCTTTGCTTATCTCTATTCTCTAGTGTAAGCGTTAGATTTTTACCATTCTATTTTCTACTCAGAGTAATTGGAGCATATTCAAACATATTCATTCAAAGAAGAAAAATAGACTAGAACATCAATAGTTTGAATGATCTCGCTATTATGTGAGCCTATGTTGTGCCCCCCCCCCTTGACCGACTTAATTTGTTGTTCAGAATTTAGATTCTTTAATTATTATTGTTTTTTTTTGTGTATTATTGATTTTTTCCTATTTTTTGTGGTGTGTGTGTGTGTATATATATATATATTAAATTTAAAAACATGCGGTTCGACCATTGACCCACCGGTCTGACCACTCGGTCAGTGATCCGAGACCTCGACCGGGTCGATGACCGGTCCGGGTTTTATAACTATGCATACAGGTTCATTAATCTAACTGTATGTGTGAAGGGTATCGTATGCCTGAGGGCTTCGAGGGGAGTTCTAGTTGTTTTCGCGAGTTAATGGGGGTGCCTTAGCGTTTTTTTCTCAACGCGTCTCTCCAACAACCTTTAAGTAAGGAGATTGGTACATGTTCAACCCATCTAGGAGATGGTCAACCCCAAATAGTATAGTACTCTCTTCGTTTGCAATATGTGTCCAAGCCCACCATGCTCACGGATTGAGTAGACACAAAATCATGGTAGAGTTCAATGAAGATGGACCAAAGTTACACCTATCAAATATCAATGAAGTGTTTCACCAATCAACATTTTCTCTCTGAACATTAAATCATGGACAAACATGGAAAAAAGCACAATCCAGTGAACCCACAATAATTCCACTCTAAAGTTCATCAATGCAGATGCATTACGAAACTATTCCCAATAAAATGGACCTATAGAGTGAAACGGAGGGGGTAATACTTAATAGAGAAGTAATTGCCTTAAATCCCTAATTATGAACGGCTCGCTCTTTCCAAAGTTGTATCTCCAATACTATTAAAATACAAAAAAAACATCAACTTATATTTGGAACTATAGGGAGTAATTCCTATGGGTAATGAGCCCTGCAGTGTTGTGCCAATTTATCTGACACAGAGTGTTGATAAATAACTGATTAGGTATATGTCAGGGCCATCAGGGGAGAATATGGTTTTCTCTCTTGTGTTCCTTGGTTTTTGCAGAACTCAGTATTGGATTTTGAAGTCTTCAGTTTCATTTCATTTATTATTGTGTAAAACAGGTGTGACTTTTTTTTCTTGATTATGATGGTTTGGAATTACAACTAGTCTTGGAAATGCTTGAGCTAATGGGTTAATTCTTTGGAATGCCAGAGTTTATCTGGGAAGATAGTTTATAAGATTCCAGATATCCAGTATATTTTTATGGTCCAGATGGATAGGATGGATGCATCATAACATGAATTTGATGCAAGCCTAGTTAGTGGTGTTAGCTTCATCTTCACCTTTTTTAATATCTTTATACGTTACAACCATGCTTATTAAGGCGTCACTTAAGCGGTAAGGCGCCGCCGGGGGGTCAAGGCGTCGCCCCGCCTTGCCGCGCATGCGTATGGCGTCCGCCTCAGGTGAAAGACATTGCTAAGGCGTCAGGAAAGCCTGAGGCGATGCCTTGGACTGTTGGTTGTGCTGGGCTGTTGGCTAAAGCGCGAGGAGCTCGTGTTGGCCTGACCCAACCCAAGCCCGTGAGAGAGAAGGGGAAAGAGGAGAGGGCGAACACCGAAGAGCCGAAGACTCACCTTGAACCCTAGGCGGCGGCGGCGCCTCCATCTCGGTGTTGCCTTCTCCAGCCCATCCCTGTCGCCCTCTCCTCCCTATCTCGGCGTCGCCCTCTCTAGCCTATCCTCGTCGCCTGTCGCTGCTTCTCCCTCCTGCGCTACTGTTGCTGCTTCTCCCTCCTGCGCTGCTTTCCTTCTTGCTGTGCTTCTTCCTTCTTGTGCTGCTTCCTGCTGCTGCTCTGAGTAGGAGACTAGAGGAGGAAGATACGAAGAGCACAAGCAGAACTCTCATGGAGGAGAGAGAAGCAGCGCCAGGGTTGATTCGTGGTGAGGGAGAAGAGAAAGAGAGTCATGTGCTCTAGGAGGCTGAGAGGATGAGAGCAGTAAATAGGAGGAGAGAGAGACTGATATAGTAAGTTTTTAACAAAAGGTGGAGCTGCACACCACACCAGCTTTTCCTTTTTGTTTGCTGATTCACACCATCTAGGATCTTCTGTGGTTGGCCTTTTATGAACCTGGTTTTGTATAGATGGGATGATCCTTCAACTTGACCACGGTAGATTGGTTCATAAAAGTACATGTGCTACTAAAATGCTCATTTTATTTGCTGCCTTAGCACCTTAGGACGTGGGTAAGGCGTCGCCTCGTCTCGCGCCTTACCGCTTAAAAGGTGTGAGGGGGGTGGGTCGCCTCGCCTCGCCTTGCCGCCTTAATAGCCATGGTTACAACTGCCAAACCTTAAATTCTAGTGTTTTCGCTGTAAGACAAGCTTATATCTTTATATGTAGAGAATGGATCATTCTTATGTCTTATTCCCTGGAGATTATGTTGAGGTAAACAGAAGTAATGGATTGTGTGAGGTATCCCTTTCGTGCCTAACTGCATGTCATTTTATAAATGTTTTTGCTTTTTAAAATTATGCACATATGATGTAAGATGTCTTGATATTACTGTACCTTTAATATTTTTTTTGGCTTATTTCAGATACCTTCCATGAGGTGAAAAGAAGGCGTGACAAGAAAAAGGAGGTAAAGGGATTCTCCCCGCTCTCATGTTTATATTGTTACCGTGCCATATTGATCTCACTTATCCTACAATAGAACTGTAAATTGACCACATTTGGTCAGATTTGATGTGTGTCAGGTTAAATCATAAACACAAATCCATTTGATGGGCAAAGCTGCACAATCAAGACGTCATTATTAGATGTTTATGACATCAAAATGATAATGATGGTAAAACTAATTTTGAATAAGTATTAAATGGGCCAACTGATTGGCAAGGTACCAAGGTTATTAAAGCAATAAGGCGAGGTGTGGCGACTCACCACCTTTGTATCGCCAAAGCGCTTAAGGTGCGCGGCGAGGCGACGCTATACACACATCCTAACCTAGTATGGCAGCAAATTAAATTAGTAATTTAGTAGCACATGAATACCTTGATGTTGCTGGTTCTTGAGTCCATATAGCACCGATCCTCTTTCCAATTGCTCTTCTCCCGTATAGCACCCATCCTCCTTGCAAGTTTCAACATGTAGCTTGTTACAGTACGTTACAATAATTCATATTTCAATTAATTGAGTAAATATGGATTGAGTGACATACCTTGTTGATAATATCTCATCTCTTCTCTCCTCCCAAGCAACAAGCTACATGGAAATGGGAGAACAATGAAGTGGAAAATTGAGAATTAAATATACGATTACATGAATAATTAGCAACATAACAAGCAAAACATAACCAACATAAGTCCACAACAATAAAATAAGTCCGCAAGCTTAGAGTCTAATAGCATAACATAAGTTCAAAATAATAACATAAGCCCAATTCTCTCATCTCTCAAAAATCATCCATCGCAAACTCATATAAATTGTTAGTAGCATCCATGTTCTCTCCATCACTATCTTCGGTAGCATCGGTTGGATCTTCGCCATAATCATCCACATCGTCGTCATCAAGTACAATATCTTCTTCCTCTTCTTCGTTGCTCAAATCCGAGTGTGGCTGCTCGTCTTCTTCAACAACCCTTGGTGTAGTTCTTACACGCCGAGTGTAGGTTATAGTCTCACCAATAGCTCTCCTAGGAACATTGTGACCTCGAAGCTCGCGTGATGCACCAACAGCTTCATCAACATGGTCCCATGTAAGGTCACACTCACAACTGCGATCACTTTTAGGTGGTTCGGCCAATAGGTCAACCCATTCATTGTCCCAATCAAACTCATCTACAACCAAAGGGTCATAGCTTTTGCCCCCTTCCTCACACCGCTTTTGAAACCTACTTGTCATCTTTCGGTTGTATGCAATATAGACCAAATCTTTCAATTTCTTGTGCTCTAAAAGGTTCCTTTTCTTGGTATGGATCAAATGGCAATCAAAGCAAACAAAATGAATAAATGGTTTGCTGAAATTGATAATGAATAAACAAAAAGAAGCTACAAAATGAGGTTATGAGGAGTAATACTTCATCAACTTGACTTACAAATTCAAAGGTACTACAATTTCGTTCACAATAGGATGATGAAGCACAAAGACTAACGTTACACTTAGCAAATCTTTGTAGTTCAATGGCTCGGCCACCATATGGACGTCACCAATCAACTAAAATGGCAATACATGCATATATTAGGATTTATGACTGAAATTAACTTGCAGAAATTAAAAACACTTACTAGGGCTCCTTGAATCTATGTTTTGGACAACCATTTTATTTGAAAAGACGTCTCCGCGTTGGTCCTCATAGAGAATGGCTTGCTTATCGATCTTGTTTCGAAGATCGGCATCTTCTACCATTTTCGAAAGCACATCAGTGAAACCACCTCTTAGCTTCCCAACATATGCATCATCATTCTTCTTTTGGATGGGAAAGAATTTCCCCGGGTTCAAATAGAGTGCAGCCCCATGTAGTGGGGTGTCCATTTGCTTCACCCAACGTTGGCCAATAATTTTTATGATGTTCTTAAGCAAACATTTCTTGTTTTGGGTAGGGAAGGATGCCTTAATCTTTTCCTTTGCTTGAGCCATGAATGTTGCAACATTCGGCATGGCGGGCTTCTCATCACCATCAACCATCCTTAGTACAATAAGAAGTGGTTGTGAAGCTCGAAGGCAATCCTTAATTGAATTCTAGAACTCCTTAGAAAGAACAATGACATACACTTTTTTCCGGCCTCTGTCTTTGCCAATTTGGTCGTGGTCCAATCATCACTGACAAATAGATATCTCAACGCATCTCTGTGCTTGTGCAAACTCCGCAAAGTAAGGAATGCTGTGGCAAACTGAGCAGTTGCATGTCTCACAAGATCCATCCCACCTGTCTTCTCCCTCATTGCACTAAGAATCCTCCCATGCCTGTAAATGAATGTGGTGAGATGCCGGACACGTGCAATAGGTTTATTAAATTCCTTCAACTTTCCTATGTCTTCCAACATAAGGTCTAAGCAATGTACAAAACAAGGGGTCCAAAACAGTGTAGGAATCCTCTCCATTAGAAGCTTGCCCTCTGCCTTATAGTTTGCACCATTATCGGTGACAACTTGAACAACTTTGTCTTTTCTAATGTTCTTAATTCTCTTCTCTAGCAAGTCAGCTAGCATCGTTGCATCATTTGATTCACTTGATGCTTCAACGGATTCCAAGAAGAAAGTCCCTTCCGAACTGTTAACAAGAAAGTTAATCAAGTGGCATTGTGCAACCATATTGCTTCCACGCCTCTTTATGCTTCACCCTCGAATTATCTGCATCTTTAACAATCTCCTCAAGCAATGGCTCCCTCAGCTCATAGTAACTAGGTGGCTTGTACCCAAAACCATATTGCGCAACAGCCTCCATAGCAATCTCGAACTGTCTTGAGTTTGCGGCATTAAACGGTACGCCACACTTATAGAAGAACTTGGCTATCTCCAGGTTGACAGCATGCCTTTCTTCCTTGGTCCTCATGCGGGAATGAATTCTACTTTGAGTTGGCCCCTTGGCATGTCTTTGCTCTACAACCTCTGCGGGTGTTGGTTGGAGCATAGCACTAATAGACTTGGTCTCTTTTGCCTTCTTTGGTGCTGGAACCCTGAATTGAAGGGCGGATTGCTTTCTTTTGGCGGCTGTCCTAGAACTTGGTTGCACAATATAGTCTTGGGACTCCTTGTTGGTTGCTATCATACTCACATCTTCATAGTCTCCTTCTCCTCTTTCTTCATCATCATCTAGGAAGAGTGGTTTGCTTCTCTTGCCCTTGCACAAAGCCTCCCGCATCTCTTTCATAATTGCTGTTGTAGTCTTGGCATATTGTTAGACGTCGTCAAACCCACTCGCAAGATGCTCCTTCAACTTTTTGATTCCTCCCGATACTTTCCGGTCACAAAGTGAACATTGTACCAAATCTCGGTTGACAATAACTGGCGAAAAGCCATATTTCCATCCCAGATTATTTGACTTTGCCTTCCGTTTTGGATCGATCTTTGGATCATACACGGCCTCGGAGGATGCAATACTTGTACTTGCAATTGCCATTTTTTTTGCTTTTGCATTAGAGAGAAGTAATTATCAGTTTAGCATTGGGTTCACCATTAGCATGCGAGCGCTCAATGATCGACACAAGAGGGTTAGTAGCAGAGCGTAAAGCAATGGATTTGGTTTCGCTCCTCTGCTCTCTTCTCAGCACATGCACATGCACACGCACACGCACACGCCGACGCATAACCGCCTCTCCTCTCCTTCTTCCGCATCCTCCCCGGTGGCGACTGGCTGTCGGCCTCCCTCTCTCTTTCCTCGCGATCCCTTCCGTGACGGGGGAGGAGAGGGAGGAGGGGGAAGGAGGAGGAGAGGAGGCGGAGGCCAAAGCAGGATGGGAGAGGTGGAGGCCGGGAGGGGCTGGGGCATACCTGAATCTGGAGCGGAGAGGGCGATGTCGTGATGAGGATGGAGGCGTGACGGTGGCACAACAACACTGTAGTAGATGGCTGCTGGCGTGCCGCTTCGGGGATGGTGGCGCCATGGGGATGGAGGCGGCGCTACCGCACTAGGGTTTGGGCGTTCGGCTTTAGTGCTTCACGCCTATGTTGTCGCGGCGACAAGGTGAGGCGAGGCGCTCCGGAGGCGCCAGGATGCCTAGGTGATGATTAGACGGTGGCAGGAAAATAGGAAAATATAGACATGAGCAGTGAGCAGTTGAGCTCCATTGATGTTTATATGTATTGTTGTTGTCCTACATGAGAATAAAAAGCTTGAGTTATATACTTATATTGAGTACATGAGAATGAATCAATGAAATGCTGTTGTCATGACTCATTAGTAGCATATGCTTGCCTACCTGTTACCTCAATCAACGGCTTGAAGGCTTCTTGCGAAGTTGCCATGAGTAGCATATCCAATTATCTATACTTCTTTCAATCCGCACAAGAAAGAGATCAGCAACATACTTATCAGTATTCAGAACACAAGTCCACAACATATTTAAAGTTTTAAACATCAATACAAAACATCAGACTCATCAGTACCTCATAAACCGATAAACATCACAACACAAGTCCACAACTAGCAGTACAAGTCCACAACATCAGTAGCAAAAGCAACTAGCGGTAGTGCAGTACATACTACATAAACATCACAAGTCCACAACTAGCAGTACATAAACATCTCCAAATCATTCATCATCCAACATGAACGCAGTAGTGGTTCCAAGGCATTTTTGGTCCAATATAGCCTAGGAAATTTCTCCATTAGAAGCCTTCCCGCTGCCTTATAGTTAGACCCATTGTTAGTGACCACTTGTACTACTTTGTCCTCACCGATCTCTTCAATTTTCTTCGCAAGTAAACCAGCCAACATTGGTGCATCATGTGCCAAATGTGACGCATTAACAAATTCCAAGAAGAAGGTTCCCTTCGGACTATGCACAAGGAAATTAATCAAGTGGCGCCCCCTCTTATCTGATCATGCATCTAACATGAGTGTACAACCATTGTTCTTCTAAGCCAACTCATGCCTCTTCGTCGCATCTTCAATGGTCTCCTTATGCTTTTCAAGAAATGGCGCTCTCATCTCATGATAGCTGAGAGGCTTCAAGCCATGTCCATATTGCCCAATGGCCTCAATCATATCCACATAGCTCCTTGAATTTGTGGCATTAAATGGAATGCCATTCTCATAGAAGAACTTGGCTATGTAAAAGCATGCAAAGTCCCTTTCTTCCTTGCTCTTTCTAGTTCTGTACAAGTTGACTTGATGTGGCCCTTTGGTATGTCTTAGCCGCACAACTTCTTCAGGTGGCTTCAAGATCATTACTGGGAATGTCTTAGCTTGTGCTGCTGGTTTCTTGAAGCTAAATGCACCTGCTGCAGCCTTCCTTTTCGCTACTGTCCCAGAGCTTGGAGTTAAACTTCGACTTGCATGAAAGGACCTAGATGATGCAACTTGTTCTTTTGGTTTTGGCTGTTCATCAACTTCAAGGGCATGAGCATCGTCATCTTCCTCTTCTTCATCTAGCCGGAGCTCTGGTTTTCTTTTGGTCTTTTGCATCCATGCTTGCATCTCCCTCATGATTGCAGTAGTGGTTCCAGGGCATTTTTGACAGTCACCAAATCCTGGTATGAGGAGATGTTTCAACCTCTTGATTCCCGAGTGCCACATAGAGTGCATTGTACCAAATCCTTGTTTTCAGTTGGCCAAAATGCATACTTCCACCCTGGATCTTTGGACTTCACTTTCCTCTTTGGATCGGTTGATGGATCATAACTTGCAGCTGCAGTACCACTCCCTGTACCTTCCTCGGGCTGATGATCACGAGGCATCCAGAGTTCTCAGATTTCAGAGAGCACTAGAGCAAGTGAGCAACAACACAACAAGACAGAGTAGGGCAAAGCAGAGCATCACGCGGAGTAGAGAGGGCTAGAGGAGCCACTGGTCCAGCAGAGGCGAGCAGTGGTGGCGAGGCAGCCGTCGGGGGAGATGGAGAGCAGATGGGGAGGCGACTCAGAGCGGGAGGTGAGGCAGGAAGGCTAGTTGGTGGTACTCATTGTTGTTGGTTGGCCGGTGTGGGCGGAAGAGGGCCGGAGGAGGCCCTGATCGGGCGGGGGCGCGAGCGGCCTGAGGGGCGCTTGGGCGAAGCAAGGGCCAGGTCATGAGCCGGTCAGCTGAGCCGGGTCGGTGCTCCGTCAGGCCGTGGAGTCGCTGACTGGAGGCTGAGCTCGGGAGCAGTGTGAGTCGTGGGACTTCGAGGCGGAGGCGGCCTTGGCGCACAAGCAGCCCGAGTGCTTGATCTACTTTCTCTCACTCCTTTCCACCCCCACCACCCCTTTACAGCCACTGCATCTCCAGGCGAGCGCCAGGGATAACACCAAGACACCTAATCTTCCGCCTAGACTGGCTAGTCGAGCACCTAACTGCGAACGACCTAGGCGATGCCTCCTGGCGTCCACCCTGGAGCGCCTAGACGCCTAGGCGATGCCTTGATAACATAGCTTCACACATGCGACAGATTTTCCTTCTGCCCCCCCCTCCTCATCTAGGTGACGTCTTGATAACATAGCTTCACGCATGCGACAGATTTTCCTTCTGGCCCCCCTCTCATCCCATCTCATTTATCTCTTCACTCTTTAGTGCTTCTTGCATATGGCGTCCGCCTCAGCCGTTCCTGACGCCACATGCCGCCTAAGCGACGCCATGTCCGTGAGGCGAACACCATAGACTTTCTTGCTAAGGCGACGGCGTGGCGGTGAGCTCTTGACCGCCTAAGCGTCGCTTAGGCGACGCCTTAATAACCATGCTGGATACATAATGACATTTATTAAACAGGGGTTAGCACAACAATTTTGAATTATATGTTAATAATTAGGAACTTGATATTTGCTAGACTGTAAAAATTTTATACACTTTATTCTATTTAAGCTTGTGGAATATGACTGACAGGCCATAAATTGTTCCAAGTCAAAATTAAGGTAACACAGCACGATTGTTAATTGTGCCATACCGTGTCAGGTAGGTAAACCGAAACACATCCCATTTATTTATAGGTCTTTAGTGCTATGGCTCAGACAACTTTTGTCAAAGCTAAAGCCATTTCAGAATAATGATGAATTTTGAGAGCTGTACCAAGAAGAGAGCATCTGGATATACATAGAAGAGCTAGCCCAATAGCATAGCAGTAGCTGTTGTATTTCAGAAATTTGATCTAATGTTGTGTATATGATTCGGTAGTATGCTTGCAGTTCAAAATACTGCATTACAGAACGGCAGAAAGATACAAAAAGATTTCAAGAATGATGTTCAACAGAAATGTTATCGTCATGTTTAGTTGAATCTGTCCCCTCCTTTTGGCCTCCTGCTATGCATTCTGTATTGTTTTTTTGTTTTTGAGAGGAATTCTGTATTCTTGTTCCCTCTATAAATGCAATATAAGTCCATTATATTGGTTCATCACAGATTTTAGTTACTACATTTATAATATGGGCAAGATGTCATAAATTGCTGTGTTAGTTGCTGTCTGAGTACCCATTTCTTTTGAGAAGTGCCTAAATGTCCTTTTTGTTTTCTTTGTCTTACAGAGCAGCAAAGAATCTGCTGATCCCCGATGGAGGCCTGGGACGCAGGGGCGAGGTGGAAAGGGTGGCTGGTGGAACTATTCTTCACGCCAATTATCCAAGTCTAGTGGTATGCTTGCATCATTCTGCAAAAATTGAAGTGCTCTAGCAAGTGTATAGATTTGACATTCATTTTTTTTTTCTTTATCTATAGCTCGTGCTGTTATCTTGTTTTCTTTGAAGAGTAGTTTTGCTTTTATAGTTTTTACTTATCTTGAAACATGTGGATGGTCTGATGAATTTGTTTAGTTGATAGAAGTTCTGATCCATAATGTATGACTGCTATTGCCATTTCATTTTGTTGGAGCAACTTACTGAATGTATGAATATGAATAGTACAGAGTAGGATTAAGTATTCCGGACATGATAAACAGATAAGGTCACATCATTTTGTATCCACTTCAAAGTAGCCCAATAGTGAAAACTAATTTATAATAATTCTTGCATTTCATATACTCAAATTTTCTGATACTTCAGACCTCACTGGGAAAAATGCTCTTGCTGGAAAGGAAAATGGAGTGAATCTGAACATGGACAAATGTAGTAGCTCTTCACCTACCAATCCAAACACAGACACCAAGACCTCGATTTCCATTTTAAGGTATTTATATTGGAAAGGAACATCATTGCACAGAGCCATGGAGTTATTATTTGTTTATTAAATTTCTGTTTCTCATTTGGCCTAATTATTTAGTTGAGCATATCGTGTTTGTGCTCGGCAATTACCTTTTTGTGCCCAGTTCTTTGTCTGAAAGTCATTGTCATTTTTTTGCAAATAAGCTATGGTCAAATATTCTCGTTAGTGGTTGTCACAACCTGAATTTGTCGACAAGAATGAGTGCAAGGAATAGGAGTGTGAGGGAAGTGGACAAGGAACCGCACGCTTGCGCTACGGCTCCGAGTCGGCGTCGCCAAAGCCACGGTTGTCACGGCGTCGCCAAGGCGTCGCCTTGGCGTCCCGGCGATGCGGAGGGAACGTCGCGGTGGCTCACCTTGCCTTGGCCATCTCCGACCGTCTCACCGCGCCGGTCGCCGGCACCTAGGTACACCGTCTCCCTCCTCCGCTCCTTCCCTCCTCTGCCTCTCTCTTG
Organism: Phyllostachys edulis; assembly: GCA_036346405.1. NCBI lineage: Eukaryota > Viridiplantae > Streptophyta > Magnoliopsida > Poales > Poaceae > Phyllostachys > Phyllostachys edulis. Next base: position 46,834,493 of record CM070562.1, on the reverse strand, counting down.
TGGCCCGCCGCCACTCCCACGCCTGTCTCACCTCCCTTCCTCCCAGCTTCTGCTCTGCTTCTCCTCCTCTCACGCTCTGCCTCGTTGCCTCCCTCCCGCCTAGCCTCACTCCTCTGCTTCTCGCTTTCCTTGCTGCTGCCGCTGTCTTCGCCGCTCCACGTGGATCTGGCGCCTCGATCCCCTCTCATCTTCGCCATCTGCTGCAGCGACGACCAACACGAGACAAGCTTGTGGCCGCCGCCTCTCTTGATCTGCGCCGTTGGAGTCCCGCCTCTCCAGATTTGCGCCGTCGAAGCGCCCGTGGGTCTCCCCTGCTTCGACGACCTTTGCGCCGTAGACGACCCTTCTCCGCCTCTTCGGATCTGCAGCACGAGCTCAAAGCTTGGTGGCCGCCGCCTCTCCGGATCTGCGCCGCCTGTGGGTCCTTCGCATGGAGGTTGAGCCGCCTTGTCTTCACCGACTTGTAGTTGTAGTTGCTACCTACTGACTAACTGACGTTGCTAACTTTCTACTTGCTAGTGATTGTCTTCTCCCTTAGCTCGCCTTGCCTCGCCTAAAGGACGACTAGGCGCCCGCCTGGACGATTAGGCGTCCTGGTGTCCGTTAGGCGCCGTGGTCGCCAAGGTTGCCGTGACAACCTTCGCCAAAGCACAGGGCGTGGGATAGATGGAGAGGCTCCTAATAATTCTTGCTTGCCTTCAATAATGGTTTGACCGGCTATTAAGTAGCCTCCCCTAACATTCAATCTCTAATCTTATCTCTTATTCGAATAACTAATCAATGTTAGTCGCTGGACTCTTGCTCTTGGTGATAGCAAGATCCTTACTCTCATCGAGAGGATAACACTTGGAGATGGGGCAATTTTCTTTGTTTATTTCTCACACAATGCTATGCCAACCCGAGGGTTGGGGATACAAATTATAGGCACCGGCAAAGATATGCTAAGATGCTAGTCTAAGATGCCGCCCTAAAGCGATCAAGATGTCATGTCCTAAAGATGTCTTGTCTAAAGCGCCAAGATGTTGTCCTAAAGCGCCAAGATCTTTGTCTAAAGCGCCCAAGATGTTTGTCCTAAAGATGTTTGTCCTTGGAGGACGGCACAAATAACACAAGACTTATCCATCATTCTCCCCTAAGTCTTGTGCGTGCGTCTTGTGGGAGAGTTGAACCATCCGATCCCGAGCAGAGCTCGAGGAATTTGACCTCCCAAGAGGCTTGGTGGCGGTGTCCGCAAGGTCGATCCGTGGTGTTGATGTAGCTTCGCCTTGATCTCGCCTTCATCCAACGACCTCGGATGAAGTGGTATTTCACCCGGATGTGCTTGCTCCGTTCATGGAAAACGGGGTTCTTTGCGAGCAGAGCGGACTTGTTGCACCTCGAGCGCCACCGCTTGAGTGTCTCTGCGAGAGATCACCAAGCAGCGGTCGAGCGAGCAGGCGCTGAGTTGAAGCGGTGGGGCGTATGTACTCGACCTCACGGTGACAGGCCACCACCGCCGCTTGATCGATCCGCCAACTAACGAGGCACTTGCCGAGAAGAAGAGAATCCGCTTGTGCTCTTCTTTGGTGTCGATGTCGCTGCGTGGTCATTGTCGGCCATGCAGATGAAGTCTTGCCGTGGACACCTCGGGTAGTGCAAGCCGTGGTCGGAGGTGCCCGCAACGTAGCGGAGGATCCTCTTCACGACTTCTTGATGCTCGTCGTCGATCGCCAGCATGAACCGTGGCGTGGCCGACGGCGAACGCTAAGTCCGGCGGCGTGTGGACAAGGTAGCGAAAACGCCCATTATCTTGTTGGTATCGCGTTAAATCCACCTCTCCGCCGTCTTTGTCGCGGCTCGACCAACCTCTCCATAGAGCGTGTGGGGTTGGGGTTCGCGATCGGCGAGCCAAATTTCAACGATGCGCTTGGCGTGGCGGTGCAGCGAAGGAGATCTCGGGCTGTCTGGTGGACCTCGATCCCGGTGTAGAGAGAGCCCAAGTCGCTTCATCCGGAAGGCGGTCTTCATCTCCGCCTTGAACGCTTCGACCTCGGCCTCCTTGGGCCGGTGATCCTGAAGTCGTCGGCGTGACGCGCCCTTGACGGCGTTGCCGCGCCTTGCCCGCCGGTGAGACCGCAACCTCGTGTGCGCTCTGCTGGAACCCGTTGCATAAGGGTGGAGTCGACTTAGCGTTCGGGCTCGTGGTGCTGCTTAAGCCGTAGAGGTTTTGCGTGGCGGAGGACCTTGCCCTCCTTGGGGATGACGAATCCGGCGGTGACGGACGTGACCTCCTCCTTCAAGTCGCAGATTGAGGAAGGCGGACTTGACGTCCATGTGATGGGCGTGCCAACCCTCTGAGGCGCAAGTGCGAGAGAAGACGAGCGGACTCCATGCGCGCGACGGGCGCGGCGTCGTCGGTCGATCCCTCTCGCCGCATGAAGCCTCGTGCCGCCAAGCGAGCCTTGTGCAGCGATGGCGCCGGCTTATCCGCTTCGGTTGAACACCAGCAAGGGTGATCGCGTGGTGGCCGGCGGAAGATCCGCCCGGCTCCACGTCCGGTTCCGCTCGGCGGCGTCCATCTCTTGCCCATCGCGACCGCCACGCCGCGTCTCCTCCATCCGGCAAAGGCGGGGCTTCGCCGTCGTCGCCGACGCCAAGCGCAGCCTCCGTACTCGAAATCGTCTTTGCGCCAGATCGAGGACGGCGATTCGCGAGGATGTTATCCATGGTACGCAGGTAGCCTTGAGGCTCGTCGTGGTAGCGTCGGCGCGATCCTCGCCGTGGGGCGGCGAATGCGAACTCCACCGTCTTGTTGCTGCCGTGGACCGGTTGCTGGGGCGATCCGGTGGTGTGGCTGGCAGAGAGCGTGGTGGCCGTCTGAGGAGTGGCCGTGGTGAAAAGTGGGGCGTGGCTGATGCGAAGGTGGTGGAGCACTCATGGGAGTCAGTGGCGGCGAGATGTCGAAGCTTCGGTGAAGGCAAGCCGCTAGCTCTCGCTCTCTCGAAATGGGCGTGGTCGACAACGAAGTCCACGGGAATCGGTCGAATCGTCGTCCACCGCTTGTCCCGTGTCGGCCTCATTTCGTCGAACCTGGCGTCACGCGAGATCTTGACGCTGCGGTGTCGTGGTCGAGGATGCGGTAGGCCTTGAGCCCTCCGCGTGGCCGATGAACACTCGGTGTGCTCTGTCGTCGAGCTTGCCGAAGTGGCCAAGCTCATGGCGAAACGAGGGAGCCAAGACCCAAAGTGAGTAACCGCCACTGCGCCCATACCAAACCTCGTCTGGCCCCGTTGCCGAGTGCCTTGGTAAGCGGCGGTTGAGGATGTAGGCAGTGTCACACCGCCTCTCCCGAAGGCAATACCAGATCCTCTGCTGAGGAGAGCCCGAAACCATCCCCACAGCCGTCTGGTTGCGCTGCCGACGACGCTTCTGCTGTTTGTCGGTCAGACGTGTATGAATAGCGGCATCGGCCTGATCCTTTATCAAGACAAGATGACGTAGATGAATTCGCCGCCGTTCGCCTGTCTGTTCAGGCGCAGAAGACGCGCTCTGACGCGCTCTGCCTCCGCGGCGACTGCGTGCGCTTGATGGCGTCCATGCCTCTCTCACTTCTTTGCCGAGGACCATCACCCGCATGTAGCGGGAGAGGTCGTCGACGGCGGCGAAATGGCGTTATCTCTCCGGTGTGGCGGTGTCGCCGAACCACACAAGTCCCGTCTGCGAGCTCGAGCCTCTCCTTGGCTCGGAAACTACTTCTTTGGGGAAAGAATCGCCTCTGCCGTCAACACGCAGACGTCGCAGAAGCGCTCCCACATGGTCAAGGGGCGGCGGCCTCGCACCATCTCCGTAACAGGCAGCCGCTTGGGGCCTCGAAGTGAAAGTGCCCAGCGCTCGTGCCTATGCCACGCCTCGTCGTCCCGACGAAAGCGGCGAACAGAAGGGTTGTGCCACTGCGCGTGAAGGATGTAGAGTCTATTTGCGCCTCTGGTTACCTTGGCAAGAAAGGCGGCGGCGAAGATCCCAAATCCGCGACACCCGTGCTCGATCTCGACCGCGAGCCGTTCTCGTCCAGTGTCCCAAAGTCGATGATGGAGTTCTGCAGTCGGGGATGTAGTAAGCGCCGGTGGCGGCTTTGTTTCGCCAGAACACTGGCGGTGAAGATGACGGAGCCGACGCCAATTTTCGCGCGGGCGTCCCAAACAGCGGAGCCTCGAGCGTTTGAGTCGAGCTTCGAGAAGTACTCCGCCGCCGGTCATGTGGTGGGTGGCGCCGGATGTCGAGCACCGCCCGTCGGTCTTATCGTTCTTTTAACTGTCGTAGGAGGGCATGTGCTTTTGGCTCGTCAAGGTGGAGGAAGCGCATTGCGGCCGGTGCGGAGGAGGTAGTTCGATGCTCGCGTGAGCAATGAAACGGCCACCGCTTCCTCCTCCTCTCACTTCTGACGTGGGCTGGCAGCGTCGTGGTCGTCGACAATCCTTGGCCCAATGACCAAGCTTGCTGCGATTGTGGCAAGAGTCGTCTCACGCAAGCTTTTGCTTGCCGTAGCCATGCTGGCGCCTCACGGTCTTCGCCTCGTGGTATCGACAATCCTTGGCCCAATGACCGAGCTTCGCGGCTTGTAGCAAGAGTTGTCTCGTCTTGCGCTTTTGCTTGCCACGCTTGCGGCACTTTGTCGTGGAAGGCTCCTTCTTCCTCTGTCACCTTGGCCGTGACCAGCTGCTCCCGTGAGGAGCTTCCCGCCAATGGTGGCGGGTCCCGAGACGCCGTGGCTCATCGCCATCCGCGACCTTGAGGCGACCGCGCCTCCTCGATCGTCATCGTGGAGAGGTCTAGCGAAGACTTCGTCGGCGAGCCATCTGCTTGTACTTCTCGAGGGCCTTGCGGAAGAGCTTCTCCGCGCTCTCTCCTCGCCGTAGGTGTCATCGCCGAATGCACTAACTTCGCAGCGAGTGTTGAGGCGGAGAGCAAAGTCATCAACATCCTCGCTTTGGCTTGAAGGCGAGTTCTCCCACTCCTGCGTAGTGCACGCAATGTAGACTTGCGGGCGCGGCCGCTGCCGTCGTCTTTGCGGCGATGGCGTCCCAAGCCTCTTTAGCGATCCGCTTGTTAGTAGCGAAGCGCATCTCGGCGGGGCTGCGGCGATGAGAGCATCCAATACCGTCGATCTGATGCGTGGTCGGCGTCTTCGTCCGGGCAGCATCCCACATATGCGCGCTGGAGCTTTACCCTCATCACCGCATGACCACTCGGCGTAGTTGGTCTTGGTGAGTAGGCCGCCCGCCATGGGGACAACGTCCTCGACGGCAACTGTACTCGTGGTGACCACGATGCGATCAACCGGGAGAGACGCGTCGCTGTGAAGGCCGCGCTCTCGTCGACCAGTATCTTGCCGCCGCAGCATGCGTCTCTCCGAGAGCGCCAGCCATGCGTCCGCCGCCGATGCGAAATTGCCGCCAGCGCTCGTAGGCGTCTTGATGCTTATTCTTGCGCTTCATACTCATATTGCCTCCCTCTCCAGCCGCTTCGAGTCCGCGTCGGCTTTATCATCGGTAGAGATGGGCTGTTTATTCTTCTGCGTAGAACCTCGACCTCATTCTTCTTGCCTTGCCTTTGCATCTGCCGTCGCCGCTGCTTCCACCTCCGCTGAAGCTCTTTGCCCGCTCATTCTTTACCGACCTCGGCGCCCTTTCGCCGCCGCGGCCTTTGTCTGCCGCTTCATTCGCGTTCCTCGCCAGCGAGTTAAAGTTCTTCTGCCGCCGGTGTGCTTTCAGCGGCCGAGATCGAGGCTATCTGCGGACATGGCGCGCCTCCGGAAGCTTCTGCGTGGAGAGGAGCTGCTGCTGCTCTTGGTTGGAAATTGCTGCTGGCCGAAGCGAGGTGGAGAAGGGATTGAGCGAGAGATGCTCGAGTTGCGAGGATACTCTGACTCGATACCACTTGTTAGTCATTTGGACTCTTGCTCTTGGTGATAGCAAGATCCTTACTCTCATCGAGAGGATAACACTTGGAGATGGGGCAATTTTCTTTGTTTATTTCTCACACAATGCTATGCCAACTTTGAGGGTTGGGGATACAAATTATAGGCACCACCCGGCATATGCTAAGATGCTAGTCTAAGATCTTGCCCTAAAGCGATCAAGATCTTTGTCCTAAAGATCTTGTCCTAAAGATCAAGATCTTGTCTAAAGATCAAGATCTTTGTCTAAAGCGATCCAAGATCTTTGTCCTTGGAGGACAAAGACAAGCCAACACAAGACTTATCCATCAATCAATCTCTAATTCAAATAGGTAATCAATGTCTAATTCAAATAGCTAATCTTTAACTTAAGGGGCAATTGTCTACATGGCACTTGTCAAATCTCAAATTCTAAAAATGCCATCGAAAACTCTCTTATTGTGAATATGCCATTGCTTTGTGCATTTTCATCTCGAAATGCCACTCCCGTTACATTCCGCTGGGTTTTGAGTGGGCATTGATAAAGCATTTGACATGCATTGTGAAACTCAGTTAGTACAATTGTATGTGAGTATCACTGACTTTGAAGGACCATTGGCATTTGTTCCTAGTCCTAGCCCAAAGAGAGAAGAAAAAACATCCACCATCTAATAAAAAAGAATCAGTAGCACCCAAACAACTTTTTATGGAGGGCTTCCCTAGTACCCCAACTCAGAATTCTCCTTGCCAACCTACTTTTGAAGCTAGCCAGCCCACTCAAAACTCACAAGCAAACACAAATGCTCAAAGGGCTGGTGTGGAAGGTAACAGGAGTGGTATTTCAAGATGAAAACACACCAAGCAGTGGCGTATTCACAATAAGAGTTTTTATGGCATTTTTAGAATTTGAGGTTTGACCTGTGGCATAGAGCCAATTGCCCCTTAAACAAGATATCTTTTAACTAATTAGGAGATAAGAAACGAGAGATAGATCATTCGGTTGATACCGAATTGGATGGAGTGATGGCATGCGTTGGTGGAGGCTGCCCCTACCGGCGGCAGCGCTGGTAGTAGTGTCCCCACAAGACATCACCCCCTCCCTCTGAAGCTTGTCCTTAAGCTGTATAGTAGGGTAGCGTTTTAAAACTATGAAACGTCTTCCCAAGAAGTATGTGGGAGCGCCTTCGAGCTCACTACCAGCCGACGAGTGTTGCTATGTACCTCTCAGTCGTGCACCAGGCGCACTCTCTTTAGCAGCTCGATGCCACCGTGGATGATTTCTACCGGAAGATGTTTGAGGTGTGGCGTCAGCTTGACTCTCTAGGGTTGGATGTTTGCCGGACCTGTCCCTATTGTGTGCGGCTCCGTGCTCACCAGGAGACTCCGTCTCTACGACTTCCTGACGTGTCTCTGGCCTGAGTTTGAAACTATGTGTGCTCAGCTCCTAACTTGCCACCCACGCCTGAGCTTGGTGGAGGCCCTCACGGGTGTGCATCTTGAGAGACTAAATCGCAGTGGCGTGGCTTAGATCTTTGGTTGTCTTATGCCTTGGCGACTGCTCTTCCTTTGTTTCTTGGCGTCTACCATGATACCTCCCCCAGTTCCCGCCGCGATGGTTCTTTGCCTCTCATCAGTGAGTCTCCATGCACCCATCGCCAGCGTGATGGCCACAGGTATCAGGACTATTACAAGCGGAGGGACCAGGGTCGTCGGGGTGGACGTCCCCCAAAGGGCTCTGGAGGTTCCTCCCACTCAGGAGCTGGTGCCTCTTGCCAGGGCTCCTCTGGTGATGCCACACAACAGCTACTTTCATTGCTCCAACGCCTCGATGTCGGCTCGTTCTTAGACTTATCGGATTCTGCTTGTCTGGCTCATACTTCTCAGTAGTCTTCCTCGCCTCTGCCTCCTCTTTCGTCAGGTATTTTGTCTCTGTGGATCTTGGACTCTGGTGCTTCCTTTCACATGACACCAGATTTTACCCACCTCACTTCCGTGCATCTCACAGTTTTTCCTTCCACTCTTTAGACTACAGATGGTACTTCTCTTCCTGTTGCAGGCTGAGGCACCCTTTCCACTTCTTTTCATGTTTCTGCAGTCTCTTTCGTTCCTTAGCTTACTATGCAGCTTATGTCGGCTGGTTAGATTACTGATCACAATTGTTGTGTTCTTCTTGAACCTGACTCTTGTTGTGTTCAGGACCACCGCACGGGGACTCTGCTTGGTACTGGCCCTCGGTGCTATGATTCATAGTGTCTTTGGTGGCTTAACTGGCTTCATCTTTCTTTCGCTGTCTCCACCAGCCAGTCAGCTACTACCACTACTTTTGGTCTTGCCGCGTCCTCCACTACCTCCTTCGTTTAGTGACACCATCGTTTCGGTCATCTCTGTGGATCGCGTCTATCGTCACTAGTAGGTCGTGATGTTCTTTGATCTGTTTCTGGGGACCCCTCTTTACATTTTATGGGTTGTAAGTTTGGCAAGCAGCTACAGTTCCCCTATCCCTCTAGTGATTCTATTTCTACTTGTCCTTTTGATCTTGTTCACTTTGATGTTTGGGGCCCGAATCCCTTCGTTTTGAAAGGAGGTTATCGATACTATGCGATCTTTATTGATGATTATTCTCGTCATACTTAGATCTACTTCATGTCTTCTCGCAGTCAAGTTCTCTATTTACCCGATGTTTGTCACCATGGTTTGCACTCAGTTTGATTCGGCCATTCGTGTTTTGTGCCGACTCTACTGTTGAGTATATATCTATTGCTTTGCGTCGCTTTCTCGCTGAGCAGGTAACTCTTACCCAGTACTCTTTTCCTGGTGCTCAACTCAGAACAGTGTCTCTAAGCGTAAGCATCATCACTTGTTTGAAACCGCTCGCGCTCTCATGCTCGCCTCTTTTGTTCCCCCTCACTTCTGGGCTGAGGCTATTTCCACTACTGCTTTTCTCATCAATATGCAGCTTTCCACTGCTCTTTAGAGTTCTACTCCAGTCAAGCGCCTCTTTGGTAGAGCCTTAGAGTACAGTCACCTTCGCAGTTTCGGCTGTGTTTGTTGTCTTTCTTTCACCTTGTGAGTGCACCAAGCTGACTGCTCTGTTAGTTGAGTGTGTTTTCTTTTACTCTGATCTTGGCGAAGGGTTATCGTTACTCTGACCACGTTGCTTTCATGGGATGAGATCTCTCGGGATGTCACTTTCGACGAGTCCCGACCTTACTATTCTCGTTCTCCCACAGTCAGGTCAGATTCTCTTGTTGAGTCGATCTCCTTTCTGACTTGTCCTAACTCTCCACCTTCCACTACTGTTTCGCTTTCTCTTCCACCTTCTTCGCCTCCCTCTCCTCTGGCTGCACCTGTTCCACCTCTGTCGGAGTTTCATTCTTGCTCTTTTGTTGAGATTCCACCTTTCTCTGCACTATTCTCGTCGTCCTCGGCCTACTACTCCAGTTGAGCCTCCGTCTTTGCTGGGGCCTGTTCCCAGCTCTTCTCCGTCCTTACTGGGTCCCGCCCCGCCTTCTCCTAGATACGATCTTCGTGATCGTCCTGCTGATAGGTCGCTGGCGCCACGATTTTGCAAATGCTCCTTCTCGAGCCTCTGACGTCTGTGTAGGTCATTGCTCACCCTAAGTGGCATCTTGCGAGCTTTGAGGAGATTGCTGCTTTGGAGCGCACTGGCACTTGGGATCTTGTTCCCCTACCTGCGCATGTCACTCCCATCACGTGCAAGTGGGTGTACAAGATCAAGATCCGCTCGGATGGTTTCCTTGAGTGCTACAAGGCTCGTCTTGTGGTGCTTGGTTTTTAGCAGGAGCATGGTCGTGACTATGATGAGACCTTCGGTCCTGTTGCTCACATGACCACTGTTCGCACTCTTGCTATGGCCTACTAGCCTCTGTTCGATAGTGGCCCATCTCTCAGTTGGACGTTAAGAATGCCTTTCTCAATGGCGAGCTACCTGAGGTCTACATACAGCCGCCCTCTGGGTATTCTGTCCCTGATGGTATGGTTTGTCACTTTCGTCGCTCTCTCTATGGGCTCAAACAAGCCTCTCGTGCGTGGTTTGACTGCTTCTCCTCTATTGTCATTGTTGTCGGCTTCTCTATCAGTGATCACGACCCTGCCCTCTTTGTACACACCTCTCCTCAGGGTCGGACGCTCCTCCTCTATGTGGATGTGGATGATATGATCATTACTGGAGATGACTCTCAGTACATTGCCTTTGTGAAGGAGTGTCTTAATGAGCAGTTCTTAATATCTGATTTGGGTTCTCTTTATTACTAACTTGGGATTGAGATTACTTCTACGCCTGAGGGCTACTATCTCTCCCAGGAGCATTACATTCAGGATATCCTTACTCGCGTTTGTCTCACTGATCAGCGTGTGGTGGATAATCCTATGAAGCTTGGCATTCACCTTCGGCTTACTGATGGTGAGCCTCTTGAGGATCCTACTCGCTACTGCCATCTTGTCGGGAGCCTTGTCTACTTTGGGATCACTCGCCCTGACATCTCTCACCCAGTTCACATCCTGAGTCAGTTCGTCTCTGCTCCCACTCAGCTCCACTATAATCACCTTTGTGTTCTGCGATATCTTCGCGGGACCATCACTCGGTGCCTTTTCTTTCCTCGCTCTAGTTCTTTGCAGCTTCAGGCGTACTCTGATACGACCTGGGCTAGCTCTTTCTGTCTATTGTTTTTTTTCTTGGTTCCTCCTTGATTGCCTAGAAGACCAAGAAGCCGACCTCTTTTCCGCTCGAAAGCCGAGGTGAGTTGATGACCATGGCGTCGTTGTGATTGAGATCACACAGCCGGTGGCTACTTGAGGATTTTGGTGTTTTCGTTTCTGCACCGACTCGTCTCTTATCAGATAGTATTGGTGCAATTAGCATTGCTCGAGATCCCGTGAAGCATGAGCTTACCAAGCACATTAGAGTGGATGCTTCGTACATGCGATCACAGGTGTAAAACTAAGTTATTGATTTTCAGTATGAGCCTTCGGAGCTTCAGTTAGCAGATTTCTTCACCAAGGTACCTCAACAAACTCAGTGTTGTTGATCCACCATGAGTTTGAGGGGGAGGAGTGTTAGATATATTATAGCCTAGGGTGTTTTTTGCATGTTGGCAACCCTGTACATGTTATATATTGGCCCTTTGGCCCATTGGAATAGGCAACAAGCCTCATTCCAACAATCTTATCTCTTATTCGAGTAACTAATCAATCTCTAATTCAAATAGCTAATCTTTAACTTAAACAAGATATCTTGTCTTAACTAATGAGGAGAAAAAAAAATGAAGATATAGATTATTCGGTTGATACCGAATTGGATGGAGTGGTGGCATGCGCCGGTGGAGGCTGCCCCTGCCGGCGGAGGCGCTGGTAGTAGTGTCCCCACATGACAGTGGTTTATTTGTTGTTTATGAATTATGACTTTATGTTTGGCAGAACTGTTTTCTTTCATGTGTTTTCTTGAAAAGGACATCTGTTGGTGGTATTCAAATGAAAAAGTATGCCCTTCTAAAAATAAGATGTGTGTGGTGTAGATTTATGTCGTTCAGCTGCACAGCCTGCACCAGAACCATTACTGTAAGAGTATTGCCATGCTATTTTTTTTTTCTTAGAAGGAATACGGAGAATGGAGTCAGTTTTTACTATCAAAATTTTAATATACTAGGAATTAGTGTGATATTAACAGGAACAAACTACCTAAATTGATGTATTGTTATATTGTGCTTCAAGGGATTGAAGAGTATTTGGATCTGCTTTGTTGTGCTGATCTGGGTTAAATCATGATTTGTGGCTTGATTAAAATCAATTGATTTTTGGGCTTTTGTTATCCATTCTGCCATTACAACTTAGTTTCTTAAATCACTTTTTTTGGAGGGTTTCTTGGGTAACATGGTATGTGGACCAGAAAAAACAGAAGGAAGACTACTTTTCTTGCAGTAGTCTTACTTTAATTAAAATGGTCACATTGCTGTCTTTCATTAAAAGTCATGTACAAGTAGGCATGGTCCTTTCGCACCCATTAAGCCATGCAACTGACCTTTTGCCAGTTTGTCAGCTGGGTTATCCAATGGTCCATCACAACCTGTTGCTCCCGTGGAGAAATATTCTCTTATTGGTCATTTGCCAACTTTAGATTCAAAACGATCGGCTGATGTGGAAGGTACTCCAGAAGAGGTTGTTGTGGCTTTAGGTCCAGATGTAAGCCAATCATTGATACAGCTGCCAACATCTATATCAGGAGTATGTACTTCAGCGCTGGACCCAGTGCTTACTCCATCCCTTGAAGTCCACAGCCATGGTGAGATTAGTGCCGCCAAACATGCTTTCGGAAGTCAGCGGGCAGCAGGAGAAAATAAAGTGGTTTCTGATGATGTATCAACAATTCCGAAAGGTACATATATTTTTATTTTTTCAGTTGGAATCACATTTTGGTTAGCCTTGTTGTATTATTAACACCTTATCATACTTCCAGACACATCTCAACCTTCTGGTTTATCTTCTAGCTACAGTAGTCGTTCACAGCAGTTAAGTGGCTCGCAAAAAGGTACTTGGCAAATTCTGAACTCTTATTTATGGGTCCAATCCTCTGCATGTCTTATTGGAAAATAACTCTTGACCTCTAGACATCTAGTGCTACCAGTGTTCAAAATCGTGGGTTTGTAGCGTTGCTGTTGCTGTTTCACCTTCCAAATGCGACATTATAGAGCAAATTCATGCAATTACAGCTGGAACTGCTGTAGTGGAAATAGCAGCGGCTACATGTCATTTACTATCTTGTGCTAGATTATTATTTGGAAAACATGTAATTAGGCTTTTAGGCCCATAAGGATTAGTAAAAGAATTCAAAACTATCAGAGTCAGACAAGTATAAAAGTTGCCTCCTAAACCTTAAAAATCCTTCCTCACATACTGTTGTCCATAATTCAAAATGTTTGAATGCCATCTTGCGGAACTGCATACATAACACAACTAGAATTATGACCTAACTTAACTGATAACTCTATATTTTGATTTACCAATGCGTTGCTAGATTAAGGCTATTTTAAAGCAATATGACAAATACTTTCCAGCAACATTGTACATTGAGCATGCTCCCAGTCTCTATTTCTTATCATAGTTATCAAAACCTGTCCAGACCTTCCACTGGAAAAAAAAAGTACCGAAGACTGTTCCGGTCCGGTTCTCTTAAATGATCATTGTGCCACTTGGTTCACATGTGGAGGTCAGGATTCGAACGTCTGACCTCCTGGTTCCCCCCTGCCATGTGAGGAGATGTGGGAACCAACTGGGCTGGGCCTTTTGTGCTGTCTAGGAAGGCACTGACTTGTATACGAACCTTCAAAACTAGAACATATACATTTAATTGAATTAACATATTTATTAATAAAAGCTAAAATACTGGTATTATGGACCGCCAGTCGGACCATGTAAACTGTTAGCTGGGCCGGTTTTTAATAACTATTGTTTTTGTGCCTTGCTGTGTGTATGGTTGATTGGTGCACAGGTAAAGCTGTTCTCATTCAGTGTTACTGGCTTACTGTTTGTTTCACACTTAGTTGTTGAGCAAGCTTGAATGCTAGATGATTTCAGAAAAAAGAAGAGAACAAAAAAGCCAGAATACTAGATTATGTTATGAATAAATTGCTTTTTGGTGGATGTCCTTATCCCCTTTGACTATCAAAGTGATAACCCCATGCCACAAAAAAGTTGTAACATTTAAGAGACTAATTCTTGTAATTCATAGCTCAATTCTTCATTTCATTCCACTCTCGTTTCCTCTATGTTTGCTTTATACCATACACTCTGTAGTAATATAGTTGTCAAATGCTTTATTTTCTAACAGATTATTGTCATTTTATAGTTGATAAACAATATTTAAGTCATGGTTTTATATTTGAACGAAACAGTCCTTTATTTTTGAAAATCTTGCCTTTGCTTTACTAATTATGATGTAAATTTTGTTATCTAGGTATTCCAAATAAAGAGTGGAAGCCAAAATCAACAAACAAACCAACCCAAGCTGAAGTTGTTACCCGTGATGATGTACCTGCTACTTTGGAGACTGTTCCCCAGTCAGTTCCGGTATCAAATTTCACTCATAATGAAGGTATATCTTTGAAAGTGGACAAAAGGCTCGGTGATATGCAGTTGTCTGACAAGCAGCATGTCATTATTCCGGATCACCTTCAGGTCACAGAGTCAGAAAAATATGGGCTCAGTTTTGGCAGTTTTGGCACCAGTTTTGAACAAACTGCGGGCTTTCCAAAAGATCCTGAAAGTGAGAAGAGCTTTGCACCGTCTGAATATGAATCTCCTCAGGAGGTGGATGAACCTGCCGCTAGGTTTGTATTTTAGTTCATGTCTTTGACGTTGTGCAATGTTATTAAGCTGTTCATTGTGTATGTTTGACTACTGTATCTTATGTTTGTTTAGTGAAAATGATGCCTGCAAATTAGTTGGTTGTGAATTTGTGATCCTCTTGTGTTATGAGGCACAGCACCGCAGCAGATGCGCACTGTTGCAACACTGTAGAATCAGAGATACTGTTCAGGCGGGCCCACTTACCCATACAATCCTCCTTAAAAGTTTCCTTAGCCTACATATTATCCTTGTGAGTTTGAAATGGATTTCATTAAGAGTTTTTGAGTCATTGGGGACAATTCAAGTCAACCTTATAAAAGGCTACACATTGTAACTTATGAGATCAAGCAAGAAGAAATAATTAGTCTTTTTCTCATCAAAATTCAGAAGTCTTCTCTCATCTATGGCCTATTTCTCTGTATTGTAGTATCTCATCTCCTTCAAGCCATGCCGTCCCAGCTGTCTTCTTTACGATATTTACCACATGGTGAATTACATACTTTGTTACAATTTAGCACACATTTGCTTTGCGAGGGGCCGTGGGCTACTGTATTCTATTTGTGTATGTTGCAATCAGAGTTATTTTCTGCATTGTGATAACATTTTGTCTCAGTACTATACTATGTGAAGTCAGGGAGTTAGTAGCTTTCAATTGCATATATCATTAATTTTTATTTGGTAACTGAACTGCAGTCATCAGGATGCACCCTCTACTGGTCAAAAGGCAGCTGAGCCAGGTCTGCAGCAGCTGCCTGCTGAAATGACAGATAACATTTCACCTCAAGGGGTGGATAATTCATCCAGTACTCCTGAAGTTGCAGAATCAGATCAATCAAAGGATGCAGCAGCTTCACACATACCCCAAGATTCAGTTGTTCAAACTACTCCATCTTACTCAACATTTTCATTGGCACCGCAATCTCAAGGGAATCAGATTCCGTTACTGGAAACATCTGAATCTCAGGCACGTGCAGTACTTATTTGACCCATTATTTTTATTCACATATCGTCCATTCATATTAATATGGTCTGATTTCTTAGATAGATGTTAGTCCACAGTATAAGGGATATTAGTCCTATCCCCCTTTATTTCCGTAGCACCTTGACATGTTAGCATGCATGACTGCAAAGATACTTTCGTCATACTAAATTTATTTGTAATTTAGATGTATAAGATTGCATGTTTTATAATTTCACATTGCTTTACCCTCTTGCTGGAAATATTGTTCCTTAGCGCACAATAGGCTTTGTAGCTGTCCCACATTCTTAACCTTCCTAGTACATTGTACCACAAGCCACTTGTTTTGTTCCAAAGGTCTGATACGATTGGGTTGGCCTTGTCCCAATCTTTTATGTTTGTGCTACCTGGCTGCTCACCAACTCCAGAATAGACTACATACACTTTCTAATCCACTATACTCTGAATTATCTGTGCTCCTCCGTCTAAATGCTTCATTTTTAAAGTATTAGGTTCTAATTCTTTGTTTTGAGTCTAAATAAACACTGTCAAACTACGCATGCAGGTGCAACAGCCAAATGATTTTTCTGCAAGCTATGCACAACTTTACCGGCCAGTTGCTGATGCTGATGGCCGTCTCTCACCATTTACTGCTCCTGGAGCTGCTATCAAGTATGGGAACATTTCAGTTCTTCCTGCTCAAACTGGCCAGATTCAAGAGGTTTGCATCTAAACCTTTTTATCATATCTCATTATTTGGTTGCATGTTAGTGGCTGTGGCTGAGCTTGTTGATATGGAAGCTCAGCCAATTGATGTAAATAATTTATTTGGCTGTAAATATATCACATTTAGTGCACCATCATGTTTTGCATCCATTTCCTTAACAACTTTTCAGTCTCAGTAATGAGAAAATTCCCCGTATGCCACTGTTAGTTGTCCAGATCCTGGATTTGCCACTAAAATAAGTCCGATTCCCGGTATGCCACTGAGTTTCTTCTTTGTGCTCCTCCGTGCCACTCCCGTAGGCTGGCTGTGAGAGCTGTTAGGTGGGCTGTGAAATGACGCTTTTGCCCTTCTTCCTCTATCTCTCTTCTCTCTCCTAGCCACCACATCCCACCTCCCGTCGTTGTCCTCCCTTTGTATCGCTGTTTGCGCCGTTCCTTGCCCTCGACTGCCTCTGCTCTTCAACACTTGTCCCGCTGGCCATGATGCTCCCTCGCCGGCGCCACAGCCGTTTGATGGGGCCATGGAGCTGTCCCTCTCTCTCCTGCAGTTAGTGGAGCTTGAGTGCGAGCGTAAGTAGGGGTTCCTCGCCGGATGTGGAGCTAGGAGGTGGGGAAAACGCCCCGCTTGGGTGCCCACCTTCTGCCGTTGCCGAGTGCCGCCGCACCTCTACCCGTTGCCGATCCCACTGCGTAGCCGAGCTCAAATCTGCCGACGCCGCATCCAGACTCAGTCGGGTCTGAGTCCTCACCTCCCTCGTCAGCGCCAGTCCCGCTGTCCGGCCTCCATCTCTCACGCTGCCGATGCCACTTCCATATACCTCGCAGCTGCATGCACCGCTTCCATCAGCCTTGCTGTAGGCGTCGCCTCCGCCGTGACCTCCTGTGTTGGCGCTGCCTCCGCCACGACCTCCCGCATCGATGCTGCCTCCACCCTCACCTCCCGCGCAGGCGCTGACCCCACAATCTCTCAGCTCGCACATTGAAGGTTGGAAGAGAGACGTACAAACGAAGAAGAGGGGCTCCCCTGACATGTGGGACCAGGGGCAATTTGGGTAGAGAAAAATCTGACAGCCTAATGTGGGTTAACGGCAACTTAGGCTAACGGAGGTGACGGAAGTGGCATGGAAGAAACCAAAGTTGAAACTCGGTGGCATATAAGGGATCAAACATTTTTTAGTGGCAAAACCGGTATCGAGACTACTCTCAGTGGCATGTAGGGAATTTTTATCCATAGTAATAGGTAGATACGAATGGTGTGTCTAGTGCCAAAATTTCAAACACGAATCTCAGTCTGGTGAAGATATTGATTTTTAAGAGATACACGCAATGAATTGTATCCAATATTTCTTTTTTCAGACTTTCGCATCCCTAGATTGAGTATTAGTTTGGCACTGGGTAGTGGATAATACACTACTATTCTTCCCATTTCATATTTCTTCCATAGAACTCTAAGATGATGATTGTGTGGGTACATCTTGCCTTTAAGATGATTCTTTCTGCTATATTCATGCGTATTTTCAGAATCCCTTAATATTAGGTATAGTGTATTCCCTCGCAAACAAAGGTATAGTGCATTGTCATCACTTTTGTGATTATTTCGGGATATTTAGGGCTAATGTGGGCTGATGCAAAATGATTTTCTCGTGCCAGTTACCTTCACAAAATTATATACGTTATTGTTTACTTGTGGATTTTATTTTACATTGTCTAGGTCTGGCAGTTGTTGGTTTTCTGAATAGGTTGATAATTTCTGTTAGACACTTGCGTTTTTGTGTTTCAGTTTAATCCTCGATTTCAATCTAGTTCATAACTGTTTTGTTTTAGCTACCACTGGCTGTCAACTCATTGGTGCTGTCTTCATCTGGGTCCACTCCACTTGCCACCCCATCTCCTGGAGTTGTACCAAGTTCTATTGCTATTCCACAACAGCCCCTTCCTTTATTCCGCCAGCCTGTGGGTGTACATCTACCTCATTATCAACCAAGCTTTATCCCATATAATCAGTATATCTCTCCGTTCTATGTTCCACCACATACCCTTCACCATTTCATGGGTAATCCTGCGTTTCCTCAACCGCCTTCAACTGAAGGTATGTATCCATCTGTAAGTGCAGCTGTTGCACCACCAGTCAAATACTCGACCGCTACATACAAGCCTGGTGCTAACACGGGAAGCCAGACACATGCTCTAACACCTGGTGCCTATGGAACATATGGTTCTAGTCCATCAGTCTATACAAATAACACTGTGCTGGCAAGCGGAATTTTGACAGAGAATGATGATGTCAGTGGATCACAATTCAAAGAAAATAACATCTATATTGCCATGCAGCAGGTAAATGTTTATGCATATAAATGTGAAAAAAGCTGTTGTTGGGTCAACTTTATTTATTAGAAAGTTTTTCTTGAAAAATGCTATGTCAATAAAAGTTCAAGAATTCAGAAATATTTCCAGGATTTTTTTAGTAGAACTGCCTGCTTGGTGCTGTAGTAATTTATGGAGAGATTTCAAGTGAGTTTATTTCAATATAAGGGTACTAAATGTCGATTCACTGTTAAAGTTTGCCCTTCTAATGTCTTTAGAAGAAAAGCTGTTGTTAAGTCAACTTTATTTATTAGAAAGTTTTTCTTGAAAAATGCTACATGTCATTAAAAAGTTCAATGATTTAGAAATATTTTCTGGATTGTTTTAGTAGAACTACCTGCTTGGTGCTGTAGTAATCTATGGAGGGACTTCGAGTGAGGTATTTCTATACAAGGGTACTAAATGTCGATTCACTGTTAAAGTTTGCCCCTCTAATGTCTTGACATCCTAAATATATGGCTTAGAAGCTCCAAACGTGATACAATTGCCAAATGTCAAGTGCAGTACTTTAGCACAATGGATTGAGCTTCGTTGAAATATGTAAGTTGATAACTAATGATGCGACCTCATAAACAAATGCAATGAACATTATATTTAAGGGGTTTTCTTTTGTTTTTCACATGTGCTGACTTGCTTCAATTTCTTTAAATGTAGTTAGTTCAAGATCATTTGAATTCAAGCATTCAACTAATCTCGGACACCTCAAGTTATAGGATTTTTTTCTTCTCACACCAAGTACATGTTTCTTAGAATAATTGTGCGTCATATCATTGACAATGAAAATGTCAAATTTAGAACCACAAAATTATACCAATGAACTGACGGTGAAATCTTTGGTAGATTTGTTTCTTACTGCTTGGTATTTGTTGATCAGAGTGAAGGCTCTGCTGTCTGGATTCCTGCACCTGGACTGGATGTATCCGGTCTCCAATCTAGCTCCTTCTATGGCCTGCCTCCGCTAGGGCAGCACCTGGCATTTGCCCCTGCTCAAGCTGGCCATGGTGCCTACGGAGGGATTTACCACCCAGCACAGACTCTGGCTGGAGCCGCTCATCCACTGCTCCAGCCATCGCAGGCCAATGCTGGGGCTGTTGAAATGGTGGGGCCACCTGCCAATGGTTATCAGCAGCCACAACGTGCTCAGATGAATTGGGGTAATTATTGACTACAGGTAGTATATTCTTGCGAGTTGCCACTGTTAGGATGAAAAAGCGCAGTTATTTGTTGGATACCTCAGAGTGCTGGTGAAGTTTTTGAGTTTTAAGCATAGAGGTGCCTGATCAAGAGTGTATATATCATCAAGCATGGGTGATCTGCAGGGAAGGGTTGCAGATTCCCAGATGGCCTAGTGTTTGTCACTGGTTTGATTTGTAGCAGGAACTGACCATTAAGTTAGACGAGGGTCTACGGCAGGTTCCGTTCTTTTGCCTTGCTCCCCTTCATTTTAAGCGTGCTGCAAGAAAGCGCAAGTTTCTTCTCTCTGAGGTTATATATACTGAACTTTGGAGTCATGAGAGTGAACTAGTGGGTTTTTCATTCTTTCCGCTGCTTTACATGTAAAGTAAATTTTGGTGCTACGAGAACCTTTCTATTGTTGTACTCCGGTATAGTACAAACAGCGGTATAAACCAAACCTCAGTTGCAGCAAACTTTCTCTTGTGTATTCTGGTTTACACTTAATATCCTGATCTACCAACAGAAGGAAAAAAGAACTTAGCTGATCCTTAAGAGCCTTGTGCTACGTTAGATGGTGCTAGTAAAGACAGGTGCAGATCCTAAAACCGGACAAAAATGTATGTGTAACACTGGTGCTCACGTGTGTTTGGCTTGTGAAGAAAATATGAGATTATCAAATTCATGTTTTTAATATGTTCGTTCTAACCAGGGTAAAAAGAACATCAGCGGTAACCTTGATCAATGAAAGGAATCAGTCCAAACAGTTTTAAATTTATACTTTGGATTTTGAATTTAAAAATCTGTGTACGCTAATGATTAATGAAGATAGGTCAGACTGAAGTAGGCAATGGGATATGATTACATTCTTGTTAGTCCAGGCAATGGGACGTCTGCATTCTTATTAGTCCATCGCTTTGTCCACATTTGATTCTTTTATTTCATTTTTTGCTTATTGAATATTTGTTATATAGGCAATACACGCGCCAAATAATATTTGTTTATTTGCATAAAATAAAATTGTTGTTATAGATTCAGATGGGTTAGATGTGATTCTTAGGATGGATTGGTTGTCTCGACACAAAGGGTTCATCAATTATGCCGAATGGACTGTTTATCTTGTCAATCTCAACGGAGAACTTTTCTTCTCCACACATACCACCTCTTTGTAGTAGTCTATGCTCAACTTCATCTCAGTTGCAGAGCTTAGTTAAGTGCTTGTGGTATGTGAATATCCCGACGTGTTATCGGATGAATTGCCAGAATGCCATCGGACTGTGATATGGAGTTTGTCATTGATTTGTTGCTCGGGACATCACCTATATCCAAGTGACTGTATCGGATCCTCCGATGAGTTGGTCGAATTGAAACAACAACTAAAAGACCAATTGGACAAGGGATTCATCCGTCCTGGTTCATCACCGTGGGGAAGCCTTGTGTTGTTCGTGAAGAAGGATGATAATCTAAGGATGCGCGTCGACTACCGGTTTCCGAATAAGTCACTATCAAGAACAAATATGCTCTATCGAGGATTGATGATTTGTTCGATCAAATGAATGGTACATGTGTCTTCTCTAAGATGGATCTGAGGTTCGATTATTTCCAACTCAAGTCGTGGACATTCCAATGTTTGCTTTTACCACCCATTACGGCTTGTGCGAATATACCGTAGTGTCATTCGGACTCATCAATGCTCTTGCAAGCTTTATGAATTTTATGAATAAGACTTTTATGGAGTATTTGGATCAGTTCGTGGTGGCCTTCATCGACGACATTCTTATCTATTCCAAGAGTACAGAGAGACACGAGCGATGCACGGATCGAGTCATTTCTATGACCGATGCCCATGGGTTTTATGAAAAGTCTCCCAAGTCAATTAAGGACCGGTCTTCGAGCTACATCTTGCTAAGCCCTATCGTACTACCACGTCTCGAATGAAAGGGACCTAGCTAACTAATTTGCAATTTCACCATGGTCATGCCATCCTGTTGCGTGGGTGTCTTTTATAACCTACTTTTATATATTTTCACCTGGCACAAGAGGGAGCTTGAACCTGACGGGTTTCTATCCAAAGGGGATGAAACCTTAGCGAGGCGGGACTACGGTGGGATGATGCATTGTAAAGGTCTCGTCACGTGCTCTAGACTGCTTACCTAAGGTAGTGAGTGGTGGTATTGACGGATGCCAAACAAACTAGAGAAGTCGTGTCATATGGATAAAGTTGTACAACCTTTGCAGAGTGTTAAGAACTATTCGAATAGCGGTGTAGTCATGGACATGCTAGCAAAGCCACTCCAAGTTAGATTTTGGTTTTGATTGCAAAAGACTATTAAATGGTTTTGGATTTCTATCCAAATGGGAATTTGAGCATGTAGCCATGTGATAGGAAGATATCATTCACCACTTGTTGATAAATGTTATCTGACTATAAAACTTGAGATTTAGAAAATGAATTTTAGTTATAGAGTAAACTACTTTAGAATTTAGTATGAATATTTAAATAGAAAATGTTGTTTTATGCAAATTGAGCCATATAAACCCCCGTTGTTAAATCCTTGCATGCATTACAATCTGTTAATTGGGTGTAACTTGCAGAGTACATTTATTTGTACTCACCTTGCTTAATAAATTGTTGATCAGGAGAAGAGTACTACGAGGAGAATGAAAACTTGGACGACTAGGTTACGCCCTCCAGACGATTGTCTGTGGCGAATCGTGTGGTCTACCTTACTGCTTTGCTTCCGTTGTATTTTGCTTGTTGGCTTTATGCCCCTTTTGTAAAAGACTTTAATTATTATCAATGTATGACATTTTATGGTTATGCTATCTACTTTTGTTGACTTTGTATACTAGTTATTCCTAGACTAGTGTATGAAGCACAGAGAATCTGAGATCATTCGCTCCCAAGTTCGACAAGAAGTGGTATCAGAGCCATATCGACTGTAGGTTGTGATCTAGTTAGAATGGTCGTTAGTTGAAAACTTAAAAACTTATTTTATATAACAAGAAAAAAATAATTTGTTCTCTCCTCATCTTGGTCATCTATTTATCTTTAGCTTCTTTTAGCAATTCTTTCTTACCTAATTCTCTCTTCATCATTTTACAACATTAAATTGATCCTCTTTCCCTTGAAATTTTCTATAGACGATCTCACGATCATTAATTGTGACGTTCAAGACCTCAAGACACGGAGTTGTCAAGGGAGCATCGATGCGCAAGAACCACCAAAGATCGTGAGTATCGAGTAGAACGTTGTATAAAGCTATTAAAGTTATTTGGAAAAGCTTTTGAGTTGGTTGTTTTGTTTGGGTTGTTTGTTTCGCTCTATCCCCCATAGTTCCTCCTCTCTTTTCTAAGTCTTTGAGGATCTAGCAGATGGTGACTACTTGCTTCGACAGTGGCAGCACCAGCAGTCAGGACAGAGGGAATGAGGGTGACCAAGGGACCCCGCTTCCACCACCACCACCCCCTCCAGCTGAAGGACCCGACTGAAACCAAATGATGGCCAACCAAGCTCAACTGATTAATCTGCTCGCACAATCAATCAACAACACACAGAACTTGCAAACAATAGCAGCAGCTCAACCTTAAGCTTACGCTCCACCTCCTTCAAGGGCCAACATACCAGAATTCATGAGGATGTGTCCTACAACTTTCTCCAGCAGCACCGAGCCAATGGAAGCTGATGATTGGCTCAGAGCAATCGCCAAGAAACTAGATGTGGTTCAGTGTACAGATCGTGAGAGGGTTCTGTTCGCCTCTCACCAGCTGAATGGATCAGAGTCAGAATGGTGGGACAATTTCACCTAGTCTCACGTTGATGCTCAGACTATTACTTGGGACGAGTTCATGCAGGCTTTCCACCGTGCACACATTCCATCAGGCACGATAACCCTGAGGAAGACAGCGTTCCGCACCTTGCGTTAGGGCGACCGCTCCGTCAATGAGTATTTGCACAAGTTTAATCAATTAGCTCGATATGCACCTGAAGATGTCGCAACTAATGAAGCCAAGCAAGAATGTTTCTTGGAAGGGCTCAATGATGATCTCTTAGTCCGTCTCATTGCTCAGGACTACGCTGACTTCTAACAATTGGTGAACAAGGCTATCCGCTAGGAAGGTAAACACCTAGAGATGGAAAATTGCAAAAGAAGGATAGCAAACCAGAAATTCAACTCTGGGAGTTTTCCCAAGCCCCGCACCACTTAGCCTCCACCACCTCAGCAAGGGAGATTCCAGTCTTCCCCGTCCAAGGCACCTGTGCCGGTTCAATGCCCAATCAACCCCGGTTTCCGCAACATCTCTCCCGGAGGCCAGTTTCTGAATAAGGCACCTACTACTTCCACTGCAGGAGTTACCTATTTCTATTGCAATGAAGTAGGACACTATGCCAATAATTGCCCAAAGAAGCAGCAAGCAGCAACCCCAACCCGACCAAATCAGGGAGTTGCAGCACCTGGCAGCACTCCAGTTGTGAAGCCATCAGTTCAGTACATGAAAGGACGTGTGAATCACGTCACAGCTGAAGAAGCTCAAACTGCACCAGATGTGGTCCTTGGTATGTTCCTTGTTAATTCAGTACCAGCATTAGTTTTATTTGATTCAGGAGCTTGTATTATTTTGTTTCAAATAAGTTTGTGGGAAAATATGTGTTATTTCTCCTTTAGTTAACCCTATGTTAATCCTTTCTTTGGGCTCGGAAATGAGGACTAGTTCCCTATGCCCAAATTTTACGTTGGAAATATCAGGAGTACCTTTCTTGGCAGATTTAATAGTCTTGCAATCCCAAGGATTGGATGTAATTCTCGGAATAGATTGGCTAGCCAAGAATCAAGGATAGGTAGATTGTGCCAATAGATTTATCACCCTCACAAATGAACAAGGAATCCAAGTAGAGTTCAAACCCGAAACCTCTGTTAGAGAAAGTTCTATCTTGACCAGTCTGAAGGAAGTAAAGTTAGAAGACATTCCAGTGGTAAAAGAATACCCGGATATAATTCCTGAGGAATTACCTGGTATGCCACCAGATAGGGACATCATGTTCCTAATTAACTTAGTCTCAGGGACTACTCCAATTTCAAAGAGACCCTACAGAATGCCTGCAAATGAGTTAGCGGAATTAAAAAAACAAATCGAAGAATTACAAGAAAAGGGTTTTATTCAACCAAGTTCATCACTTTGGGGAGCACCGGTACTGTTTGTCAAAAAGAAAAATAACGATATGAGGATATGTGTGGATTATGGATCACTCAATGAAGTCACAATCAAGAACAAGTATCCATTACCTAGGATCAACGATCTCTTTAATCAGTTGAAAGGAGCAAGTGTTTTCTCCAAGATTGACTTAAGATCTGGTTATCACCAATTGAAGATTAGACTAGAAGATATCCCCAAGACCACTTTCACCACAAGATATGGATTGTATGAGTTTACAGTAATGTCATTCGGTTTGCCGAATGCACCGGCTTATTTCATGAATATGATGAATAAAATATTCATAGAATTTTTGGATAAGTTTATGGTCGTATTCATCGACGTCATTCTCATCTACTCAAAGGATGAAGAAGAACATGAGAAGCATCTCGGGACAGTTTTGGAAAGACTCAGGGAGCAGCAGCTCTATGCCAAATTTAGTAAAAGCGAATTTTGGCTAAGCCAAGTAGCTTTCCTCGGACATATCGTGTCAGCAGGAGGAGTGGCAGTAAATCCCGTCAAAGTTGAAGTCGTGATGGATTGGAGGTAGCCCAAATCCGTCACTGAAGTAAGGAGTTTCCTTGGTTTAACTGGGTATTACCGAAGATTCATCGAAGGTTTCTCCAAGACCGTTAGACCTATGACTCAGCTTTTGAAGAAAGAGAAGAAGTTTGAATGGACAGATGCTTGTGAGCAAAGTTTCTAGGAGTTGAAGAAAAAACTAGTATCAGCACCCGTATTAGTCTTACCTGACATCCATAAAGACTTTGAGGTTTTTTGTGACTGCCTCTCGTCAAAGCCTTGGATGTGTGTTGATGCAAGAAGGAAAAGTCGTGTCATATGTATCTCGACAATTAAAGCCTCATGAAGGAAATTACTCGACGCATGATTTGGAATTAGCCGAAATTGTGCATGCCTTGAAAATTTAGCGACATTATCTCATCGGTAATCACTGTGAGATCTTCACGGATCACAAAAGCTTGAAATACATTTTCACTCATCCAGAACTAAATCTTAGGCAAAGAAGATGGTTAGAACTAATAAAGGATTATGACTTTGGAATCCATTATCATTCATGCAAAGTAAATGTAGTGGCAGATGCCCTAAGTCGAAAAGGATATTGTAAAACTATGTGGTTCAAGAAAGTCAGCTAGGATTGTATAAAGAATTAAGACAACTGAATTTAGAGATTGTTAACAAGGGTTGTGTAAACACTTTGGAAGTTGAACCTACCGTGCAGAGTCAGATCATAGAAAATCAGAAAGAAGATGAAGACATCAAAGAAATAAAAAAGAACATGAAAAGAGGCAAAGCCCCAGGATTTTCTGAGGATAAGCAAGGTACCGTTTGGTTCGGTAACCACATCGGTTCGGTAACCACATCTGTGAGGACCCCCGGGTTATTCCCGTAAGACCGAGGCCTTCCCGGTCTTATGGAGATAACTCTAGGCCTCAAGTTAATGGACTCTTAAGTTAACTCCATCTAAGTGAGAGGTCTTTACTGAAACTAGAGCCCCGGTGATCATGCGTACCGCTCCTCTGCAAGTACTTCATGATTATCGGTTCTCTAAACAATCAAAGACTACACGTAGTGAGTTAAAATGGAATCCATGAACAGCGAGCATGAGATCATGTTGGCTCCTAAGATCAGCGACCAACATACCCAAACTCACATACAACATTGCCCACATCCGTACAACATTCATACATTAATGGTTCAAAAGACATACATCATAGTAGTTAAAGTCTACAACTATTACAAGTGGCCGACCGACCAAATTCAAATAAGATCATAAGGTAGCAGCGGAAGCAAAGTAAATAAACCCAAAGTTGTGAGGACCTCTTCTCGGGTTAAACGGGGAGTCCAGGAGGACCATTTTTTTAAACAACTGGTGCCACCGCACGAAGGCAAGCACTGCCAGAGGCTCGGGGAGGTCTGAGAGGTCCGCCCAGAGCCTCAGGTAGTACCACGGTCCGGTGGGACCGCGCGGCAAGTCCGAGGGGAGGTCCGCCAGGACCTCCTAGGAGATCACTAGACCTCCTGGAGGTCTTGGCCCTGTGCACACCGAGCTAGTCCCAGGATACAGATGCTAGCTCGCACAGAATCACTTCGGTACAACCACAACCACAAGGTCAAAACAAAAGATGAAGCAGACAAATTAAACTTAGTATTAAACAAGACCTTATGGTCCAAGCTTGTTTACAGAGGGTTTGCCACTTGGGCTTACAAACCGCAATAAAAGGACCTAGCAACCGGAAACACCAAAACGCAACGATGCCAACTGGCAAGCCCACAGGCTGTCGAGTGGAGGACGTCCTAGGCAGCGGGATCATCAAGGAATTCCTCTTCAAAGAGGACTGGGCTTCCTTGCACTTGGTCATCTTCATACACTGCTTTGACACAGGGCTTAGAGCCATGAGTACTTTGAATGTACTCAGCAAATCATAGGGAAACTCTTATGCAATTAATATTCATGCATTGGCTTACCAATGGAGGAGCTGTATGGTTAGTTGCACAAAGCAAGGTTTGACAGCAAATAACATAATAGATTGAAAAGCAGCAAGTGAAAACAATATTACATACATACTTTTGTTTGAAAAGAGGGGAGTGAGCACCAACTCACGTCCCAACCACTTGGGGGAGGTCTGGATGCACCCACAGCCAGTTCCTCTCCCAAGACCTCTCTAGAGCACCAACCCTAGAGCTCGATCCCATCCCTTGGACCACATCTCAAGCCAGCCATGACCCCTCTAAAGCCGGCCAAGGTCTCTTCGAGGCAAGGCCAAGGCCTCTCGCAGAAGTGCCCAGGGAACACAAATTTTCTCAAAAGCTACCCCTTGCACCACTTCTCCGGGAGATGTCCATAACCAAGGACTTGGCTATTCGAATAGATTTTTCGCTCTGCAGAGGCGTACAACTTTGCCCACAATCCACGATCTCTCTAGCGGGACGGGTTCCGGAAAGACCCTTGCTCACTTCCGAAGGTGAGCAGTCTAGAGAGCGTGACAAGGCCTTTACAAAGCTTTGATTTGGCTTGGAGCTGCCCGCTAAGGTTTCGCTTCCGGATGGGTTGCAAAGCCACCGGATTCGTGCCCCCTCTTGCGCCGTTGCAATAAAAACTTACTCAACCACAACAGTACTAAGCCATCTCATTGCTAATTATTCGGCCCAGGCTATCCCCATAAAATGACCTTGTGGTTGCACGGATTACCCGGATCCACAGACACAAAGTTAAGTCCTTAATTGTGCTCAGGCAAGACTTCCACAACCCATGTGCAAAGCACCCACTTCTCACTCCCTGCCTTCTTGCCCAAGCCAAACCAATTGGTGATTACCCCTGCCAAAAGACCACCCAGCCTTGGCACACAAGTTTTTAAACAAAGTGGACTCTCACCACCATCAACACGACATACGTCATCCTGCCATAGTTGCTTAATAGTGGCACCGACCACAGGTTGCATAGATCATTAATCAAGATTATTAATTGATGAAGCATGATTCTCGAAACCCACGGTTCTAAAGCAAGGCTGAGCATAACTTACGATCCCATGTTGGCAATACCAAAAGATGCCAACTAAAATACCCCAACCTAAAGTTTCCAAAGGGAGTATGTCAACATGTCCAGCAGCAAATCCAAAGGAGGCATAGTTTCAAGTGAGGAAGAGTAGCTACTGCTCAAACATTTTCATATAAAATTAGCCATGCAAGATAAAGTGAAACAAAATACATTTGAAAGACTGGGCTCAAAATGATCAAGGGCTGTGACTTGCCTTCGTCAAGCAGTGCAGGTCCTTCGGTTGAAACTGCCGGGTCCAAATACTCCTCAAGCTCGGAATCTACACGATCGCAAAGAACCGAAATAAGCAAAACTGCCCTAGGCAAGAGAACTCGAAGACTCAAAAGAACTTAAGCAAAAACTTCGACCAAAAGAAGCCAATGACCCAGGAACACGGCTCAGCTTGGAGTGCTCCAGGGGAGGACTTGAGCACCGAGGAGCCCAGGCAAAAGAGTTAGAAATGAGCCAAAGGTGACAAAGGAGGGTTGCCCGGCTATTTATAGCCGGGTTGGCAAAAGCACAAAGAGGGCTCGGCCAAAACGTGTCAATGATCGGAGGTGGCTCAAGCAGGGCTAGGACAGGCATGTCCTAAAAGAAATAAACAATGCACCCTAGAAGTGATCGCATTTAATGTGATCCAACATGCATTAAATGAACCCAAAGTTTCAAGGCGGCAGAACAACATGTGGTGAGTCACAAGAGCAAGTGGGGCCGACCAAAGAGGTGCACGACCACAAAGAGGTGGTCCTCACCACACAAATTGTCTTTGCAAAAGACCACTTTGGAGGTCCTGTGGACAGAAGTCCTAAGGCACTAGGAGGTCTTGGACAAAAGGGTCCAAAGACACCGAAAGGAAGTCTGGGCGGGAGGTCCAAGGATGTTACGAGGAGGTCCTGGACAGGAGGTCCAGAGACTCGAAGAAGTTCGAAACAGGGACACGGTATCCCCGGCGGCGGTAATACCGCGTTTAAGAAGAGGTGCTACCGGACAGCGGTAGTTCCGGGTTCAAGATGTGGTACGACCGCAAGCTGGGAAGGGCCTTGATGGCTGAGACAAACCAAGGAGAGGTCTCAACGGCCTAGATTCTCAAAAGGAGATCCTAAACGGTTAAGATCAAAGGCAAAAGGGGAGATCCTGACGGTTAGATCTCCAAGAGGGTGGTCCTAACGGTCAAATCTCAACAATGGGGGGAGGTCAGGCTAAGATCTCCAAAGGGAGGTCTTAACGGCGAGATCTCAACAAGGGGAGGTCGGAGCGCTAAGATCTCCAAAGGGGAGGTCCTAACGGCCAGATCTCAACAAGGGGTGAGGGGTCTGAGCGGTTAAGATCTCCAGAGGGGAGGTCCTAACGGCCAGATCTCGGCAAGGGGGAGGTCTGAGCGGTTAAGATCTCCAGAGGGGAGGTCCTAACAGTTAGATCTCGACAAGGGGGGTCTGAGCGGCTAAGATCTCCAGATGGGAGGTCCTAACGGTCAGATCTCGACAAGGGGAGGTCTGAGCGGCTAAGATCTCTAGAGGGGAGGTCCTAACGGTCAGATTTCGGCAAGGGGGAGGTCTGAGCGGTTAAGATCTCCAGAGAGGAGGTCCTAACGGTCAGATCTCGACAAGGGGAGGTATGAGCGGAACAAAGAAGCGGTACGACCGCTCTAGAGGACGGAGCAAGCGGGAAGTCCGCGAAAGCAAGGAGAGAGCCAAGGGAACCAAAGGGAGGTCCAACAGGGAGGTCCAAAGGATTCCAAGGGCGCCCAAATGAACTCAGGGAGTTCACATGAACGCTGAGGGGTGCACGGGGAGGTCCAAAATAGAGAAGGGGGTCTAAGCAGGAAGAGATTCAAACCAACAAAGGAGGTTCACAGAGAGGCTAAACCTGGAGGCACACAGAGAAGCTTAGGAGGAAAACCAGACCAAAGAACAACAGGAAGCCCTAACCAACAGTGAACACCAACAAGGGACTTAGTTCAGGTTTTGGTTATGTCAAGTTAAACTCTCCAACTTTCAAAATGCCAGGTTAAGCTTGAACAGAAAATTAAACCAAATGGTTCTTTTTGATTTTGAAAGCTGGCTAGAACTCTAGAATAAACGGAACGTTACAAAAGTCCAGCATGGTATGCCCATCACCCATCGGCAACCGACTGGGGGTTAAATAATAGTACTACTTGTCAGTGTCGCCTAAATCGACACTAACGAGCTCATCGAGCTCAAGTCTTACACTGAATCGTTGCTGACAAAGTTAAGTACAAAGTTGTACTCGCAAGTCTTACACAAAGATAAAATTAGTTATGAATAGTGTACATTCAAAGGATAGCATTAGTGGCTTTAGTTTTGCAAAAAAAACCGCAACAATTTTCAACCTACACATACTAGTTTATCAATTTCCATTTTAAAAACAGATTTGAAGTAGAAGTAAATCATGTGAAAAAGGAATACAATGATAAACAAATGAATCAAACAATAATGAAAGTGGTAGCCCACTTTGATACATAAACATGCATGAACATCCGTTCATGCCGAATACGGAGTTGTACCCACAAATTTCAATTCAAAGTCTAACAATAGTAACTACCGAACTCAAGTGATCATCCATAACTGCGGACACGGTTATTCAAATAGATTTATCTCTACAGAGGTGTACTACTTTACCCACACGACTCGACTAGCTCGTAAGCCACCGGAATTAAAACACTTCCTATGGTGTGTCGGCCGGGGAGAATCGAGATATGGTCGTTTTTAGCAAAAACATTCTATTGAGGTAAGTCCCCCTTGCAAGATGGTCCCTTACTTAGTACAAGCGACGAATAGCACTTGCTAAGCGGCTCACAAGTTGTATTGGAAATACCGATGCAATGTAAATAACTGAAATGGGTGCTCCCATGCACACTGTAGAAAATTACATCGGCTCCTAAAGACAAATGATCAACATAAGTGCCCTTACACCACCTTGGGACTTAACACAATAAAACATTTCTCTTACTTAACCGTACAACACTCATATACCGCGTGTGGTAGCACGAGTTTTACTTGAATCAACAACATTACCAAAGTTTGGTCCTTGTTGGTCCGGACAAGTCAACCACATACCCGATCTCGTGCACGAAGGCACCCTCACTAGCAACCACTTGTTTAGACCCCAAAACTCATTTAAAATGACAAAATTTGACTCATAAAACAGATATGAAGATCTGGAATAAAAAGAATATAAGAAAGTGTGTTTCTCCCATAATTGTCGGGTTAATCCCGACAATTAAACTACCGTTTCTAGACTTGTATGGCTAAGCAATCCCGTACAATATAATTCACACAACCTAACTTAAGCATGTTGGTACTAGAATAATTCAAGGATAACCTCAATAAATAGGATATAACTAACTACACATCACAAAAATAGCGATAGTAAAAATAACATGCAAGCAATTATCATTGCACTAACTTATCAAAAACTGGGATCAAGTATGATGCAAAATAAAGTTCAAATGATGCTTGCCTTGCTGGAAGGTTAATTTCTCGCTCTCGGTGGCATACGAGTCAATATCAATAGCCTCGGAATCTATAGAATTAACGATATCGATAAATACTGAGAAATACTTCAAAAATCAAATTGCTCAAAAATGCATGATTTTTCTATGGTGGCTAGTGTATGATTTTAGATGAATTTAGGTGAAAGAATTATTTTATTTGGAGTTATTATGTAAAAGTTATAACAATTTGAATTTCATATTCCAATAGGTCATTGTTCATGCAATTTAATTACTTGGTCAAAATTTGCAGAGAAGTAGGGGATACAAGGATTATATAGATAAATAGAGAATATTATTACAAGTCCAAAATATCTGGGTTCATCTCATTTGGAATTTTTATGAATTAGTTATGTATTTTCAATGTTTTCAGCCTTTTTCTATTGTAAAAATAATGGAGTTATGGATCAATTTCCAAAATAATAGTCTCTGCTATAGAGATATGTTTGAAACCAATTTTATAATAAAGTTCATTAAAAATGAAAATTATCGGCATTGGTTTCATCCATTTTGGAGTTGAGGTGAATTAATTATGTATTTTTGAAGTTAAATACATTTTCAACGTGCAAATAAACTATTTCTAGATTTTCTAAAGCATTTATTACCTTTTACACCGAGAGTAGCGCTAGCTGCAGTCGCTGACTAGTGGGGTCCAAAGAACAGTGCCAATTTTCTATTTAACTTTCGATTTAATTTCCGAACGACATGTGGGGCCCATCGTCAGTGACTTGGTCCCGTGGACTCGGTCCACGCGTGCATGCGCATAACGCACAGCGCTTAAAGCCTTGGGCCCACTTGTCAGCCGCTCTATGTTTTCGTTTAACCCTGTCGTTTTCTGTGCGCAGGCCCACGTGTAAGTGGCACATCAATGCGGCTAAGACAACACTTAATGGCTAAACAATCATTAGCTATTTAATGACTAAATCAGCACCCTAATGGCGCTGCTACAGTGTTGTCAGCGTACGACAACACACCCGAGCTCAAAACTGAGCTCACCGCCGGCGATTCCGGCCAAGGGCATGCATAGGTTCCTAATAGCCTTGCACATCTAATGAGGGTGGTCTTGGTAGCTGAGCCTGCCTAGAACGGCGGCGAGCCGAAGTTGAGTGGCTCTAATCTTTGGCCGAAAATGCAAAGCAGCAAAAGAGCTCTACAGCGTCCATTTAAGCGGGTGCCTGAGTGTCTAGGGGCTACTAGGAAACTACTTGAGTGTTAGGGAGGCTTGGAGAAGCTTGGAGTTGGCTGGAGCAGTGTCGGTGTCGGAGAAGATGACGGTGGTGGCACAGCTTCGTGTGGAGAGGAAACCATGAGCGAAACAATGAGGAGTGGGTGGTCGGAGCAGCTTAAGGACTATATTAGGATGCTACATGAGCAAGGAATCAAAGAATGCTATATTAGGATTGAATTGGGAGATGAAGAGTTGGTTCTTTGGCCGAAATGGGTTCAACCTTCAAATCCGCGAAATCCTGCCATGCATTGTTGAAATTGGTTGAGGGGTTTTCATTGTCATGCTAAATGGCACGATATGACGTGAAAGATCTCAAGTAAAATCACCAGAGATGAAATTGGCACGGTGAGGTCCTCGGAGCACGCTCTAGAAATGGCCGAGAGCTTGATGATGAACTGAGATCTACAAGCAATGCCAGAGGATGAGACTAGTTAAAATGGAAATGGCATTGAGTGTAGAGTTGAGAGGAACCACCTGGGAGGAGCTTACCCAACAATGGAGTAGATGCAAGCCTCCCTCTCCTCAGCTAAAAAAGAGAAGTGAGGGAGAAGGAGGAGCTGAGGAGGTTTTAGCTCAGGCCAACAACGGAGATGGAAGCGGCGTCAAGCAGTGAAGGCTCCGGAGAGGTCAGATTGTGTGGTGGATCCACGGCGTGAGCATCGTGCAACGACACGGAGTAGACGGGCGCGGTCGCGTGGAGCTCGTCTCCTGCGCGAGGAAGGAGAAGAAGTTGACAGCGCGGGCCCGCCTCGTCAGCGAAACAATGTGCGCGCGCAAGCCCGGGTTAAGTGTGTCGGTGTGGGCCGTTCGATCTTGATCGGATGGTTGATATCGCGAGCCAACGTTCGGACTGGCCGAACGGTCACGAGATCTAGCCCGTTGAATTCTAATCGGACGATTCAAACACGTTGGGTTCGGCGGTGCAGTTAGTTGACTCAGTCGAGTCAAGTGGCTCGGTCGGGGTTGAGTTCGAGTCAGTCTAATAGTGCTAGGGTTTGACTGGGATTTAAATCTAATTTCTTCACTTTGTCGAGAGGCTTAAAAATAGAAATAAAATTCCTAAAAATATGAAATAAATCAGAGGTGTTTCTGGGATGACCTAGTTCCCATATAAAATTTGAAACCCCGCTGTTCATGTTATATTTTTTTTAGTTTAAATTCAAACTTAGAATACGTCATTGTAGAGTGTTTAAATTTTCTGTGGGTTGAAACTAGTCCCATAAATTTGGGAAAAATTATATTAATTCTTTATAATTATTATAGTATTTGAATAAATTATCTCGAGAAGATTATCATAAGGTTTTGTTCCTGTTTTCTTTTGGAGTTGAATTTTGGACTATAGGTTCAACAATTGTTTGAGATTTTTCAAGTGCAATAAATTATGCAAATGTTTATAAACATGATGCATGTTGACGAGATGCATACTAATTCTTATTTATTAATTGGGGATGTGACAACATCTGTATACCTGATCACCAAGAATCAAAGCAGTTGATTCTGAAAGAAGCTCATGAATCACATTACTCCATTCATCCAGGAAGTACCAAGATGTACCAAGATCTAAAGAAAAAGTACTGGTGGGTCAGTATGAACCGAGAGATTGCTAAATTTGTTGCACAATGTGATGTATACTAGAGAGTCAAGGCAGAACACAAAAGACTCACTGGATTGTTGCAGCCTTTACCAATTCCTGAGTGGAAGTGGGAACAAATCGGTATGGACTTTATCACAAGATTGCCTAGGATCCAATTAGGATATGATTCCATCTGGGTTGTGATTGACCGTTTGACTAAAGTGGCACACTTTATACCAGTCAAGACCACTTACAGAAGTAGTAAATTAGCAGAGTTGTACATGACCAAGATCGTCTGTTTACATGGAGTACCCAAAAAGATAGTGTCCGATAGAGGTTCACAATTCACATCTAGATTTTGGAAGAGTTTATATGAAGCCTTGGGGACCCGACTCAACTTCAGTACAGCATATCATCCCCAAACGGATGGACAGACAGAATGTGTAAACCAGATCTTGGAAGGCATGCTTCGAGCCTGCGCTATAGACTATGGGAAGAGTTGGGATCAGAATCTTCCGTATGCAGAGTTCTCGTACAACAACAGCTATCAAGCTAGCCTGCAAGAGTCTCTGACGAGGATCTAATAATCCTCATTTTATCTTTTATCTATAATTCTTATTATGAGTAAATATGATGTCATGTGGTCT
This sequence comes from Phyllostachys edulis, assembly GCA_036346405.1. NCBI lineage: Eukaryota > Viridiplantae > Streptophyta > Magnoliopsida > Poales > Poaceae > Phyllostachys > Phyllostachys edulis. The sequence continues at coordinate 46,799,289 of CM070562.1, read as the reverse complement.
CTGGGTATACCCCTTAAATTTACAAGGGAGAAGCCTACCAAGTGGTCGTAAGTTTTTCTACGACCACCCCCATAGTCGTAAGTCTTGCTACGACTACCCTATGGTCGTAAGTTCTTCTATGACCACCTCCATAGTCGTAAGTCTTGCTACGACTACCTAATGGTCGTAAGTTCTTCTACGATCACTATCCAGTCGTAAGTTATTTCACGACTGCCCCATAGTCGTAAGCTCTTTTGCGACCAGGTCAGCTACGACCACCTTATGATCAATAAAACCTACAGGCGAGTGGGTCCAATTGATTAAGGAATCCAAGCAGTCAACATACGTTGTTATTATACAAAATAATAACACGCAATACCCCATTATTTCTGACAAGTAACTGCCAGGCGGCGTGAAGGAGTTACCATCCCGATGATCACTGCAAATGTGCGCCCGTTACTGGATTTGATGAGGCGTCTCTTCATCAGGGGAAAACGGCTATTCCTTCACGACTATATAAAGGCAGCGGTCAGAGAGGGAAGGGGGACAACCGATTGGAGGAGACAACAAGCAATCAGGAAGATAGTCAGATACTATCCTCTGTAATAGCCTTAGTCTTTTCTCCCGATTGTACGAAACACACTCAATACCATACACACACAGGAGTAGGGTTGTTATTCTCTCCGGAGAAGGCTTGAACTTGTATAAAAATACCCGTGTCAATCTCTCTGTGTGATTCCATTCTAGGAGACCCCCCGGATCAAACAATCTTTACGTAAGATCGGTTCTAAAACACCGACAGTTGGCGCCGATCGTGGGGATCTTCCGGTAATCTCTTATCAACATACTCTCTTTTTCCCAAATCTCATGCACTCATGGCAGAAGAATGGAACGAGGAGAACTGGTTTGACTTGGCAGATTACGCAGACGTCGACATGGATGCCGGTTTCGATTACGAACCGAGTATCGACTCATCCGATGGTGTTGCTGCGTCCAGGGATCTTTTCGCAGATCCAGGAGACCACGCCACTGATAGAGTCGAGGAGGGATCCTTATCCCCCATAACAGTACGTCCAACGGAGGAATCAATTCTTTCAAAGGACAAGGGTCAATCCGATCACAATCAGGTCTACACCCAGGCGGACTCACAACACGACGAGAGTTTTTCCTCCAAGTGTCCGAGTCCCCCTAAGGCGGTCCGACTTGGTGAGACAAGTTCTGGAAGCCACAATTCTAGGACTTCACCAGCATCTGGTGGTCCTCTCTCTCCGGATGACCCCAGAGAGAGTGGGATCAAGCATGCTTTTCCTGCAAATTCGACCATCTCTCCGCAAATCACAGCTGCGGATGGAGACGGTTATAACCCAGAGTTCCCCTACCTGGAGGGGATTACTCCAAGTTGCCAGATGGTGTCTCTCGACTACTCCTCGAGCGGGGAGGCCTCGAGCGCAAGTGAGAATCATCAATGGGAGGTCTTCGTCCTTCCCTCAAATCAATGTCACTCTTCTAGAGAACGAGCTAGGGACACTCCCCGAAGATCACGCACTGCACCCCCTCGTGGCAATGGCAAGGGCACCACCGATGACGGACAGGACCAACACCTTGATGAGTGTGAGGGAAATCCTCGACATAATCGCACTCCATTGAGACAGTATCAAGAATCTGACATGGAAGATCTTGAGGCTATTCGACGACAGAAGATTCAGCCCAGAAAAATCTGCCTGGGCGCATCCAATATCAATCAGAGGAAGCTCAAGAACTCCAGCACATCAATGACTTGCTCGAGAACCCTACTCGAGAGCTCGCTCGAGCACCAGGCTACGATCTCTTCGTCGAAGAGATCGCACAAAGGCTTCGGACCACGATGGCAAGACTGGAAGAACCTCGTCGACATCATTCAGGAAGTCGTAGCAATACGACTTCTTCAGCTACCAGTCGATCAAACATATCACCGCGGAGAAATCGGCGCAACAGAGAGTCGCATCGATCTCCTACTCGGAGAAATGTCTTTCGAACGACTGATGATCAACAAGCTCTTCGGAGAGGTGATCGCTCACCACTCCGACGTGGAAATCTGCAGCAGCAGATGGAATACGAGGAGTATTTCCCTCGTAGGACCGAGACCTACTACAAGTCCAAATAACTTTATTCTCGGGTATCGTCGAATCGATCACCGGTGATATCAACCCTTCTTTCCCGCAAAGGAGACATCGAGAGGTTATTACCGGTGTCCGCATTTTCGCCGACCTCCGAGCCGTTATTTGCCCACCTCGCTTTCGACCGGTGAACATGGAGAAGTTTGATGGATCCCAAAATCCCACCGAAGTTCCTTCAAATCTATACAACAAATGCGAGCAAGCAGGAGGAGGAGAGCATGTAATGGCGAATTACCTTCCAACTGTGCTCGAAGGGTCTGCTCGATCGTGGTTACTGAATCAACCACTCGAGTCGATTTATTCTTGGCAACACCTCTGCGACCTTCTACTGGCGAACTTCCAGGGCACTTACAATCGCCCTGGGAAGGAGAACGACTTGCACCAGACGAGACAGAACGACCACGAAACCTTGCGCCAATTCATCAAGCGCTTTAGTCAGGTTCGTAATTCAATTCCGGAAGTTTCTGACTCATCTGTCATCAGGGTTTTCAAGCAAGGAGTCCGTAGTAGAAGGATAACAGAAGATATCACTTTGAATCCTCCCACTACTGTTTCCGAACTCTTTGAGATGGTCGATCGATATGCGACTGCTTCTGAGGCGGTCGAGTGGAACAACACAATCGATCGAGAAGACAATACCTCTCGAGAGCCAGGCGAAGTTGATAAGAAGAAGGATAAGAAAGAAAAAAAAGTCCAAGAACAAGGCGAAGGGTCAAAAACTCCAAGGCAGCGGTTCCAAGGAGGTCTTGGCTGTAAATGATAAAGAGCCACGCACCTCTAAGCCGCACACCGATCGAGGCAAAGGTAAGCGCCCCGATCGAAAGAACGATAAGCCTAGGTGGTGTCCTTTCCATAAAAAGGAAGGACATGACCTTCGCAACTGCCAGGTCTTCCAACGAAAGCTTGAGGACTACTACAACGGCAAATGATACGGGGGTTCCCGATCTTCTCGACGTAGGATCGAATATAACTTGCACGCTTGATTTGACAAATCGTAGTTGCTCACCCGATGCCAATGCATGAACTTGCAACTCTTTAATTCGCCCAATCTCACGTGTACTCCACCCGACCACCAAGTGGAGTTTTACCGATCCCTCAATTCCCAACGGAAAGACAGAACGGTCTTTGGAAGAAAACGCCCTATTCCCCTTCAAGTCGTTGGCCTTCACCAAACTTCTTGGAAAAATCAAGCGTTGATGCAAAAAGCAATCAAAATCTTTAATCGTGGTCTAAGGTTACAATGGGGGTCTACCCCTCAATATATAGTGCCTTTCTCCACCTTATGGCTGGCCAAGAGGCCCTACTCCTATTCTATTTCGGAATTAGAACTCCTACTCCAATTTGGACACAATCTAAAACAAAAAAAGGAAACTCTGAGTTTACAACCGTCACATTGTTTCGGTCATATCTTTTGATACGTAATGAATCTGAGGCTGAGCGAGTATCCGTCGGATCGGGCCTGAAGTTAGCTTTCCAACAAGTATAAGAACACCCAAATCGAACTCCGTTTGTGAAAGTTATGACCTTTTTAATCCGGACTGTACTGCTGATTCCGAATCCGATTTTGATGCTGATTCCGAATCCGAATTTAATCCAAACCTTCCTAACTTCAATTTCATTAATTGAGACGACTTGAATCCATATGAAACTTGAGAAAGGGACTCTTGTAAGCCTTTGGAAAGTCATGGCAAAGCTGGATATCTTCCCAAGATGTCGTACATGCCGCGGAATCATCAACTTTGTCAACTCTCGCGCGTTGGTCGGTCTGAATGTGCAGCATGCACTCGAATAGCCATAACTTTTTATAGAAAGCTCCAAATCATGTGCCGTTTGATCCGTTGGAAAGTAGACTTGATAAGCTTTCCAAATATATATATGGTTCATGCTAGATCCTTCTGAGTTGCTCCGAAGATTGTCATGAACCCATACCTTCCATGCGTCCCATAGGCTGCATGCTATTTTTGTGAGCATCAAAACAGCCCGAGAAGCATCGTGTTCTTGATATTCACATAAGGCATCAACTTCAAACCTAACAATAAGCGATGACCCGCTATTAGGTAGTATAATATTCTCAATTAAACTTAAAGGAAATTCATGGAACAGATTCACCTGTCGGTTAAGGTTCTTTGCACAAGCTTCGCTCAGAAGCTTCTCTTGTTCTTCAACTCTTTTAGTAAGCTCATGTTGTTCTGAAGTACTTGTTGAATTGAAAACACTATATGGAACAGCGTAGCTAAGGATGTCCACATCATCCTCCCTTTCTTCAAGAAAAGCCGTCCTCGGCTTTTGATAGCCTGAAAATGTGATAGACAAAGAAAACAACGTATATACATGGTATATATATGAATCAATTATTGTGTTCTTCTTGTTGTTTTGCACAATTGATAGCTCGAAATCATATTTCAATTTACACAATTGACTCATATGATGAAATTTCACCTTCCCAACAACAAATTCAAGTAAAGTGGGTGAAAACCAATTGATAGCTTTCCATGCTTCAACTGTGCTACTCTGATTAGTTATACATGTAAGAGATAAACAAGTAGGCATCATGTTGCGTTCTAAACAATAGGCACTTGTATTTAAACCCTTCTCAAAGTGACCATGACATTGCGCAATAGATGGTTTGCACAAAACATGCAATTTTAAATCAGCAAGATTATCACAAGTAATGCATCTTCGATAAATTTGAAACATGTTGTCTGCACCAACATCTCCAATCAAATTGAATTTATATGTGTATATGTAGCTATTTACTAGTGATCTTAAGCATGAAATTTCAGAAACCTTCTTAATCACACTATTGAATATAATATAACACAAATAATCATTAAGGAATATTGTACTAAGAACTTCTTTTTGAGTAATCAATTCCACATTATGCAAATTAAGCATATCAAATTTAGAACGTGGAATCATGAAAGGAATAACGGAGTTCTCAGTTTTACGCACCTTGTCTTGAGGAACTATCAATTCAGTACCAATAGTGTTACCTTGATCGTCCTCCTCAATTAATGTAGGTGTCATGGGTATCGTAATGTCATCATGTAACCCCAGGGCAGCAGGCATTCCCTCTCCAACCATGGGTATCTCTTCATCTTTTTCTTCTAATGGTGAGGGCTCTTGAATGTTCAACTCCTTATTTGCTTGTTCAACCTGCACAATGTGAGATACAACACTAGAAATAGAGGGTAAGTTGTTAGGTTCAAAAATAATCTTACTTGGCCTATCATCTATCTCTCTCTTTTCTTTTGGTGTATCTCTCACATACTCAATTGGGATGCTCTCAACCTCGCATATGGTGGAATCACACAGCTCACTCGTTTTATCACTCTCACTCAATTTGGCTATGTGGCTCTCATCCTCACATGGGTTTTGATACATCTCATCCTTGCAAGACCGTGGGCTAGCAATGGAACAATTACCACCAACCACGACCACGCCCGAAGAAAAATTCTGAAGCTCGACCTTTTTCTCAAGTGACACACCAGTGGATGAATAAGAACTAAAGAGTCGACGCAAATTTAATTGATGTGCTTGCATGTCTTTAAGTCTCTTTTCCACCTTCATAGCATATTTCACAAGATCTTGCAGACTACGAAAATATTCATCTTGAAGTGCAGTAATGATCTGAAAATTCAAGCCTGCTTTGAAGTATGTCTTTTCTTGATATGCACTAGTGATATTGGCCCGTCGCATTGCATGATTCAACTCAATATAATAATCTTGGACAACATTGCATCCTTGTGTAATGCTCTCCACATGGTGTAGTAGTTCCTGCTCATAATAGGATGGAACAAATTCTCTTCTCATGGCCCTTTTTAAATAGACCCAAGATGTAATGAATCGTTTCCCACTTAGTTGTTGCCACCAACTAGAGGCATAGTCCATAAAAAACATAGTGGCCACTCTCACTTCCTTGGCTTCTGATTCGAACTTCTGGGATTCAAGCTCGAACTCCATGTCTTGTACCCACTCAAGATACTCCTCTGGATCATTACTACCATAGAAGGGAAGATACGTATACTCACGATCTGCCATTGTTAGTAGCAAAGCAAAGAATATGTATGTAGGTATGTGTATCTCTCAAACTCACTCGTCTTACCAAATCACGTTCTTACCTTTCCGAAGTAAATTGAGGTAAAAAACTCACACTTGATATTGTAGGTGAAAACAACGTGAGAAAAGAGCGAATTTCAAGAGCAAGTCAAAACACGACAACGGATGTTTATGTGGAGCTTGGTATGGATACCTATTTAATCTGAAAATTCTAGGTATTGTAAAGCTAAGTAAATATCCAAATTAGAATTCAATGTCTAGTTGCTGATCACAAACATATAAGTGAAAAACAAAGCAACTCACACGCAAAGATATTGGAACTTAGTGCAATTAATGAATGAGCTATGTAAGATATAGGTGAAGACCAAAATAGCTCGTATTGCACAAGTTATAGAAAGACGCTAGCTAGTTGCAAATAATGAAACTAGGGCACAAGATTGCACAAAATATTGATATTCTAACAATTGAATCAAGAATGAATGGGGATTTTTGCTCAAGTTTGTGGTTCGGCTTTGCACTTTCTTTTTCTTTTTCTCTTTTTTTTTTCTCTTTTTTTCCACTTCTCTTTTTCCTTCCTTTTTTTTTGAACTATGGCCGAAATTCTTGTTCTACCAAAATGAGCAAAATTTCTTTCCCACCTTTTGATCTTTGAACAATTGCAAGAACACAAATATTAATATGCAGCCCTAAGCAACGATTTAGCTAGTCTTAAATAGGTTCAAAGTTATCGCAAAGGATTGAAAGGTTCACAAAGGATAAATTGATGTCTCGCTTTTTTTGTGTCTTTTTTTTTAAACACGACGAAAAAATAAGATCAAACTAGGCTCAAATAAAAAGCAACGCAAAAGAATTCAAGATCAGCAATCTAAACTTGATTCTAATGGACAAAAACTTAACAAAACTCACTAGAATAACAAACTAAATACTATGGCTGAAAGAATTTTTTTTGTATGGCTTTTTCGTGTATAGGAAAAAAAATAAAATTTAGATAACTGGATAAAGATCCTACCGAGTCAACGGAGCTCTGATACCAAGATGATACGAGGGTTCCTGATCTTCTCGATGTAGGATCGAAGATAACCTGCACGCTTGACTTGACAAATCGTAGTTGCTCACCCGATGCCAATGCATGAACTTGCAACTCTTTAATTCGCCCAATCTCACGTGTACTCCACCCGACCACCAAGTGGAGTTTTACCGATCCCTCAATTCCCAACGGAAAGATAGAACGGTCTTTGGAAGAAAACGCCCTATTCCCCTTCAAGTCGTTGGCCTTCACCAAACTTCTTGGAAGAATCAAGCGTTGATGCAAAAAGCAATCAAAATCTTTAATCGTGGTCTAAGGTTACAATGGGGGTCTATCCCTCAATATATAGTGCCTTTCTCCACCTTATGGCTGGCCAAGAGGCCCTACTCCTATTCTACTTCGGAATTAGAACTCCTACTCCAATTTGGACACAATCTAAAACAAAAAAGGAAACTCCGAGTTTACAACCGTCACATTGTTTCGGTCATATCTTTTGATACGTAATGAATCTGAGGCTGAGCGAGTATCCGTCGGATCGGGCCTGAAGTTAGCTTTCCAACAAGTACAAGAACACCCAAATCGAACTCCGTTTGTGAAAGTTATGACCTTTTTAATCCGGACTGTACTGCTGATTCCGAATCCGATTTTGATGCTGATTCCGAATCCGAATTTAATCCAAACCTTCCTAACTTCAATTTCATTAATTGAGACGACTTGAATCCATATGAAACTTGAGAAAGTGACTCTTGTAAGCCTTTGGAAAGTCATGGCAAAGCTAGATATCTTCCCAAGATGTCGTACATGCCGCGGAATCATCAACTTTGTCAACTCTCGCGCGTTGGTCGGTCTGAATGTGCAGCATGCACTCGAATAGCCATAACTTTTTATAGAAAGCTCCAAATCATGTGCCGTTTGATCCGTTGGAAAGTAGACTTGATAAGCTTTCCAAATATATATATGTTTCATGCTAGATCCTTCTGAGTTGCTCCGAAAATCGTCATGAACCCATACCTTCCATGCGTCCCATAGGCTGCATGCTATTTTTGTGAGCATCAAAACACCCCGAGAAGCATCGTGTTCTTGATATTCACATAAGGCATCAACTTCAAACCTAACAATAAGCGATGACCCGCTATTAGGTAGTATAATATTCTCAATTAAACTTAAAGGAAATTCATGGAACAGATTCACCTGTCGGTTAAGGTTCTTTGCACAAGCTTCACCCAAAAGCTTCTCTTGTTCTTCAACTCTTTTAGTAAGCTCATGTTGTTCTGAAGTACTTGTTGAATTGAAAACACTATATGGAACAGCGTAGCTAAGTATGTCCACATCAGCAAAGGACCACTTCCCACTCTCGAGCAGGTAGGACAAACGAGTGGTCATAAGTCGTTAGACGACGATGAGGAGATGTCGTTCCAGTATCCGCAATATACCGTCGAACACATCTACGGGGGATCATCGGCTTACGAATCAAAGCGACATCTTAAAGCTGCCGAACGTGAGGTAAACTCCATAGATCCTCCTCTCGTCAATAAATTACCAAAGTGGTCGGAAGTCACCATCTCCTTCGAGAGGGGTGACTGCCCGATTGCTTCGACTCGACCAGGTCGACATCCGATCGTGGTCGAACCCACCATCAACAATTGTCGGGTCAATCGAGTTTTAGTTGATGGTGGCAGCTCGTTAAACATCTTGTTTACGAGTGCCCTAGACGAGATGCAAGTACCCAGGACTAAGGTAAGACTGGTACGATACTCTTTTCATGGGATCGTACCGGGGTCTTCAGCCAAACCTATTGGCCAAGTTTCTCTTCCTTTAACATTTGGTTCACCAAGTAATTTCAGGACAGAGAAAATCTCCTTTGATGTGGTCGATTTCGATACGGCATATAACGCCATACTCGGACGACCAACTTTGGCAAAATTCTTAATGGCTACTCATTATGGGTATCAATGTATTAAGATGCCAGGTCCTAAAGGAGTAATCACAATTCATTGTGACAAGAAGATGGCGCATACCTGCGACCGTCGATCCCTCGAGATGGTTGGACAAATACCAACTTGAGAAGAAAGTCAGCCTTCGACCAGCAAGTCGAAGCCTAAAGCTGCACCAAAGCCGAATGACAAGGTCAAGGAGGTTCCTCTGGACGCATGGGAGCCCTCGAAGACTGTTCGCATCGGGGATACTTCCGACCCCAAGTAGGAAGACGCCCTCATCACCTTCCTCCGAGCAAACGCAGATGTCTTCACGTGGCAAGCATCGGACATGCCCGAGTCCCGTGGAGGTGATCGAGCACGAGCTAGCTTTACTACCGATACCAGTAAAACAAAAATTACGGAGATTTGCCCCGATCGATTTAAATGCTATTAAATCGAATTGGATAAGCTACTTAAAGCAGGCTTTATAAGAGAAGTCAACCACCTAGAGTGGTTGGCTAATCCTGTAATGGTTAGGAAGTCAAACGGCAAATGGCGATAAAGCGAGACTTCACTGATCTTAATAAAGCTTGTCCAAAAGATGATTTTCCTTTACCTCGTGTCGATCAGTTGGTAGATTCTACTGCAGGTTGTGAAATGTTAAGTTTTTTAGATGTAAATTCTGGATACCACCAGATCAATATGTGTCTAGACGATGAAGAAAAGACCATGTTTATTACACCATTTGGTATATTTTGCTATGTCAAAATGCCATTTGGTCTAAAAAATGCCCGCGCTTCTTTTCAACGCTTGATGCAATCGACTTTTTCTTCTCAACTAGGCCGAAACCTAGATGCCTATGTTGATGATCTAGTCGTTAAAAGCATGAAGAGACTTAATCATATCACTGACCTACAAGAAACATTCGACAACCTCAGAAAACATCGCTTAAAACTCAATCCTGAGAAGTGTGTGTTCGGAATCTCTTTAGGAAAATTGCTTGGATTCCTAGTATCTATACGGGGAATCGAAGCAAATCCCGAAAAGATAAAGGCCATTCTCCAAATGCGCCCTCCAACCACAAAGAAAGAAGTCCAGAAACTCACAGGGTGCATGGCGGCTTGAAGTCGTTTCATCGCACGACTAGGAGAAAAGGGACTACCTTTCTTTAAACTTCTAAGGAAACATGAAGGTTTTGAGTGGTCGAACGAGGCAAACGCTGCCTTTGAGTATGTCAAGAGGTATCTTACAAGTGCTCCTATTTTGGTTTCTCCGAGGCTAGAAGAAACACTCTTAATTTACCTAGCTGCCACGCCACAGGCAGTAAGCGCAGTATTGGTCGTAGAACGTGAAAACGTACAACGACCGATTTACTACGTAAGTGAAGTTTTACAACAAAAGCTTGTTTTTCACAGGTTTTTTACAAACTATTCTGAAGAGGGAGAGCCTAGTCGCATCTCCTCCGAGACCTTCCTGCCAACTGGTTGCATTTCTTCCATCAGACGACTTGCTTCTGCCTCAGGGCAGTTGAAGTTGACTTCAATTGGTTGTACATTAAGGCTGGAGTCATGAGCTTTAAGTTTTGCCAATGCATAACTTACTGCACCTTCGACCGCCTCCTTGATTGACTCAGCTTGGTTGGCCTTCAGAGTGGTCACCAGTTCTTGCAAAGTCTCGACTTGTTCCCCAATAGTGCTTATGTGAGCAGCTATCGTATCATCTTGAGGAGTTTTTCCCTTACTACATAGCTCACCAAGTATATTGTTCAGGAGCATGATGTTGCCTTGAAGATTAATTTTCATCGACTTCATCGCCTGTTGGTTACGAGTCGAAGCCTCGCGGAGTTGTTTATTTTCGACCACTTGCTTTGAAAAGAATAAGACTGGTTAAGCAAAAATAAACTCCTAGAGGAGGAAAAAACAAAAATAATCACAGGTAAAAGAATTCCTTACCTACTAGTCGAGAATCTAACTTCTTGATTTCTTCATTATGGGAAGCACTTGTCTCAGCATACCGCTCCTCCTATAATTTGATGTCCTTTGCATTTTCCTTGGCAATGCGGACAGTCTCATTAAGGATCATGGTTTTTTCCTGATCCCTAGTTTCGAGCCTTCCCAGTTCGAGCTCAATTTCTAAAAAAGAAATGGGAGTTAGAAAAAGAAAAGAACTTCGTAAGGACTACGGTAAAGAATTGCTTACACTTTCGTTAAGATCTCGACCTCTTAATTTCTTGATCTTTATCTTTGGCTATACGAGAAATCTCGTGAATAACCAAAGTTTTATCTTTGACTTCATTTTGAAGCTTTCTCATGTCATCTTCTTTTTCTGAAAAGAAGCAAGAGTTAGGTAAAGATCAACAACATAAGCAGTCTTAAGTTCAGCACTTACTGTTTAGCTCTTTCTGCACTTTTACAGTTGCAGAGTTAGCCTCTTGAAGCTTCTTCAAGAGGTCTCCTACCTTTTCCCCTAGTTTTCTCGACTCCTCTTTTTCATAATCGAGCGAGTCGGCCAGGGTCTTTTCGTCGCTATTTAACCTGTAAAGGTTAAAAGTAGACATGAACACTATTTAACTAGTCGTAAGTCTTTCTACGACTACACCTAGTCGTGAGTTTTTCCACGACAAACCCCATAAGCACTGTATAAGTAGTCGAACCCTAAAACGACTACGAATAACAGTGACTTACCACCTCTCTGCCTGTTCGCGGAGTTCCGCTTTTTCCTGTCGTAGCTCTATAAGTTGTCGGTGATATTCACCAATAGTGGCAATTTGTTCCAGAGCTTTCTGCAAAAAGAAAGACAGTAAGAAACAAGGGAAGACCACATATATAAGTATCCTTAAATACTTACATTCATGGTCGACTGAGCAAACATCGAGTAAACCAACGCTAGACTCTTCAGCTCGTCTATCTTCGCGACTTGATCCCACCAAACCTTCTCAAGACGCTCGTTGTCAAAAATTTCCCCTCTGTTGGGAATATCTTTGGGATGAGGGACTCGATCATGAGATCTAAAAGCAGAAGACCCTACGATGGAAGCGGACCCAAAGAAATCGGCCGCGAAGTTGAACTATTCCTCGTCTTCGATTACAGAATCGCAGCTCTTTGGGTACCGGGAGGAACGTCTGCAACGACTTCCTTTCCGGCACGGTGGTCAGGTACATCACCACCTTGGCCAGAGGTTTCTAGAGCTGCCTCTGCTGTCTCCACGACCACCTCAGTGGTCGTAGCTACTACCTCAGTGGTCGTAGCCACTACCTCAGTGGTTGTGGTAACCACTTCAGGAGCTACGACTTCTTCCACCACATGGGCTGTGGATGATCCTTCGACCACTTCCGCTGTCATCTCTCCGATCGCTGGAGAGGCGGTAATGGGCTTCTCAATAGAAGCATCCTCGGGGGCTGAAGGAGTTGAGCTAAAATTAACCAAAGGAAAGCGAGTCAAGTTGTGAAAAGCAAAAGGTAAATGCGTTCTTACACTTTAATCTGTTTCACATACCTCTGCACTCTGGACTTAACCAGGAACTTGGGAGTCATCTTCCCAATGGAAGATTTCTTCGACTTCTTTTCTACAACCACGTCTGGTTGGAGTTCAAGTTGAAGAATGGGCTCGGCCACGACCACGTCTGGTCGTGGATTTTGAACAGGAGTCATCTCTCTGGTCTCCTGACTTTCCGGATGGCCGAGATCAGTCTCGACCACTCCAAGAGCAGCACTACCCTCAACTGTAGGCTCTTCTGGATCAACATTGTCCTTCACAAAAGACATAAAGTCCCTCTAGTTCTCCTTTTCTAGTTGCTTGACAAAACTAGGAGAGGCAGAAACTGCGAAAGTTTTCTTGTCATAATAAAAGGGTACCTTGGCCTTGCGGGCTTTGCGCCTAAGAGGTTCGACTGCTTTGGCCTCCTCAGCTTCAGCTGCTTCAACCTCGACTTCTGCTGCAGCCGTATCTGTCGCAGACTTTGCAGAGGATCTGGTCGAAATAAAAGAACTCAAGCTTGCTCCTCCCTTGTCGGTGACTTTCGCGTGTCAACGCTTCTTAATCGGAGGAGCTGAGCCTTTGTCCGTTGTCATCCCTGCACCGATGGTTATCAGTTCGATCTCTTCGTCGTCCTAACGGTTTTCTATACCCACTTTCTGTAAAGAAAAACAGAAAAAGAAGAATTACTGACCGGTCGTAAGATTTTCTACGACCAGTATCCAGTCGTAAGTTTTTCTACGATGTTTCCTCGATCGTAAGATCTTCTACAATCACTACTCAGTCGTAAGTTTTTCTACGACATTTCCTTGATCGTAAGATTTTCTACGATCACTACCTAGTCGTAAGTTCTTTCTACGACTATGAAGTCCTAAGGATAAAATCAACTCTTGATTACCTTTAGGCGCTCCATCTTTTCCTCTGCGGATAAAACCGTAAGGATTTGAGGAACCGCCACTCTGAGTGGCGGAGACTTCTCACAAACGAGTTTGACTTGAACATCAATATCTGCCTGTGAAAGATCTGTGTAAACAGATAAAGACATTCATTAGACAACTGTGAGAAAGACCAAACCGAGAGCTAAGTCGAAAATTCACTTACTCTCCTCGTAGTCCCTGGTCGGGTCTTTTGGCCCCGTGTACCTCCACATAGGAGGTACTCGTTTCTTCAAAGGGCTAATTCGACGTGTGATGAAATCCTTCACCACATGCCATCCTGTCAGCCCCTCCTCTTTTAAGTCCTTGATGGCTCGAATATAGGGGGCAATCCGGCTGACATCCTTGGGAGTCGAATCCCATGAAGAATTCTTTTCGGCAGCCTTCCCCGCGAAAGTAAGGCTGTCTTCTTGGGTAATTTTTCAGTAAAACCACCTCTTCCTCCATCCGGGCCACGAAGATTTAGTAAACATCTGAATATACTCCCTCGACTTCCACCATGGAGCTTGAGACCACAACTTCCAAAGAATTCAGTTAGGGCCATTCCATAATAATATTGGAAAAGCTCGAGGTCTGCCGGAATTCCCAGGTATGCCTCACACAAGTACACAAATACACTTAGCATAGTGATGGAATTAGGACCAAGGTTCACTAATTTCACCCCAAAGTGCTCGAGTACGAGTGTGAGAAAGGGATGAGCAGGCAATCGAAGGCCACACTCACAATATGCCTGGAAGACGGGGATTTGCCTAATCTCCCCCGGCGGCCAATACTGTCCAACCGCCTCAATCCATTTCACAAGAACTTTCTCTGGAATCTTCCCAGCGTCGACTAAGGCTTGAATCTTCACCGCATCCATCTTCGACTCAGCCCACTCAGAAACTTTCCTGGCCATCTCTCTCAGAAAGGGGAGATTTTGGATTAAGGAAGATCTTTGGAGAAGACACGATTGGGTTGGCGGCGGAGAAGGCACGATTGAGTTGGTGACGGAGAAGACAAGAACTCGATGAACAACAGGAGCGATTTGGGGAAAAGTAGAAACCCAAGTCTCACTCCCCGGTAAGTATTTATAACCGTATGCTTGGGCTGAAGGTGTGGCAATCCAAAGGTTGCCACCGCTTCGGGAACCGCTCCAACGGACACACCTGTGAGAGATGATTGCGAATCCCTAACTTGTCCGTTCAAGAAAATCAGGTTCGTTTTTACACCTCAAGCAAAATTACTTTCTTGGTCAGATCTTTTTGACCAAATGAAATATCAATCGTAAAGGATTTTCTTCCGATCACCATACTACGACCACTTCGTGATCGTAGGAGTTCTCTACGGCTATTTGATAGTCGTAAGCAACCTTCTTGACCAAGCATATTTCTGGTCAAAGTAGTACACAAATGTCGAAGAGTTTTTCCTTCGACCACCTTTCTACTACCCTCTCGTGGCCGTAAGACCATCTACGACTCCTTCACCAAGTAAGTTACTTTCACTTGAAGTTGGGGGGTTAGATGACGAGGATCTAATAATCCTCATTTTATCTTTTATCTATAATTCTTATTATGAGTAAATATGATGTCATGTGGTCCTTGGGTATACCCCTTAAATTTACAAGGGAGAAGCCTACTAGATGGTCGTAAGTTTTTCTACGCGACCACCCCCATAGTCGTAAGTCTTGCTATGACTACCCTATGGTCGTAAGTTCTTCTACGACCACCTCCATAGTCGTAAGTCTTGCTACGACTACCCAATGGTCGTAAGTTCTTCTATGATCAGTATCCAGTCGTAAGTTATTTCACGACTGCCCCATAGTCGTAAGCTCTTCTGCGACCAGGTCAGCTACGATCACCTTATGATCAATAAAACCTACAGGCGAGTGGGTCCAATTGATTAAGGAATCCAAGCAGTCAACATAAGCTGTTATTATACAAAATAATAACACGCAATACCCCATTATTTTTGACAAGTAACTGCCAGGCGACGTGAAGGAGTTACCATCCCGATGATTACTGCAAACGTGCGCCCGTTACTGGATTTGATGAGGCGTCTCTTCATCAGGGGAAAACGGCTATTCCTTCACGACTATATAAAGGCAACGGTCAGAGAGGGAAGGGGGACAACCGATCGGAGGAGACAACAAGTAATCAGGAAGACAGTCAGATACTATCCTCTGTAATAGCCTTAGTCTTTTCTCCCGATTGTACAAAACACACTCAATACCATACACACACAGGAGTAGGGTTGTTATTCTCTCCGGAGAAGGCCTGAACCCGTATAAAAATACTCGTGTCAATCTCTCTGCGTGATTCCATTCTAGGAGACCCCCTGAATCAAACAATCTTTACGTAAGATCGGTTCTAAAACACCGACAGTCTCCATTTGAAGCATTGTACGACAGACAGTGTAGAACCCCTCTCCTTTGGGATCAAGTCGGAGAACATCAGTTCTTTGGACCTGAATTGATTAAGAATGCTGAAAGTAAAGTAAGAACAATAATAGAATGAATGAGAGTGGCTCAAACCCGACAGAAGAGTTGTGCTGACAATCATCGCGGAGAATTATCCTTTGAAACAAGAGATTTTGTGTAATACTACGATTTATTCTAAGAAAGAAAGCATTCAAAAGAGAAATTAGACATAAGAAAAAGGGGGTTTCTGCAGTTCTTCGGCAACTTGGGCCTCAGGCCTTGGCCTAGGAGGCCCATGAGGGGCTGGCCACCAATAAAAGGAGGGGGGAAACCCTAGTTCATACTGTAGCTACAGTACCGCCGCCGCTACAGTGTCTTGCTACATGCATCTCCTCCCCCGCTGCCGGTGAAGATCCTTGTTGCTACTGGCCAAGTGGAGGAAGAAGAAAGGTCACCCGGGTGATTGCCCGGCCAAGAAGAAGAAGAAGAGGAAGGGGAAGAAGGGTGAAACAGAAGAGGGAGAGGATCTTCTCTTAGGGGTAGTTCATCGTCTTCCTGCGTTCTTCAAGGGTAACAAAGATCCCCCCCCCGCTGTATGTTTTGTATTAGATGCGTTTATGAATTCGTTTAGTAGATCGATTGTCAATTGCTGTTAGATTGCGTTCTATCCTGAAGATTGAATGGCAGTTTTCAAGTCCTTAGATGCAGAATCTGTGGATCCCATCTCTTAGAGATAGTTGGGAAATGTTCTTAGCTTTCCGTAGCCGCCAAGAACACCCAAATCCGAATTACGGTCTGCGAGTTATGATTTTTTTAGTGTCGCTATCCTGCTAATCTGTCAGCATTCTGACAGTTTGTGGAAATCTGGGTTAAGCCATAAGTTAAATACGAAACTAGAGGATCTTTATATAACAAAAAATGTAGGTAATTTCCATACCTTTCCAGAAAGCTAAAGAACACAAGATTTGGACACTCATAGCAAAAGTTATGGTAGTTTTAGCTTACTGTCCAGAGAACCCGACGTGAAATTGATGTCTTTTAAATTGGCTTGGTAGGGGTATTATATGGCTAATTCAGAAGGACCCCTCAACTAGGTTTAGTTGGGGAATTTAATTACCTTTCCAGAAAGTCCTAGAACACCTTATTTGGACCCCTGTAGTGAAAGTTATGAATTTTAGAAGTTGACTGTCCACAGAGAGGACAGATTGATTGTTAGTAGTGGGAAGTTGGAAGGCGCTTGAGAGTTTGGCATTTTCGTTTGAGCTATTGATTATGTCTTGGGTCCAGTATGATTGTCTTAGCTTGGTTCATAATTATATTCAGGTGGGGGTTTGGTCCCAGGGGTAGCGCCCTCTTCGCATCTACCGTTTCTGCACGGTTGAGGCAAGTATCCTGATTGTGGCATAATTACGATTGTTTGATGTGATTACTTGCGTTTTACTCATATTAGCCATACATGGATGATAGTGTGATGAATATGAATGAAACTTGGTGAATGCATGTTTATGGCTAAAGATTACCTATGTATGTTGTTAATGGCTTACATGCTATATGAGATCTGAAATTTTGGTATGTACTTGTTGATTCATATGTATGAAGAGTCATAGTACATACGCATATTGGAAGCATACCTGAGACTTGGTCACGTGGTGACCAAGTATATACAGTTGAGGTCCCTGTCATGTAAATGACAGGCATATGGTCCCCACATTCATGGAATGTGGGCATTGAATAGAGGTCCCCATCATGAAGATGATGGGGAATGGTCCCTATACTCATGGAGTATAGGCTCTTGGTCCCTGTGCCAGAGGGCATAGGCAAGGGTATACATCGACGGTTGTATACCCCGCATTACTGGTAAAATGTGAAAAGAGATAAAGATAAAATGATGCATTGCATGTTCGCATTACATAAGCATGGGAATTGTCTTAGTGTAATGTTTCTTATGGTATGATGAAGTTATAACTGTGAGATATTGTTTCTTTATTGATACTTGCTGAGTCTTTGGGCTCACTCTTGCTTTCTTTGTGTTTTTAGGTACCACTTGCAAGGATTTGCATGCATGGGAGGCGAGATGGTTGCTTGGATGCACTTACTACCACACACTTTAAATGCTGAATATCATTTAGATCACACTCTAATAATAGCAAACTGTTGAGGATTAATTCATGGCTATGGATGAATGTTTTGGATTATTTGTAATAATGAGAGTAGTAAATTTTGATTATGCTTGATAATGCTTTAGCTAAATGGATTGTCTTGGATGCTTGAATGAATTTTGAATGTTGAGATATTGATTAGGATATATGCAAATGTTGGAACCTCCAGTATACTTAGTTATGCAAAGGAGGTTCTGTCGAAATTTAGAACTATGCCTTGTGTTTAAATTGTTATTATATTTAGTTAGTAGCATTCCAGGCTCTAGTTGGGCTGGGGTGTTACAGTTGGTATCAGAGCGGGCTGTAGGTCCGTGGTATTGAAAATATTAAACTTGACACACTAAGCACAATAGTTGGGGATGGGTTTTTGCATTGCATTTACGCTTCCGTTGAGTTGTATTGATGATTCCTGTTATGAGATGATCTGATATATCTATATTATAATACTATGGTTATTATGTGTGGGGATAACCCATGTTGAGAGATGGAGGTCATGGTTGTGGTCCTGGGCTGTACCAGGTTTCACCACCGTTCGTAGTATAGGAATAGCGAAGTGTCTACACCGGATATCGTAGTACAGGCGTTGATAGCGAGTATATTTAGAAGAGTTGTTCTCTTCCTTGAAATTTGAATTCGGTCAACTCTTATCTAGTTGTGCTGATGAACTTCTCTTGGATTAGTAGTCCATTCCAGTTGATGGGATTCTTGGAGAGACGTTGCTGTGCTCCCATTGGTTTAAGTTGCCCTGTAAAGCAATCAATGTTTTCCCAACCGATGAGTCATTCTTGCAGCTGGTGAACTTGGTTAATTGTCAAGATTGACCTTCGTATTGGAGTTTATCTTTCTTATTGGAAAAACTTGATCCCTTTATTTCGCTTGATGATTTGGTTAATGAAAGTTTCCTTTTGCAAGTCCTTTATTGCGTGGAAGCTTTGACTCAAGGTATCTCTTTTGGGTATTTTGAGTGTTGGAGTTGGATGCTTCTCTTCTATGAAACAAAACATTGAAACCTTTATCGATGTCTTGTCATGGTTAAGTGAGAGGTTACAATCAAAGAAATTAATGGTTGTTATTTGGGTTATCAAGTTGAGTCTGTAGTGTGGTGCATATTTGATCTTAACTAAGATCCTTGGACGGGAAGCCATTTAATTTGATGGTGTCTTGTAGTAGCTCTTGATGAACTGTGTTTAAGGGTATGGCTATACCCATGTAACACCCCAGCCAAACAAAGGCCTAGAATGCTACTAAATTATGTAAATTTAAACATAATCAAACTAAAACATCTTACAAAAATTCGACAGAACCTCCTTTGTATAGTTACCTATACCGGAGGTTCCAACAGATAGTCAAAAGATATAAAGATAACCCAAAATTTGCCATTTGATCAAGACATAATCAAAACTGACTATTCGTTACTATATCATCCATAGTAACTAAGCATTTAAGAAATAGATCACAAGCATCCAAACGTCTATTTATTACGGACAAATCCAATCAAGCAATAATTAATATGAGTACTCTAAACAGTTCATTCATCCCTTAGTTGGTTTTCCTTTCATTCAATGGTGGGTGGTTCGTGTGGATGTGCAAGAAATCTAATTCTTCCTTTCCCCCATGCATGCCGATCTCGTAAAAGTACCTAAAACACAGCAAACAATAAGAGGTGAGTCCAAGACTCAGCAAATATAATAAATGGCATCAACAACGTACAAGCATGTAAGTTAGCAATTAAACTTCTCAAATCCACATATCAATCATCTTACACACACATGCTATGCAATATGCTCAAAAATGATCCTCTTCCTTCTCTTTCCATTTTGCATTTTACCGGTAATGCAAAGTGTGCATCCGTCGATGCACACCCATGCCTGTGCCATCTAGCACAGGAACCATTGCCCATACTCCGTAAGTATGGGGACCAAAGCCCGTGCTTTTCAAGCATGGGGACCTTTAGCCCGTCATCAACATGACGGGGACCTCAAAAGTTGCTTGGTCATCACATGACCAAGTCTTCAATAAGCCAACATGATGCATATGTATGAATTTCTCAAATTAACAAACATGCATCCGCAACAACATTGCATATGAATGTCCTATTCATACTACAAAGCTCATAAACATAGTCTTCACAACTAGCGAACATCCAAATTTAACACATAACTCATATCTCTAGCAATAATGCACAATACCAACTATGTCATCATCACATCTCATGCACACACAATTTCTCATAACATATACCAAACATTGCCATTCAACAATATATATTATAACCATCATTATACTTGCCTCAACCGTGCGAGAACGGTGGACGCGAAGAGGGCGCTGCCCCTGGGATCACGCTCGCACCTGAACATAATGATAACCCAAACTAAGATAAGCATACTGGACCAAAAGCATAAATAAGAACACAATTGAACTCGCTAAACTCCCAAGCGTTTCCAATCGTCCAATTTCTACCGATCGATTTGGTGTTCACTGCAGACAGCCAACTTCTAAAATACATAACTTTCTGCTCAGGAGTCCAAATAATATGTTCTAATACTTTATAGAAAGATAATTAAATTACCTAAATAAACTTAGTTGGGGAGCCCTTCTGATTCTAGCATTTACTACCCCTACCAAGCCAATCTACAGAACATCAATTATCACATCGGGTTCTCTGGACAGTACACTAAAACTATCATAACTATTGCTAGGAAAGTCCAATTGTTACGTTATTTAGCTTTCTGGAAAGGTGAGAAAATTACCCATCTTTTTTATTATAACGAGATCCTCTGATTTCGTCTTTAACTAATGGATTAACTCAGATTTCTACAGACTGTCAGGATGTTGACAGATTAACAGGACAACGGCATTAAACAATTCATAACTTTCTAACCGTTAATCGGATTTGGGCGTTCTTGCCGGCCACGGAAAGCTAATGACATAACCCAACTATCTCTAAGAGGGTGGATCCCCAGATTCTGCATCTAAAGATATGAAATCCGCGGATCAAACTACTGGACAGAACGCGATCTAGATAACCGACTTTGCTAAAACAACTAATTAAGCATCTACTCAAGGGGAAACAGCGATTACCCTTGATGACACGATGAAGGGCCTGCTGAGAACAACGATGATCACCCGCCTACGATCTCTCCCCTTCCTCTCTTCTTCCTGCTCTTCCTCTTCTTCTTGATCAGCAGCAGGGAGCACCGACGGCGAGGAAGGGAGGCACCACCATGGAGGAGAGGGGCGCGCTACAGTAGTCATGCTACAGTGGCGGTGGCGGTACTGTAGCTACAGTGCGGCTAGGGTTTCCACCTTCCTTTTATTGGTGGCCGGCCCCTCATGGGCCTCCTGGGCCAAGGCCCGAGGCCCAAGTTGCCGAAGAACTGCAGAAACCCCCCTTTTTTATGTCTAATTTCTCTTTTGAATGCTTTCTTTCATAGAAAAAATCGGAGTATTACATTAAAACCCCCTCTTTCTCCTGTTCAATCGCTTTGCTAAAAGAAACATTCTCCCGATTTAATTATTCTCTCCCGATTTATTTATTCTCTCCCGATTTAATTTTTGGGGTATTACAACCCAATTGAAGTTAAAGAAGTTATTAATAAGTGTGAGATATTGATGATTTGGTCTGATCATTAAGATTGTGGGATTTGTTAAATTTATTGGATAATTCGGTGTAATAGGTCCCAATGGATTAAGCTATCTATAGTGATGGTTAAGTTAAGGATATATTTGATGTTGCCTTAGAGGATATTAATCCAGCAATTTTCATAGACTGGCTACTTGATGATTATACTTAATTGCTAGATTGAAACATGTATATCAGATTAGATGGATGTGAGGTAGTATGACTTGGCCTCGGTGATTAACTTTGTGGGAGTTAGATTATCTCTAACGATAACTTGGTTAAGAATATAATTATTTAATGATGTTAGTGATTGAGAATGTTTGAATCTTAATCAGACAGTTAGGATATTGTGAATGGGTATATTGTGCTCGTGTAGCTGAATTTGATTGGTGTGGGTTAGAGAAGGTCTAAGATTGGTGAAATGAATCGCTTTAGGCGGTTACTTGATTTGTGAGGAATGTTGATATTAATGACTAAGGTTATTATTGAGCTGTGTGACATCTTAGTCATCAGATTTGAGGATTTCCTATCAATTATACTAGAAGTTCATGGAAGGAGATTTGGAGAGTGAATTTGGGCTTTGCATTTTTTATGCTTGGACCTTGGAGGCCTAACATTATGTGTATAAGTAGAAGAACAAAAGTGGATTCCGAATAGTGTCGATCGTTGGAAGAATCTTTCGAACGTAGAAAATGAGTATGTGAGCTGTGAACTTCAAGTTGATTATCCTTAAAAGATTGAGGGTGATACGGGGGTTCCCGATCTTCTCGACGTAGGATCGAAGATAACTTGCACGCTTGACTTGACAAATCGTAGTTGCTCACCCAATGCCAATGCATGAACTTGCAACTCTTTAATTCGCCCAATCTCACGTGTACTCCACCCGACCACCAAGTGGAGTTTTACCGATCCCTCAATTCCCAACGGAAAGACAGAACGGTCTTTGGAAGAAAACGCCCTATTCCCCTTCAAGTCGTTGGCCTTCACCAAACTTCTTGGAAGAATCAAGCATTGATGCAAAAAAAAGCAATCAAAATCTTTAATCGTGGTCTGAAGATACAATGGGGGTCTACCCCTCAATATATAGTGCCCTTCTCCACCTTATGGCTGGCCAAGAGGCCCTACTCCTATTCTATTTCGGAATTAGAACTCCTACTCCAATTCGGACACAATCTAAAACAAAAAAGGAAACTCTGAGTTTACAACCGTCACATTGTTTTGGTCATATCTTTTGATACGTGATGAATCTGAGGCTGGGAGAGTATCCGTTGGATCGGCCTTGAAGTTAGCTTTCCAACAAGTACAAGAACACCCAAATCGGACTCCGTTTGTGAAAGTTATGACCTTTTTAATCCGGACTGTACTGCTGCTTCCGAATCCGATTTTGATGCTGATTCCGAATCCGAATTTAATCCAAACCTTCATAACTTCAATTTCATTAATTGAAACGACTTGAATCCGTATGAAACTTGAGAAAGGGACTCTTGTAAGCCTTTGGAAAGTCATGGCAAAGCTGGATATCTTCCCAAGATGTCGTACATGCCGCGAAATCATCAACTTTATCAACTCTCGCGCGTTGGTCGGTCTGAATGTGCAGCATGCACTCGAATAGCCATAACTTTCTATAGAAAGCTCCAAATCACGTGCCGTTTGATCCGTTAGAAAGTAGACTTGATAAGCTTTCCAAATATATATATTGTTCATGCTAAATCCTTCTGAGTTGCTGCGAAGATCGTCATGAACCCATACCTTCCATGCGTCCCATAGGTTGCATGCTATTTTTGTGAGCATCAAAACACCCCGAGAAGCATCGTGTTCTTGATATTCACATAAGGCATCTCCTTCAAACCTAACAATAAGCGATGACCCGCTATTAGGTAGTATAATATTCTCAATTAAACTTAAAGGAAATTCATGGAACAGATTCACCTGTCGGTTAAGCTTCTTTGCACAAGCTTCACCTAGAAGCATCTCTTGTTCTTCAACTCTTTTAGTAAGCTCATGTTGTTCTGAGGTACTTGTTGAATTTAAAACACTATATGGAACAACATAGCTAAGGATGTCCGCATCAGAGGGGAAGTGATTGTGGCTGAAATTATATGTAAAAGAAATTCCTTTGGTAGAGAAGTTGAACAGAGTATGTTATTGTGGATTGGAAGAGTATCTCTACATAGGTGTGGATTTTGTGTTCAGTTGAGCATAGCTTTGAGATGGCCAAATTAAAAGAGATGAATTAGTGTGTTATGCGATGATTTGGAATCTCATGGTTTAAGAGAAAGTTGAATTCTTAAAAGAAAGTTTGAGAAAGAGGTTGCATTCTCGGATGATGAAATATTCTCTTGGTTTTTATTTTGAGCTTTGTCTCTATGACAGATGCCAATTATAGATTGAGTTGGTTCTTCTTGGTATGCGTGGTTCCTTTCGGTTAAGACAAAGAAAGGAAATGGTTGTTTTAGGCATACGAGTGATTTCACTTTTGGCTTATGTTGTATTCATTGGTAAACTACCCACTTGGAAAGTGAAAGAGTTTCACAATGAATCATTTGGTTTTGGATCTAACTCTTTTGGTAAGAAGTTGGTAATGCAGGTTTGCGATGAGAATCTTTTATTTTCAGCTAGGTTCTGTTTTTTAAAAAGTTTGTTTCAAACAAGTTCTGTTGTGCGTCCCTGGATAAGAGAGGTGCTCATTGTCAAAGTTAAGAGATCGATTGATACAAGGAACAAGAGCTTTGTGTGTTACGTGCAGGTTGTGTGATTTCGTACCAGAGGGAATTTTGGCCCAAGGTACATTGGTTGTTTCTAGAAGTTGCAGAGACTTGGGTAATAGCGTATCACTAGGACCGTCTTGAGTCCTGGCGTGTAGCACAGATCGTTTTGTATGACCTAGTGTCGAGGCAGTATTGGAGATATCTGGAGGGTATAGTTTTGTTAGAACTGTCGACCCACGACTAAGACCGTGACTTCGAGTCGTGTCCGTTGAGTGACTTTTGAAAGGTTGGGACGAGTAATAGAGCGTAACACGTCAGTGTCAAGGTGCTACAGTCGTAGCAGACCGAGAGAGAGGCTACCTAGGGACTGGAGTCTCGCATGCACGAGCAGTATCCGAGTTTGTTCACCGTGGGTACGTGTTCTACCGTTGTTAGATTCTAATCGAATTTTTCTTTCGCTTAGATTCGGGGTCGAATCCTGTTAAGGGGGGTAGGATGTAATACTACGATTTATTCTAAGGAAGAAAGCATTCAAAAGAGAAATTAGACATAGGAAAAAGGGGGTTTCTACAGTTCTTCGGCAACTTGGGCCTCAGGCCTTAGCCCAGGAGGCCCATGAGGGGCCGGCCACCAATAAAAGGAGGGGGAAACCCTAGTTCATACTGTAGCTACAGTACCACCACTGCTACAGTGTCTTGCTATAGTGCATCTCCTCCCCTGCTGCCGGTGAAGAAGATCCTTGTTGCTACCGGCCAAGTGGAGGAAGAAGGAAGGTCACCCGGGTGATTGCCCCGCTAAGAAGAAGAAGAGGAAGCGGAAGAAGGGTGAAACAGAAGAGGGAGAGGATCTTCTCTTAGGGGTAGTTCATCGTCTTCCTGCGTTCTTCAAGGGTAACAAAGATCCTCCCCCCAGCTGTATGTTTTGTATTAGACGCGTTTATGAATTCGTTTAGCAGATCGATTGTCAATTGCTGTTAGATTGTGTTCTGTCCTGAAGATTGAATGGCACTTTTCATGTCCTTAGATGTAGAATCTATGGAGTTGGGAAATGTTCTTAGCTTTCCGTAGCCGCCAAGAACACCCAAATCCGAATTACGGTCTGCGAGTTATGATTTTTTTAGTGTCGCTGTCCTGCTAATCTGTCAGCATTCTGATAGTTTATGGAAATCTGGGTTAATCCATTAGTTAAATACGAAATTAGAGGATCTTTATATAACGAAAAATGTAGGTAATTTCCATACCTTTCCAGAAAGCTAAAGAACGCAAGATTTGGACACTCGTAGCAAAAGTTATGGTAGTTTTAGCATACTATCCAGAGAACCCGACGTGAAATTGATGTCTTTTAAATTGGCTTGTTAGGGGTATTAGATGGCCGATTCAGAAGGGCCCCTCAACTAGGTTTAGTTGGGGAATTCAATTACCTTTCCAGAAAGTCCTAGAACACCTTATTTGGACATCTGTAGTGAAAGTTATGAATTTTAGAATTTGACTGTCCACAGAGGGGACAGATCGATCGTTAGTAGTGGGATGTTGGAAGGCGCTTGAGAGTTTGGCATTTTCGTTTGAGCTATTCATTATGTCTTGGGTCCAGTATGATTGTCTTAGCTTGGTTCATAATTATATTCAGGTGGGGGTTTGGTCCCAGGGGCAGCGCCCTCTTCGCGTCTACCGTTTCTGCACGGTTGAGGCAAGTATCCTGATTGTGGCATAATTACGATTGTTTGATGTGATTGCTTGCGTTTTACTCATATTAGCCATACATGGATGATAGTGTGATGAATATGAATGAAACTTGGTGAATGCATGTTTATAGCTAAAGATTACCTATGTATGTTGTTAATGCCTTACATGCTATATGAGATCTGAAATTTTGGTATGTACTTGTTGATTCATATGTATGAAAGATAGAGTCATAGTACATACGCATATTGGAAGCATACCTGAGACTTGGTCACGTGGTGACCAAGTATATCTGATTGAGGTCCCGTCATGTAAATGACGGGCATATGGTCCCCACATTCATGGAATGTGGGCATTGAATAGAGGTCCCCATCATGAAGATGATGGGCAATGGTCCATATACTCATGGAGTATAGGCTCTTGGTCCCTGTGCCAGAGGGCACAGGCAAGGGTATACATCGACGGTTGTATACCCCGCATTACCGGTAAAATGCGAAAAGAGATAAAGATAAAATGATGCATTGCATGTTCGCATTACATAAGCATGGGAGTTGTCTTAGTGTAATGTTTCTTATGGTATGATGAAGTTATAACTGTGAGATATTGTTTCTTTATTGATACTTGCTGAGTCTTTGGGCTCACTCTTGCTTTGCTGTGCTTTTAGGTACCACTTGCAAGGACGGCATGCATGGGAGGGAGTAAGGTTGCTTGGATGCACTTACTACCACACACTTTAAATGCTGAATATCATTTAGATCACACTCTAATAATAGCAAACTGTTGAGGATTAATTCATGGCTATGGATGAATGTTTTGGATTATTTGTAATAATGAGAGTAGTAAATTTTGATTATGCTTGATAATGCTTTAGCTGAATAGATTATCTTGGATGCTTGAATGAATTTTGAATGTTGAGATATTGATTAGGATATATGCAAATGTTGGAACCTCCAGTATACTTAGTTATGCAAAGGAGGTTCTGTCGAAATTTAGAACTATGCCCTATGTTTAAATTGTTATTATATTTAGTTAGTAGCATTCCAGGCTCTAGTTGGGCTGGGGTGTTACATTTTGTCTATCTCAGTGTAACTCTACTAAGAGGAGTAAGAAGATTCCAGACCAAAGAAAAACTCGCACCAAGATTTGTTAAACCGTACAAGATTTTGGAAAGAAAAGGCAAGGTTGCTTATTAGCTAGAGCTACCGGCATCTTTATCTGCAGTTCATGATGTCTTCCACGTGTCGCAACTAAAGAAGTGTCTTCGAGTTCCAACAGAACAAACACCGTTGGAGAGCATCGATCTTCAAGAAGATCTCACCTATGTGGAGCAGCCAATCAAGATTCTTGATGTCGCAGAGCACGTTACCAGAAACAAGATCATATGTTCGTGGAAAGTCCAATGGAGTAACTACTCAGAAGAAGAAGCCACCTGAGAACGAGAAGAAAACCTGAAAGGTGAGTATCCCCACCTTTTTACCGACCAAGTCTGAATCTCGGGGTCGAGATTCCCTTAGGGGGGGTAGGTTTGTAACCTCCCGTTTTTCGAGGCTTTTTGAAAATTTTCAAATTAAAACTAACCATTTGATTTTACTGGATTAATAAAGCTTAAAATTGAAATTTATAAAAATAAAAGCAATTTAATTTGAGTTAATCAAACTTCAATTAAAAACAAAATTTGGTTTATTTGAATTCTTGGGTTTTATTGGATTTAAAGTCAAAAAGAGTGCATTAAGTATTTTCTAGATTTCTGGAACTTAAAAACGGTTTTCCTTTTTTTTCCCGAAAGGCAAAAATAATTTATTTACAAAATTAAAAGCTAAAATTAAGTTATAAACCATTTTATTAGGTTCCAAATAACTCAAGGAATTTCTGTGTATTTTTCTTGAAATTTTTGGACCTGATTAACTGTTTTCTAAAAAGCTTTTTCTATTTCTTAAATAAAAAATCCATTTCTTATTTCTCCTTAGCCTTCGGGTCGAATTCTTCCTGGCCCGCTCCTTCTTTCCTCACGCACGGCCCAATCCCTAGCCCATCTCCACGCTCCAGCCCGCGCGCCCGCGCCTTCCTCTCTTGTGGACCATCTGATCAAGATTGGACGGCCTGATCAAGATGGGAGGTTCGGATGGTCCGAACGTCCTAATCATTGTGGACCGTCCGATCAAGTTTGAATGACCTGATCGTGTTTAAACGTTCAGACGGCCCGAACGTTCAAATTGATTTGGATGGTCCGTTCAAAATCGGACGGTCTCAAACGCCGCACCTCTCTCACCGCCCCCTTCTCTCACTGCCAAGGCGGTCCCACCTGTCGGCTTTCACTGTGCTTCGTCCTCGTCACCTCCTCCTTCCTGTTGCAGCCCCATGCTGTGTCGTGCGTCACCTTGCCTCCCCCGTCCCATCGCCTTCGCTCATCCTCGCCGCTCCCGTCAACGAGCATTAAGTGCTGGGTCTTCCGCCGCATCCATTGCCCTCTTTTTCTTCCCCTCCACCTACCCCCGTCACTCCAAGCGTCGCGCCATGCCCTGCGGCGACAGAGCTTGCACATGCGTGCCCATGTCGGTCTCCTCTCTCCTCCTCGGCGCCTATAAAAGTGAGCACCAGGAGCCCCTTAGCCTCCTCTTCTTTCCCCCAACCCACTCCCTCTCTCTCACCCTCACTTGCCCGAATTTGGAGCTCCAAAAGCTTTGACCGAAGCTCACGCCACCATCGATTCCGCCGCCGTGGAAGCTCCTCCGCCTCCTCTGCCCTCACTGTCAACTTCGCACAATCATGGGCCACCCCGTGCACTCACTCCCTCCATCGAACTGTCGCCAGAACCTCTTCGCCGCCTTCAACCGGTCGCCTCTACCGCCTCCTTCGTCACCGCCGGCAAACCTTCTCGTCGTGTCCTCAAAACCTCACGACCAGTCCCCTCGTCGACTTCGTCCTTTTGGCACCCCATTGGGCTCGCCAGGCGCTGGCGCCGGCGAGCCTCTGCGCCGAAAGCACCATCTGTGCCGCTGGAGCTGATGTGGCCGCCACCTCGCTACCACCTCCTCGCCACCTCAGTGCCACCTCACCCTCCTGCTTGCGTGGCTGCCCGCGTGGCCCAGCCCGCGTGGCGTTGCCACTACGCCGTGAGCCGGGTCCACCATGGATTGCCGCACGCCCGTGGACCCAGTCCATCGGTCTAGGGCCCACCCGTCAGTGGCTCATCCCATTTTCATTTAGAAAATAAATCCAAAAATTCGAAAAGTTCCCTTTTTTCATCATGTCATGTATTTTTCAGATTTTCGAGAGTCCGTTCTCCACCGTTCGAACTCCGATTCGAGCGATTCAAAGTTCTAAATTCATCAAAAATCAATATCTAGCTATCTACACTAAAATTATTTAATTTGGAGTTCATTTGAATTCATTAGAATTTTATTTGAATTTGCTTCATTTTCGCGTGTAGATTTCGACGACTCCGGGGAACCCGAATACTTCGAAGAAGTAGATCCTCAAGCATTTGAGCAAGGCAAGTTACATCATTGATC
This sequence comes from Phyllostachys edulis, assembly GCA_036346405.1. Taxonomy (NCBI): domain Eukaryota; kingdom Viridiplantae; phylum Streptophyta; class Magnoliopsida; order Poales; family Poaceae; genus Phyllostachys; species Phyllostachys edulis. The sequence goes on along the minus strand of CM070562.1, from coordinate 46,769,669 downwards.
ATATTGGATCCCATATTTTAAATTATTTAAATTCTATTTTAAATTATTATGGCATACTTATTTAAATTCAAGTAATTTAAATTCTTGTTTCAAGCTTTATAGTTATTCCTAATTCTTTTGTACATCCAAACATGAATATTGATTTAACCACCCCTTGATACCATAGTTAAAATCTAGTTGATACATTAGTATAAACTAGACCAAAACTCTATGCTTAGTCGAAGCTTAGCTCAAAAATATTTAATTTGGGGAATTTAGCCAAAAGTTCCAACTATGATTTAAAATGTTACTATGGTATGTTCGTCTATACCATAGAGATTTATAAAATGATTTAAATTAAAATAAAAATGGGTTTGGACTTGGGCGAAATGGATGTTGGATGGTGCACGTTGATGCACGAGATCGAGTCATTCCTGGACTAGTATATGAAGCACAGAGAATCCGGGATCCTTCGCTCCCGTGTTCGACAGCTCATCAGTAGTCATAGGACACTGACTCTTGCTAAGAATGATGCCATGTGCCATGGGCAAGAAACCTTTCTTGGAATCTTGTATGTTGAACCGTTTCAACACCTTATCTATGTACATATCCTAGCTTAATCCAATTAGCCTTTTAGATCTATCTCTATAGATCCTTATACCAATAATATATGTTGCATCTCCTAAATCTTTCATTGAGAAACTATTTCTTAATGAAGTTTTAATAGATTCAAGCATTGAAATATCATTTCTGACCAGTAGTATGTCATCTACATACAAGATCAGAAACATAAGTTTGCTCCCACTAACCTTCTTGTAAACACAAGGTTCTTCTTAGTTCTTGATGAAGTAAAACCCTTTGACCACTTCATCAAAACGAGTGTTTCAACTCCTAGATGTTTGCTTCAATCTATAAATGGATTTATTAAGCATGCATACCTTTCTAGCTGTGTCATGTACACATCATCACTTAGGTTTCGATTTAGGAAAGCCGTTTTGACATCTATTTGCCATATCTCATAATTGAAATATGCGGCAATTGCTAGAATGATTCGGATAGACTGAAACATCACGACAAGTGAGAAGGTTTCATCATAATCAACACCTTGAATTTGTTTGAAACCCTTTGCGATCAGTCGTGCCTTATGAATGTGAACATTTCCATCCATATCTATATTGCGCAATGTCATGGTCACTTGGAGATGTGTTTAAATAGAAGTGCCTATTGTTTAGAACGCAACATGATACCTACTTGTTTATCTCTTACATATATAACTAATCAGAGTAGCACAGTTGAAGCATGGAAAGGTATCAATTGGTTTTCACCCACTTTACTTGAATTTGATGTTGGGAAGGTAAAATTTCATCATATGAGTCAATTGCTTCTCGGGGTGTTTTGATGCTCACAAAAATAGCATGCAGCCTATGGGACGCATGGAAGGTATGGGTTCATGATGATCTTCGCAGCAACTCGGAAGGATCTAGCATGAACAATATATATATTTGGAAAGCTTATCAAGTCTACTTTCCAACGGATCAAACGGCACGTGATTTGGAGCTTTCTATAAAAGTTATGGCTATTCGAGTGCATGCTTTGCATATCTGACCGATCAACGCGCGAGAGTTGACAAAGTTGATGATTCCGCGGCTTGTACGACATCTTGGGAAGATATCCAGCTTTGCCATGACTTTCCAAAGGCTTGCAAGAGTCCTTTCTCAAGTTTCTAATTGTTGTTGTTTGAACATCCTCTTTTGATGAGCTCCCTTCCTTCCACACCCCCCCTCTTAGAATCCATCATTATATGTTCTTCAAATCTGAGCACACATAAAACACAATATTTAGGTAGTACAAAATTCTCATAAAAATATTATTATGCTCAGCTAGGAGTGAGTTCACCTCTTGTTGAAGTTGTTTGGCACGTGCTCTAGTAATTGGCCCCTTAGGCACTTCCAGAGTGATATCTTGTGCTTTTGAAGATGGAAAGCTAAAGATGCCCTCATCAGAGGGGGTATTGTTGGTATCCAATCGTTGTATTAACCGCTGCATCAGCTGAGTCTGAGTGACCAAGAATTGATTCAAATTCTGGAGGGTTTCTGCTGTCAAACTTTGGCTTTCTTCTGAACTCGCACTTTTGGGAACCTCACAGTTGGTTTTACTTCCATCTTTAGAGTGATGAGATTTCTCCATCTGCTAGGTGCTTTCAACACAAATCGAATGGTTCACAAGCGATAGAGGTCTGGATTAAGCGGAAGGCTCAAATGGACGCGAGGGAGGTCCAAATAAACAAGGAGGAGGTCCTAGAGGACTCAGGGAGGTCCTGAAGGACACGGGGAGGTCCAAGTAAATGAGGAGGAGGTCCTAGAGGACATGGGGAGGTCCTGAAGGACACGGGGATATCCAAATAAACGAGGAGGAGGTCCTAAAGGACACTGGGAGGTCCTGAAGGACACGGGGAGGTCCAAGTAAACGAGGAGGAGGTCCAAGAGGACATGGGGAGGTCCTGAAGGACACGAGGAGGTCCAAATAAACGAGGAGGAGGTCCTAGAGGACACAGAGAGGTCCTGAAGGACACGGGGAGATCCAAGTAGCCAAGGAGGAGGTCCTAGAGGACATGGGGAGGTCCTGAAGGACACGGGGAGATCCAAGTAGACAAGGAGGAGTTCCAACAGAACAGAGAGCGAGTTCAAATGAACATGAGTGAGGTTTAGACCTGGGAAGGGAGGTCTGGACCAAAGAAAATCCAACCATTAGGGAGGTCTAGACCTAAGGAGGTCTAGACCAACGAGGAACAAATCAAGCAAAGCAAGGGAGAGATCACCAAAGCTCCAACAAACCCAACAAACCATTCAAGAGTTTTAGTTGAAGTTTGAGTTAGTCAATTGGAATCCATTCCAAAATTTCAAGTTAAGCTTTGAATTCTCATCAAAACAAAATGGTTCTTTTTATTTTGGAAAAATAAAAAAAGGCTCTGAAAATCAGGGTGTTACATGGGGTCACATTGGGTTGATGTAACATCCCCATTTTCCGGCCTTTTTGAAAATTTTGAAAACCTTAAAAGGAACCATTTGGTTTTATTAATTTGCTCAAGCTTAAATTGTAATTTAGAATTTCAAAAGTGGTTTAATTTGAATTAATTAAAACTTCAATTAATTAAAGTTGGTTTAGTGAGTTTAGTTGGATTTTAATTTGGTTTTTCCTTTGGCCTTATGTTAAAAGTAATTAATTGCCAAAAATTAAAAGCAATAGTGAGGCTGAAAATATTTTTACTAAGTCCTAAATAATTCAAGGAATTTATGAGAATTTTCCTAGAATTTTTGGGTACCTTAAACTATTTTCTAAAATCCTTTTTCTTTTCTCGCTATTTTCTAAAAAGAAAAAGAGTAAAAACCCTCCAACACTTTGGGCGGCTTCTCCTGGCCCAACATCGTTCGAACATGTGACCCTGCTCGCGGCGCCTCCCCCTCATGACCGTCCGATGCAGACGGACGGCCTCGCGCCGCTCGCCGCCTCCTCTCTCTCTCGCTCGCTCTCGCTGGCCCGCTTGAGTCACTCTTGTCGGCCCCCCTACCTCCGGACAGCGCCCGCGCCGTCCTCGCCCACGAATCCTTGCCAGACCGCCATGCCACGCCTTCGCCGCCCTCTCCGTCCTCTCTGCCAAGGACGTCACGCCCCGCCTCCCGCGCGCTTGCTGCTCGCCCGCGCCTGACCGCCCTTACCTCCTCCCCATGCCGCGCGGGTCAAGCCGCCATTAATGGCCGGCATGGACCTCCACGCCGTCCTCCTCCTCCGGACGCCCCCCGTCGCCTATAAATGAGCGCACCAGGACCGCCTCCCTCTCCTCTCTCTTTCCCCCTCACCCTCTCTCCCTCTACCCCTCCGGCCTCGCCGAATTTAGAGCTCCTCGCCGCCGGCCACCGCGACGTTTCTCCGCACCCGCCGCCGCCGTCAAGCCCTCCCCGCCGTCGCCGACCACCCCTTCTAGATCGCCCGTGCAGGTCGCACCAGTCTTGCACTCCCGTCGCTCAAACCCATCGGAGTCCTCCGCGCGTTGAGCCGCCGCCTCGCCACTTCCTCGCCGCTGCCGCTTTTCTTTCCGCTGCCGCGCGTCCTCGGGACATACAGCACCTTGCTCGCCAAGGCCCTCTTTCCCCGTGTGCCTTCGCGGTCATTGGTCGCCGCTGTTGTTGCGGCTACGCCTCGAGACCCAGCCGCGCCGCCTCTGGTCGCCACTGGTCGCCCGTGGCGCCACCTCGGCGCCACCTAAGCCCTAGGGTCGACGTGTGCCTTACGTGGCATTTCGATTTTCCAAGAGGAAAATAAATCGGCCGGGAAAAGAAATCCTCCGCTGACATCAGCATTGCGCAATAATTCGATTTTTCTTTAGGAAAATAATTCTGGAAATCAGGAAATTCCTTTTTTCTTGATTTTATGTGTTTTCCTTCTTCCGGAGGCCGTAACTTCTTCATTCGAACTCCGATTCGAGTGATTCCAATTTCTAAATTCATCTAAAATCCTTGTCTTCCTATTAGTATTTATTTGGAGTTGTTTTATTTATTTAGCTTTGTTTGCGCGTATAGGATCCGGCGTTTCGGAAGATTTCGCAGAACCGACGACCGAAGCATCGCTACTCTTCAACGAAGGCAAGTCATAGACCATTGATCATGTTGATCCCATGTTTATAAAAGTATATTGTTTTATATAAACATGCATGGCTAGTTTTATAATAAATGGTTTCGGGTTTAGTTAATTACCTAATTGCCATTATACCTCCTTGATAATTTGTAATTGACATGTTTCCTTGAATGACATAAATCCTTGGACACCCTAGGATGTAAATTATTAGTTGGACATTATTGTGCTACCAACAATGGGTACGCGTTATTGCTTAGTCATGCCCTAGTAGACGTTGGTCTCAATCTCATGAATTAATAAATATTTAATTGCCCTAGCACACATGGTTTGTGGCTTGTGTAGTAACGACCTATGTTGCTAATAATGCGAAGTGTGGTCCTGTGTGAGACCACGACATTTGTTGTCACTTTACTAAAATTTGTGTGCCCGGACTAGGGTGGTCCTCGGGCTGGGTTGAACCCAACATGATGAATTTGACTAATGGAAATTATGGAACCGTGGCGGAGCCACTTTTGATAAAAGATGTTGTGCCATGACTAGGGTGGTCATTTGGCCAAGTTGAACGAAAATGATTCGGCTCGGACGAGTGGGTGGTGGAAAAGGTGGGTGCCGAACGCACACTTGAAATGTGGAACCGCTCTCGTCGAGCAACCAACTAAGGACTTAACCTTGAACCATTGATCTGGGCCTCAACCGTACAACCACATGTCTAGATTGGGATAGACCTGGCTGACTAATTAGCAACGTCTTGGTTCGGTTCTATTTTGGTTGGGAACGGCGCAAGAGGGGGCCAGATAGAGGCGAAACCTTAGCGAACAGAACTGAGTCAAAACAGAGCTTTGTAAAAGCCTCGTCACGTGCTCTAGACTGCTTACCTAAGGTAGTGAGCGGTGGCATAGATATATGCCGGACAAACTAGAGAATTCGTGTCTTGTGGGTCAAGCTGTACAACCTCTGCAGAGTGTAAAACTATTCGAATAGCCGTGTCCCCGGTTATGGACATGCCCGGTGATTTCACGCAAGGGGTAGAACTTTTGTCGAAAATGTTGGAATGGTTTGGTCGAATCTTGTTGGTGGATGGTGTTTGGGAAGTGAACAGGGTGTTCACTAGTTGTTTCAAAGAAAACTGCTTACTTATGTATTAGTCTTTTAAATTATGCTTTGCAATCTACTTATTGTATTTACTGTCAAATAATGCTTTCCGCAAATGAGCCATAAAGCTATCCTTGTTAAGCCTTGCATAAATATTACTTGCATTCAATTCACTATGACTTGCTGAGTACATTCAAAGTACTCATGGCCTCGCGCCCTCTGCTTAAATCAGAGAGGAGGGTGAACACGTGAACTCAGAGTTCTCTGAAGAAGACTTCTTTGAAGACTTTGCGAATTAGGTCGCGTCCTTCACTCGATTGCCGGTGGGCATATTGGGTGACCTCCGCCAGATGTTGTGTTTCCGCTGCAAGCTCTCTTTTGTTGCTTAGCCCTGAGTGGCGAACGTTGTAAGACTTGACCATAAGGTCCCTTTTGCTTAATATTATTAATTTGTCTGCTTCATCTTTAGTTTGGTTGTGTGGTTATGATTACACTAATGTTGCAACTGTGTGAGCTAGCTACTGATCATGGGACTAGTTCAGAATACACAGAGGGTCCTAGGGTTGCATACCTGGGGTCCCGACAGCGGTGGTATCAGAGCCATATCGACTGTAGGACGTAACCATAGTTAGCATGGTCGTTTAGTCAAGACTTCAAAAATTTATTTTCTAAATCAAACCAACAATTAACTTAAATAGTATTCTTCTCTCACCTTACTCTATTCTTCCTCGTCTTATGCTAATCTCTCCTTATTCCATTCTTAAAGTCTGACTTCTTATCTTTTCTGAACTTTATTTCTGAATGTAAAGTGACCCTCTCACCTTGATAATCTCTATAGAATCGAGCTTTGCTTAGAGTCGCCCGCCAAAATAAGATAGATTTGTAGTGTAGTTACCCTTTTAATTTCAGTATCGATAGAATCGGTGGCTTGAGTTTTGTTGCCTCTTATAGCTTTCCGGCTATTGTTCGTTGGGTTAAACCGACTTTCCCCAATTAGGTTGTCCCGTCTTTCGCCCTTGTCTGGCTCGTCTTTGTGCTTTTCCCTCTTTCCTATTATGCTTTCTTCCCTCATCTATTAAACCCGAGAAGATCTCGGCAGATGGTTCAAACTCGCAACTCGGCGAGTCGGGAGAACAAGTGGACCCGTTCGCCACCAACCCCACCGCAACAACAGATCGGGGTTTGGGACAATTCTGGCGGCAAAGACAGCTCGGGCTTGATGAATGCAATGATGCGTAACATGAACCAGATGATGGCTCAACAGAATCGACGGCACGCCGCTCGCTCACAAATCTTGAACGAACAACCAAGCAATGCCATGCCACCTCCGCCCCCACCACTTATCATCACCAAAGTGGCAGAGTTTATGAGGACCCATCCACCTACCTTCTCCAGCTCCTCCGAGCCTTTGGAGGCAGATGATTGGCTGCGCTCTACTGAAAAGAAGCTTGCCATTACCCGGTGTGATGACCGTGAGAAAGTTCTTTATGCCACACACCAGCTGGAAGGCACCGCCGCAGAATGGTGGGAGAACTACTGTGCCGCCCATGAGAACCACGAAACATCACTTGACTGAATTTTACAAGCTTTCCGCCTCTCCCATATCCCTGACGGAAAGGTAGAAATGAAGAAGAATGAGTTTCGTGAGCTGAAACAAGGGAACCTGTCAGTGAGTGAATACCTCAACAAGTTCACTCAACTCTCTCGTTATGCCCCAGAGGATGTTGCCACCGATGATGCTCGTCAGAAGCGTTTCAAGCGAGGACTCAACCCTAGCTTGAAGGTTCAGGTCGTTGGCAACGACTATGCCAATTTCCAGCAGCTAGTAAACAAGGCCATGCTCATTGAAGAGTCACGTCGCGAACTGGCGGAATCTCACAAAAGGAAGTCAATGCAGCATGGTACCCATCAAGGTCATTCGCAGAGGGCCAGAACGAATGCACAATACCCAGCTCATTCTGTTCCTCCTGTCACCTTCAGAACCCCTGCACCAGCACCTCGCCCAGCTGCTCCGGGATTCCGCAACTTCAACAACAACACCAACAACCAGCAGCCAAGAAGCAACAACCCTGCCGCTGAATCACTGTTTAAGCGTCAACCTTTCGGACATTATGCTAGCAATTGCCCTCAGAAGCAAGGTCCATCACCAGTCAGATTCAACCTTGGAGCTACCCCGACCAGACCCCCACGCCAGAGCGGGGCGTGGAGCCCTCAGACTCAAAGAAGACCGGCCAAGACCCTCGGACTTTCGGAAGAGGCCGTGTGAATCATGTCACAAAGGAGGAAGCCCAGATAGCCGGATGTCGTCTTTGGGTAAGTTCCTAGTAAATTCAAAGACTGCCATGCTTTTGTTTGATTCTCGAGCTACCCATTCGCTTGTTTCTGGAGTTTTGTTGCAAAGCATCGCCTAAAGGTTCGACTCTTAAAAATGCTATGTTGATTCGTACACCGGTTCGGAGTTGAGTACTAACCAAGGTCGCCCTAAGGTTAAAGTAACCATAGAAGGGTAGAATTCTAGCCAACCTTATAATTATCAATGCCAAATCCTAGATGTGATTTTGGGTATGGATTGGCTTCTTGATCACCAAGTAGTTTTGGATTGTGGTGATAGAAGCATCACATTGGTTAGCCCAGATGGAACCAAAGTGAAGTTCAAGCCTCTACGTAAAAGTATGATGGAGCCTTAGTTTGCGATGTCGATCAGTATCTTTGGAAGATGTGCTTGGAGTCGAGAATTTCGAGATGTCTTTCCGATGAGTTACCCGAATGCCACCGACGAGGACCTAGAGTTTGTCATTAACCTAGTTCCAGGAACGGCGCCCATTTCCAAGAGACCCTACCGTTTGCCGGTTGATGACTTAGTCGAGCTGAAGAAGCAGATTGAAGAAATGCAAGATAAAGGATTTGTCCGACCAAGTTCTTCGCCTTGGGGAGCCCCAGTGATCTTTGTCCCTAAGAAGGATGGCACCCAAATGGATGTGTGTGGATTACCGCTCTCTCAATGAAGTCACCATCAAGAACAAGTACCCTCTGCCCAGGATTGATGATTTGTTTGACCAATTAAAAGGAGCCGGAGTGTTCTCCAAGATAGATTTAAGGTCAGGTTACCACCAGTTGAAGATTCGTGAGGAAGATATCCCGAAGACAGCTTTCTCAACCCGATATGGACTGTATGAGTATACGGTCATGTCTTTTGGATTAACCAATGCACCGGCTTACTTTATGAACTTGATGAATAAAGTATTCATGGAGTATCTGGATAAGTTCGTCATTGTCTTTATTGACGATATCCTAATCTACTCTAAGAGTGAAGAAGAGCATGAAGAGCACCTTCGCTAGTCCCGAATAAGCTTAGAGATCATCAACTCTATGCTAAATTCGACAAGTGTGAGTTTTGGATGAAAGAAGTTACCTTTTGGGACACGCCATGTCTGCAGAAGGAGTCGCCACAACCCCAAGAAAGTCAAGGATGTGCTCAACTCGAGTCACCCAAGTCAAGACCTCAGTCGAAGTTTCATTGAATGGCGAGTTACTACCGCCGGTTCATAGAAGGATTCTCAAGAATAGCAAGACCCTTACCCAATTGTTTGAAGAAGGAAAAGAAATTTGCTTGGACGCTTAGAATGTGAACAAAGTTTTCAAGAATTAAAGAAGCGTTTGACCACCGCCCAAAGGTCTTTCACTCTCTGGGATGTTCTAAGGATTTTGAGATTTTCAGGATGCATCTCGCCAAGGTCTCGGTTGTGTTTTGATGCAAGAAAGGAAAGTGGTAGCATATGCTTCACGCCAATTGAAGCCTCATGAAGTCAATTACCCCACTCATGACTTAGAATTGGTCAGAGTGCATGCTTTAAAGATATGGCGCCATTACCTCATCGGTAATCGCTGTGAAGTTTACACGGACCATAAGAGCTTAAAGTACATTTTTACCCAAGCGGATCTGAATATGAGACAAAGAAGATGGTTGGAGTTGATCAAGGATTACAACATGGGAATTCATTATCACCCAGGCAAAGCAAATGTTGTAGCAGATGCTTTAAGTAGAAAGACCTACTGCAATACTCTAATGATCAAAGAAAGTCAACCCGCATTGCACGAAGAATTTCAAAAGCTCAAGCTTGAGTTAGTTGAAGAAGGTTACGTAGCTACCCTGAAAGTGCAACCGACTCTTCAGGATTAGATCAAGAAAGCCCAAGAAGAAGATACAGATATCAAGGAAATCAAGAAAAACATGAAGCAGGGTAAATCCTTAAGATTTTCAAGATGAGCAAGGTGTCCTATGGTTTGACAAGCGATTTGTGTACCGGATCGGAAGAGTCAAGCAGTTAATACTCAAGGAAGCTCATGAAACCTTGTACTCCATTCACCCCGGAAGCACTAAAATGTATCAAGATCTCAGGGAATTTTATTGGTGGCCTAGCATGAAGCGTGAAGTTGCTGAGTATATAGCACAATGTGATGTTTGCCAGCGAGTTAAAGCTGAGCATCAGAGACCCGCTGGACTTTTGCAACCTTTGAGCATACCTGAATGGAAATGGGAAGAAATTGGCATGGATTTTGTCACCGGTCTGCCAAGGACTAAAGCTGGATATGATTCTATCTGGGTAATTGTCGATCGCCTAACAAAAGTGGCTCACTTCATCCCAGTCAAGACCACCTACTCAGGAGATAGACTTGCAGAATTGTATATGGCCAAGATAGTATGTCAGCATGGTGTACCAAAGAAGATCGTGTCCGATCGAGGAACCCAGTTCACCTCAAGATTTTGGCAAAAGCTGCACAGCGTTTTGGGCACTAATTTGAATTTCAGTACAGCCTACCACCCTCAGACAGATGGTCAAACAGAAAGGGTAAATCAAATCTTAGAAGATATGTTGAGAGCCTGTGCTCTAGAGAACTGCACCACCGGGACCAAATGTTACCTTATGCGAGTTTTCATACAACAACAATCATCAATCAAGTCTGCAGATGTCCCGCTTGAGGCCCTTTACGGAAGAAAGTGTCGAACACCCTTGTATTGGACCGAGTCAGCGAAGGACAAGTGCTTGGGCCAAAATCCTAAAGGAGGCGAAGATCAAGTTAAGTCAATCGAGAAAAGCCGAGAACGACCTGCACTGCATGTAAGAGTTATGCCGATAACTGCCGCCGAGAATTAGCTTTTGCACTGGAGATCATGTGTACCAAGGTCTCACCTCTCAAAGGGATGCGCGCCAGAGTCGTGAAAGCTCGCACCAAGATATATTGGACCTTTTCCAGCTTCTAGCGGAAGAGGAGAAGTTGCTTACAAGTTAGAGCTCCGCCTCGCTTATCGACGTGCATGATGTTTTTCATGTGTCTCGATTGAAGAAGTACTGCGTGTCTTAAGAGCAGATGTCATTAGAAGCAGCTTGACTTGCAAGAAGATCTAACATACAAGGAGCACCCATCAAAATCTTGGAAGTGTCTCGAAGTGTGACAAGGAACAAGATCCTCCGTTTACGCAAAGTTCGATGGAGCAATCACACCAAGAAGAAGCCACCAGGAACGCGAAGAAGATCTCAAGGCCGAAGTTCCGCACCTATTCTCTAGTCACTGAATCTCGGGTCGAGATTCCTTTAAGGGTATAGGTTTGTAACATCCCCATTTTCCTACCTTTTGAAAATTTTGAAAACCTTAAAAGGAACCATTTGGTTTTATTAATTTGCTCAAGCTTAAATTGTAATTTAGAATTTCAAAAGTGGTTTAATTTGAATTAATTAAAACTTCAATTAATTAAAGTTGGTTTAGTGAGTTTAGTTGGATTTTAATTTGGTTTTTCCTTTGGCCTTATGTTAAAAGTAATTAATTGCCAAAAATTAAAAGCAATAGTGAGGCTGAAAATATTTTTACTAAGTCCTAAATAATTCAATGAATTTATGAGAATTTTCCTAGAATTTTTGGGTACCTTAAACTATTTTCTAAAAATCCTTTTTCTTTTCTGCTATTTTCTAAAAAGAAAAAGAGTAAAAAAACCCCTCCAACAGCTTTGGGCCGGCTTCTCCCGCCCAACATTCGCTCCAGTCACCCGCTCTGGCCAGCGCCTCCCCTCGCGATCGTCCGACTTGACGGACGGCCCTCGCCGCCTTGCGCTCCTCTCTCTCTCCCTCGCTCTCTCGCTGACGCGCGGGCCCGCCTTGTCAGCCCCGTCCCCTACCTCCGGACAGCGCCCACGCCGCTCGTCCTCGCCATAATCCCGCCGCCGACCGCCATGCCCCGCCCTACGCCGCCCACTCCGTCCTCTCTGCTGCAGCGTCACGTCCCGCCTCCTCCGCGCTCCGCCGCCACCTCGCCACGCCTGACCGCCTTACCTCCTCCCCATGCCTGGGGTCAAGCCGCCATTAATGGCCGGCATGGACCTCCACGCTGCCTCCTCCTCCGGGCGCCCGCCGCTTATAAATGAGCGCACCAGACCGCCTCCCTCTCCTCTCTCTTTCCCCTCACCCTCTCTCCTCTACCCCTCCGCCTCGCCAATTTAGAGCTCCTCGCCACGGCCACCGCGACTCACTTCCCTTGCCGCCGTCAAGCCCTCCCGCCGCCGCCGACCACCCCTTCAGATCGCCCGGCCAGTGCGCACCCGGTCTTGCCTCTCCTGTCGCTGAAACCCATCGGAGCTCCTCCGCGCGTTGAGCCGCCGCCTCGCCACTTCTCGCCGTCGCCGCCGCTTTTCTCAAGGCCCGCGCGTCCTCAGATCACGCGCACCTTGCTCGCCAGCGCTCCCTCTTTCCCCTCGTGCCTTCGTCGCTCATTGGTCGCTGCTGCGGTTCGTTCGCAGCGCCGCCTGAGCCGCCGCCTCTGGCCGCCACTGCAAGTGGCGCCTGGTGGCGCCACCTCGGCGCCACCTAAGCCCTAGGGTCGACGTGTTCCGCCACGTGGCATTTCGATTTTCGAAGAGGAAAATAAATCGCCGAAAAGAAATCCTCGTGACATCAAGATTGCGCAATAATTCGATTCTTCTTTAGGAAAATAATTCGAAATCAGAAATTCCTTTTTTCTTGATTTTATGTGTTTTCCTTCTTCCGGAGGCCGTAACTTCTTCATTCGAACTCTGATTCGAGTGATTCCAATTTCTAAATTCATCTAAAATCCTTGTCTTCCTATTAGTATTTATTTAGTATTTATTTGGAGTTGTTTTATTTATTTAGCTTTGTTTGCGCGTATAGGATCCGGCGTTTCGGAAGATTTCGCAGAACCGACGACCGAAGCATCGCTACTCTTCAACGAAGGCAAGTCATAGACCATTGATCATGTTGATCCCATGTTTATAAAAGTATATTGTTTTATATAAACATGCATGGCTAGTTTTATAATAAATGGTTTCGGGTTTAGTTAATTACCTAATTGCCATTATACCTCCTTGATAATTTGTAATTGACATGTTTCCTTGAATGACATAAATCCTTGGACACCCTAGGATGTAAATTATTAGTTGGACATTATTGTGCTACCAACAACGGGTACGCGTTATTGCTTAGTCATGCCCTAGTAGACGTTGGTCTCAATCTCATGAATTAATAAATATTTAATTGCCCTAGCACACATGGTTTGTGGCTTGTGTAGTAACGACCTATGTTGCTAATAATGCGAAGTGTGGTCCTGTGTGAGACCACGACATTTGTTGTCACTTTACTAAAATTTGTGTGCCCGGACTAGGGTGGTCCTCGGGCTGGGTTGAACCCAACATGATGAATTTGACTAATGGAAATTATGGAACCGTGGCGGAGCCACTTTTGATAAAAGATGTTGTGCCATGACTAGGGTGGTCATTTGGCCAAGTTGAACGAAAATGATTCCGGCTCGGACGAGTGGGTGGTGGAAAAGGTGGGTGCCGTAACGCACACTTGAAATGTGGAACCGTCTCGTCTGAGCAACCAACTAAGGACTTAACCTTGAACCATTGATCTGGGCCTCAACCGTACAACCACATGTCTAGATTGGGATAGACCTGGCTGACTAATTAGCAACGTCTTGGTTCGGTTCTGTTTTGGTTGGGAACGGCGCAAGAGGGGGCCAGATAGAGGCGAAACCTTAGCGAACAGAACTGAGTCAAAACAGAGCTTTGTAAAAGCCTCGTCACGTGCTCTAGACTGCTTACCTAAGGTAGTGAGCGGTGGCATAGATATATGCCGGACAAACTAGAGAATTCGTGTCTTGTGGGTCAAGCTGTACAACCTCTGCAGAGTGTAAAACTATTCGAATAGCCGTGTCCCGGCTATGGACATGCCCGTGATTTCACGCAAGGGTAGAACTTTTGTCGAAAATGTTGGAATGGTTTGGTCGAATCTTGTTGGTGGATGGTGTTTGGGAAGTGAACAGGGTGTTCACTAGTTGTTTCAAAGAAAACTGCTTACTTATGTATTAGTCTTTTAAATTATGCTTTGCAATCTACTTATTGTATTTACTGTCAAATAATGCTTTCCGCAAATGAGCCATAAAGCTATCCTTGTTAAGCCTTGCATAAATATTACTTGCATTCAATTCACTATGACTTGCTGAGTACATTCAAAGTACTCATGGCCTTGCCCTCTGCTTAAATCAGCAGAGGAGGGTGAACACAGTGAACTCGAGTTCTCTGAAGACTTCTTTGAAGACTTTGCGAATTAGGTCGCGTCCTTCACTCGATTGCCGGTGGGCATATTGGGTGACCTCCGCCAGATGTTGTGTTTCCGCTGCAAGCTCTCTTTTGTTGCTTAGCCCTGAGTGGCGAACGTTGTAAGACTTGACCATAAGGTCCCTTTTGCTTAATATTATTAATTTGTCTGCTTCATCTTTAGTTTGGTTGTGTGGTTATGATTACACTAATGTTGCAACTGTGTGAGCTAGCTACTGATCATGGGACTAGTTCAGAATACACAGAGGGTCCTAGGGTTGCATACCTGGGGTCCCGACAGTTGAGGATAGCCTTGCCTGAGCAGCCAATTAAGGACTGAACCTTGGGAGCCATAGATCTGGGCTATGCCGTGCAGCCACGTGTCCATTATGGGGTGGACCGAGTGCAATAACTAGAGATGTTCTGATTTGGTTCTGTTGTGGTGGAGCGTTGGCACGCTGGCGCAAGAGGGGGCACGAATCCGGTGGAGGTTGCAGCCGAACTGTGAGAACCCAGGGTATTTAACTTGTAATACTCAACCATCAAGATGATTCTAGCATTACAAATCAAATATCTCGACTCTCGGCGTACATGTACTTCCCAGAATTGCAGTACACATACCCCATACAAAAATTATGCATCAATTCCGTTCAACACATAGAACCGAAGTACAACTAAGCAATTCAAAAGACATACATAGTAGAGTTATTACAAAAGGGGCCGACCGACCAAATAGCAACTAAAGAGTTAGATAAACAGTAGAAGCAAACAGCCATAAGATGGCGATAAACAAGAGCCAATTAGTGTGCCTTTAACCCACAAGGCAACCAACCGGGCCACCAACCTAGTCATCAAACCCGCCGCACATCTCACAAAAGTGGATCCCTTGGGGATCAGCTTCCTCCTCTGCAATAATTAGTTAAGCAAAGCAAATGAGTACAAAAATGTACTCGCAAGACTTACGTGTAGTGTAACAGGCCTATACATAGCTACATGCAAGCTTATTTAAGTGGAGGAGGCTCTAGACTCATTTTCAGCATAAAACAAGTTTTCATTTGCAATAATGTAATAGATTTAAAGCAGTTTTACAATTTGTTTTTATTTGACAAAAACAGCGAGATACGAGAAACAAATAATAAAAGACATCCTGGAAGTGGCTAACCCAATAGCCACCACAACAATAGCATGAATTCCCCATTCATACCACCCACATCAAGTTTTAATTAAATGTTATAGTCTAGTTCTCATGGGACGTATCCAAGCGTGTCCATAACCTAGGACGAGGCTATTCGAATAGTTTGAACCCTGCAGGGGTGTACCAATGTACCCACATGTTAGACTGCCTTTTTACCACAAGATTAAGCACACTGCCTTTGGTATGCCGGCACGGCTAAGTCCTACGAGATGTTTCCAATATAATGCATTAACTTCGAGTCGCCCACATGGGTGAAACCCTCCGTGAACCGCCCTTGTGTGTGCAGCTGGGGCTCCCACGGAGGACCCACATGTTGTGTCGGGACATCGGCCCAGCCGTAGCAACTGCGGATGTCCCTCGAGGTGGAGAACCTACCGGGAACTCCACCACCGCACACCCAATAACACAACACAAGCCATTTCTTTTTCCACACAACGCACACAACCTCCTGCAAGTCGGAGCTAACACACACCAAAGTACTAAGTCAAGAGAGGTCCCATATCCCTCTAATGTGGTTAGCACACAAATTTCTCGGGACAGTGGCGCAAGTAACTCGGTCCTTGATTGACTTGGGCACCAATCCAGTCACACCCAAAGATCACACCATCAACCATTGTGCCCAAGTCTCAAACATTTCATTTTCATTTTCAGTTTTTGACTTTACAAAGTAACAAAGCACAAGGTGCTAAGCATAATGATAATAATAATTTTGTGTGATCAAGGTTATCGACTAAGTCGATAACTGCCAAATTCTACCGGTAGCTAAGCATTTCTAAGCATGACACCGTAAAGACAATAAAAGAGCATAATTCAACCACTGGGCTCTAATTCATCGGTGAGATTAATACATTATGTTTAGTGGTAGGGGATGAACAATTTAAAGGCAACCATGCAATAGGAATAGCTACCTCTAATCGGGAAAATAAACTTTGACACAAAAGCATGCACACATACAATTTGTAAACAAAGTATTAGACTTGAAAGTAATGGGACATTTATGATCAAACTGCTTGCCTTGCTGGGGATAACTTTCTTGCTGCAGAGGGTCACTCGCGCAATTAGTAATTTCGTTGGAACCTAGTGAAAGAATCGAAAGCACAATAAGAAACGAATAAAACCGAAAACACCCAAAAATTCAAAGTCATCCAAAAATCATGAAAAATTCACAGAAGGTAGAGCATGATTTTAGGTGAATTTAGCAACAATAATCAATTTATTTGGATGTTCTATGCAAACGTTATGACAGTTTGAATGTCATTTTTCCAGAAAATCCAAATAAATTGCTATCGGTTACTGTTCATCCGAATTAATTATTTTGGTGGAAATTTCCATAGCAGTGGTGTACTTGAAATTTTTATGGTAGGATGAGCACCACATGAGATGAAAAGTGGAATTTGATTCACCTCATTTGGAGCTAAGACGAATTTTCTATGATTTTTCAAAGGTATGAAAGTAGTACACAAGGTACATATAAAATAAGATTTTCAGTAATATTATCCTGCTCACAACCTATTTTTCAATAAACTACACTAACAAAAGTTTCCAAGAAAATTTAGTTTACTCAATTTGGAGTTACAGAGAAATACTTATGCATTTTTGAAGTTAAGGCAATTTTTAATGCAACAATATTACTAAACCTAAAGTAATTTTACCAAAAGTTTTTTCTGTAATAGTAACATGATTCAACCCATTTTTATATTAAATTAAATTTAAAAGGAAACTAACAAAATTTGAATCATCAATTTTGGAGCTAAAATGAATTAGTTATGCAATTTTGAAGTTTAACCAATTTTCAGTTCATAAATAAAGCATTTCAAAATTCATATAACACAAAATACTTTTTATACCCAGACTAACTTAGCCACAGTGACTAACCAGTGGGGGCAATTGAACAGTACCATTTTCTATTTAACATATGGATTTACTGAACTGACAGGTGGGGCCTACAAGTCATTGACACGGTGCACAAAACAGTGTGTGGACCAGAGTCCACAGCACAGTGCACGTTTTACGGCGTGTGGCTACTGTGAACTAATGGCCTCGGGCCCACCCGCAAGCGACTCAAGGAATCAGCTAAACCATGGATTTCCGACAAAGATTGCGTTTTAATAGCTAATCATTACACTTAACGTTAATGACCTGCCACAGTGCGGTCGGAACGAGCCACGCGCTCGGGCGCGTAGCCGCGAGCTTCCCCCTCGAATCTCCAGCGAACCTGAGCACAGCAGCGCGGCCGGGTGGTCAAAATAGAAAGCTCAAGTCATAGCACACCCAATGGCACCAGCGACGAGACCTGCAGTGGTCCGACGCGGCGGCGCTACGACGGTGAGCGGAGGCGACACTACGGCTATGGTGCATGTCGCAACCCGAAGGCTAAAAGAACTAGCTAGCATGCGCATAAGCATTAGAGGGGCTCCAGGAACTCACTGTGATGACCCGGAGGTGGGGAGGTTGCCAGAGTTGAACCGGCGACGAGAACAGGGGCAACGGCGATGGTGCTACCGAGGAGAGCTCGCCCTGAGCAAAGAAGGAGGAAATTAGCTGTTGGAACCGCTAGGTGGAGTCAATGTGATGGTCACAGAGTGAAGAATTAGACCAAGGCTCACCGTGCCGTCGCCGGAGAAGAAGGGGGCTCTAGCGGCCGGGAATGGAAGAAATCCGAAATTTCCTAGCTCCTGTGATGCAAGGGCCAAATTAGATGAGGGGATCTCCTCCATAGGCTACAAGGCGCACGGTGACGCATTTAAGCGAGCAAGAAACTCACCGGAGACCAAGCTCGCACCAGGGTGGCCTTCGGAGCGCGCACCGGAGACGGAGGTGACGAGCTTCGTGCCCGAGCGCTACAAGAGACGACGAAGTCTCACATTAACACACAAAGCACATCGATGAATGAAGATGACGGAGGGCTAAGAGAGAGGAACCTCACCCTAGAGCGGAGATCAGACCAGTGCCTCCCTCCTCAGCCACCGAGAGGAGGAATGACTCCCAATGGGTGAGAGCAGGGGTATTATCCCCAGTTTGGAGACGGAGCGGAGGCGGCGTGAACCGGCGAAGCCCCCGGAGTGGTCAGGACGGGCGGTGGATTCACAGTGTACCTGCGCGTTGACGGAGGCGGCAGAGCTTCGCGGGCGCGTGGCGCGCGAGTTCTGCGCGAGCGCCAGCATGAGGAGGATGACGCAGCTGACCGGTGGGGCCGCGGCATCAGTGTCTCAGCGGCGCGCGAGAGGTCGAGCGAATTGGGTTGGCGCGAGCCATTGGATCGAGATCCAACGGTCGACAACGTGCGAGAGGTTTCCAAACTGGCCAAAGCGGTATGAGAAAGTTTTAATTTATCCTCATTTTCATACATTTGAAACACACGCCATTGTTTGGGATGTTACACCAACTGGAAAAGAAACCTCAACGGGTAGAACTGAGGTTGGACATACCTTTGTAAACACCCAGTGGTGGTCTCTACCTGATTCACATGTCTAAGGTAACGTGTGTAATATCAAGCGACTACCTCTTGTGGGTAAAATTGTACACCTCTGCAGAGTAAATTTATTCGAATAGCCGTGGCCTCGGTTATGGACACACCCAGAGATTTCGAATGAGGGTTAGACGTTTCTTCAAAAGAGGTCTTGTGAACCCTAGAAATGGTCCATGGTTGATTGTTGGAATCGGCGAGTGCTCTAGGTGGCTCCGACGTACTCGTGATGACCATGGTTGTCTATGGAGGTCTACGGGTGGTCTTGTAGAGCTCTGGAGTGGGTGCTCCAGAGAAGTCTGGGTTGGTGCCTTGGGTGTGAGTGGGTGCTCACGACCTCCCTTTTGAAATCAATTGTACTTATGTATTATTGTTTTAACTTGAGCTTTGCGATCTATACATGTTATTTACTATCAATATTGCTTTTTGCAACTAACCATAGAGCTCTCATTGATAAGCCGTGCATGAATACTACTTTCATACTTTGTCCCCACAGCTTGCTGAGTACATTCAAAGTACTCATTGACTTCTGCCCTCTATTTTAACCAGAAGAGGTGGGAGATCCAGGAGGTCTTGTGCTCTGAGGAGGGGAGCTCTTTGAAGACCCTGCGCACTAGGACATCCTCCACTTGGTAGCCTGTGGGCTAGCCGAATGGACCCTGTAATTGTTTTGTTTTTCACCGTACTCTTGTTAGCTTTTCTTTGTTAGCCTTGAGAGGCACCCCTGTACAAACCTTGACCTTAAGGTCCCTTGTTAATATATGTGCTAATTTGTCTGCTTCATCTTTGTTCTTGTTGTATGGATTTGATTGCACTGATGTGGAGTCTGTGCGAGCTAACCAATCTGATCCTGGGACTAGCTCAGTGTGCACAGGGCCAAGGCCCCCAGGAGGTCTTTGAGATCTCTTGGGAGGTCCTGGCGAACCTCCCTTCGGAACTTACCAGGCGGTACTACCGCTCCTCCATGCGGTAGTACCGGAGCAAAAAAAATCGAGCGGTATATTCCGAGGGAGTTCCTCACAGAGGTGGTATCAAAGCTCCATATCGACTGTAGGACGTAACCTTAGTTAGCATGGTCGTTTTAGTTTGTTCCAAAAGTTATTTTTTAAATCAAACCAATTGGAAAACCTGACTAGTGGTTCTCCTCTTGCCTTGTTCGGTCCTGTTCTTATCTCGTCTCATTCTTTTCTCCTCTTAATCCATTCTTTTCTTACCTTTTCCTTAGGTTCTTGTACCTTACCCCTTCTGGAACCTTGTTTCTAAGCTCAATATGATCTCCTTAACTCAGCAATCTTTGTAGGATCTGGCCTTGTTTTAAGTTGACCACCCCAATAGGCTAGGATTAGTAGTGCTGTTGCTAGACTACCCTTTTAATTCTAGCATCATTTAGTCCTGTATCTAGGATTCTTTGTTGAGCTTTCTTGCCACTTAGTAGCTTTTCGGCTACTGGTTCTTTTCGGGTTAACCTACTTCTCCCCGAATAGGTTGTTCTATCTTTCTCTCTTGTTCTCACTCGCCTATGGTGCTTTTCCCTCTCATCTTTTGTGCTTTCTTTTCCTCATCTTTTAAACCTGAGAGGCTCCTTGCAGATGGTTCAGACCCGCAGCTCAGCAAATCAAGATGATCCAGTGGACCCCTCTTTGCCACCACCCCCACCTCCTCCAGTAGTAACCTCAGACCAAAGCCTAGGGCAGTTCATGGTAGCTCAAGCTCAGTTGATGAGTGCCGTGATGCAGAACATGAATCAGATGATGGCTCAGCAAAGTCAGACAGCTGCTGCTCTCCTCACCATGATGAACCAAAACAACCAGACAGTTGCCATGCAGCCTTCAACTCCAGTGCTTCCTCAGTCAAGGCTAGTGGATTTCTTGAGGACCCGACCTCCAACATTCTCCAGCTCCCTCGAGCCTTTGGATGTTGATGAATGGTTATGCTCGAATGACAAGAAGCTCGCCATTGCTCAATGCAACGACCGTGAGAGAGTTTTGTATGCAGCACATCAACTTGAAGGCCCAGCAGTAGAGTGGTGGGAGAATTTTTGTGCCGCCCATGCAGACAACCAAAGTATCACCTAGACTGAGTTTTCAGAAGCTTTTCGTCATTCTTATGTTCCGGATGGGATGGTTGAAATGAAGAAGAACGAGTTCCATGAGCTGAGTCAAGGGAGCTTGTTAGTGGGTGAATACCTCAACAAATTCACTCAATTGGCACGTTATGCTCCAGAGGATGTTGCCACCAATGATGCCAAGCAGAAGAAGTTTAAGCGAGGACTCAACCCCAGTCTGAAGGTTCAGGTCATTGGTAATGACTATGCAGATTTTTAGCATCTTGTGAACAAGGTCATGCTGATTGAAGAATCCCGTAGAGAGCTTTTAGAATCATTCAAGAGAAAGATGTCACAACCTAGAGCTCACCAAAGACCTCCTCAACGAGCCAAGACGTTTTCCCAATATCAGCCTGGTACTTTTGGGACCTCTGCAGCAGCGCCCCACTCAGCTGCTTAAGAATTCGACAACAGCCAATAGCTCAAGAGTACCAAGCTTGCCGAAGGTACCTAGTGCTTCAACTGCCAGCAGTGGGGTCATTTTGCCAAGCACTGCCCTCAACATAATCAGTGGAAGCAAGCCCCTCCCCAAGCTTCAAGGCAAGCCACCAAAGCTCCAGGTTTTGCTGTAAAGGGGCAAGTGAGCCACGTCGCTGTGGAGCAGGCCCAACCGGCTCATGACCTCTTCCCTGGTAAGTTTTGGTCAGTGGCGGTTTTGTCTCACTCAAAGAGAGTTGGAGGAGTGAGCAAAACCCGTGTTCCCCAACCTATTCCTTAGTCAGCCTGAATCTCGGGGTCGAGATTCCCTTTAAGGGGTGTAGGTTGTAACGTCCCGTTTGTCTAGAGTTCTTGAAGTTTTCAAAATAAAAGGAACCATTTGATTTGGTTGAGAGTTTAAAGCTTAACTTGAGATTTTAAAAGAGCTTTAATTGACTAAATCAAACTTCAACTAAATCAGTTCGGTTACTTCTGGAGTTTGTTGGAGTTTTCCTTTTCTCTTTTTGCTCTGTTAGCCTTTCAGCTTGGCTTCTCCCTTCTAGGACCTCTTCTATGTCTGGACCTCTCTCTCTCTCGGTCATGACCTCCTTTGTGTTGGGCCTCCCCTTGCTCAGACCCCTTTGTTGGTCTAAGACCTCCCTTTTTAGTTTTAGACAAGCTCAGGTTCGTGTTTCAGACCTCTTTGATCTCTGGACCTTTCCTTGTATCTTTTGTTTGGACTTCCTCTAGTCCAGACCTCCTCTTTGTTGGTTTGAATCTCTTTGTGGTTAGACCTCCTCTTTGGTCTAAACTTTGTTCTCTGTCTAGATCTCCTTTGGTCTAGACCTCTTTCTCTGTTTAGACCTCCCCGTGGACCTCTCAGCGTTCATTTGAACTCCCTGAGTTCATTTGAGCGTCCCAGAGTCCCTTTGGACCTCCCCGTGCCCATATGTACCTCCTTGTGTCCATATCGAGCTCCTTTTGAACCTCCCCTTGTTCATTCAAACCTTCTCGGGTTCAAATGGACCTTCCCATAGTTCCTTTGGACCTCCCCCTTTGTTTATCTGGTTTGCCCTCGTGTCCGCTCGGACCTCCCGCTTGCTTCAAGTGCTATCGCGGTGGTTCCGCTCTGCTATCGCGGTTGTACCGCTATTCTAATCACGGTTATACCGTCCCGCAATCGCTTGTGAACCGTCCGATCTGTGTCGGACGGCTAGATCTTGTTTGGCACGTTCGGCTAGTCTGAACGTCCCACTACTTTAGAGCTGTCTGATCCGCATTGGACGGCCCCGAACTATTGAAACGTTTGCTCGGTCCGAACGACCCTTTTTTCCTTGCCCCATCCGATTGAAATCTAGCGGTCCTGCTCCTTGACGCCTAATTTTGCGGTCGTGCAGGACCTCCCCTTTGTGGTTCTGACCATTAGGACCTCCCCTTTGGATATCTTAACCGTTCAGACCTCCCCTTTGTGGATCTGACTGATAGGACCTCCCCTTTGGAGATCTGAACCATTCAGAGCCTTTGTGGATCTGACCGTTAGGACCTCCCCTTAGGAGATCTCAACCGTTCAGACCTCTCCTTTGTTAGATCTGACCGTTAGGACCTCCCCTTTGGAGATCTTAACTGTTCAGACCTCCCATTTGTTAGATCTGACCGTTAGGACATCTCCTTTGGAGATCTTAACCGTTCAGACCTCCCCTTTGTTAGATCTGACCGTTAGGACCTCCCCTTTGGAGTTCTTAACCGTCCAGACCTCCCCTTTGTTAGATCTGACCGTTAGGACCTCCCCTTTGGAGATCTTAACTGTGCAGACCTCCCATTTGTTAGATTTGACCGTTAGGACCTCCCCTTTGGAGATTTTAACCGTCCAGACCTCCCCTTTGTTAGATCTGACCGTTAGGACCTCCCCTTTGGAGATCTTAACCGTTCAGACCTCGCCTTTGTGGATCTAACCGTCAGGAGGCCCTTTGTGGATCTAACAGTCAGGACCTCCCCTTTATGGATCTGACTGTCTGGACCTCCCCTTTGTGGATCTGACCCTCAAGACCTCCGTATTGTTGTGTCTTTTGGACCTGCTATCCATAGGGCCTCCCCGTGGTTATGTTTTTTGGACCTCGTGTGCATAGGACCTCCTCGTTGTGTGTCTTTTGGACCTCTTTGCCCTCAGGGCCTCCTTGAATTCCTTCACTCCTTGTAGTCTGGACCTCCTCCGAGGTCCAGAACCCTTCTGTGGTTCAGACCTCCTTCGAGGTGTAGGTCCCTGTGTGTTTAGACCTCCTTGCAGTTCTAGACTTCTCCCTTGTGTTTAGACCTCCTTTGTGGTTTAGATCCCCTTGTGGTTTAGACCTCCCCGTTGGTCTAGACATCCTCTTTGGGTTTAAACCTTTGTTGGTTTGGACCTCTCTATTGGTTCTTTGTTTGGCTCTAGACTCCCCTGTGTCCAGGACCTCCTTCCTGTAGGACCTCTCTGCCTTGGGCCTCCTTGCCCTTAGGACCTGCCCGTGGTCTTTTTGCGAAGGCCACCCTGGCGATCAAGACCTCCCTCGTGGGTCACGACCTCCTTTCTTGACTTCCCCTTGACCTTTTCCTGTTTTTAGCCAATAACCTTGTCACTCTTGTTTGTACCTTGTGCACCTTTTTCTATCTTTTGTCACGCCCTTGCCATTGCAAAAGTGTGCGTACTTTTATTGTTGTCACCTCCTCCTTGACCTTTTGTCTCCTCCCATACTTTCTCTAGTCCTTTTTGGTACTTGTTGGCAGTGTACACTTGTACCAATACCTTGAACCTGGTCACTCCTTTTGGTGGCGTTCGTATTCTCCTTTTCCTTTATATGGAGCACCACAGAGCGACCACTGCCTCCTTGTTTTTCACTCAACCTCCTCCTCCTCTCCCTCTCAGTTCTAGAGAGCTCTCTTAGCTCCTCTGGTTGGACCTCCCCCCCCCTTGTCGGACCTCCCTTTCCAGTGGACCTCTTTCCTTTTTGGTTCTAGCCTAGTTCTTTTCGGTTTCTTTTTGGGTTGCTTTATTTATTTGTTTTCTTTGCATCGTGTAGATTCCGTTGGTGTGGAGGAGTTTGAAGATCCAGTGGCCTTCTCAGAAGCTGAGCAGCACACCACTGAAGGCAAGTTGTGGTCCTTGATCATTTTGAACCCACCTTTATAAAAAAAGTACTTTGATTTGTTATAAACCTGCATGGCTATTTGTATAAAATGGTTTGGGCTCTAGTTAAATACCCACCTGTTTTATGCCTCCTTGTTTCTTTGGCAATCCACATGTTGACATGTTTCCTTGAACACCTTAGGATGGGTACTGTTAGTTGGTTTCATATTGCTATTGCCAACATGGGTATCGTGCTTACTTAGCCATGCTCCAGTAGACGCTGGTCTCCTCATGAATCAATATTGCTAAATTTGACTAATTAAATTATGGAACTGTGGCGGGTGCCACTGCTGTTCAACTGTGGTTGGAGCCCAGTTGTGTTGTTTGTGGTCAAAGCCGCCTTTGTTAAAATTTGCAGTGCCGGGACCAGGGTGGTCCTTTGGCCAGGTGAAACCCCAAAACTGTTTTATGCTTGGGCAAGTTGGCAAGGTGCGAGTAGTGGGTGCTCCATGAGTTGTTGCTATGGAGTCACTTGGGTGCTCCATGAGTTGTTGCTACGGAGTCACCTGCAGCCAATTAAGGACTGAACATTGGGAGCCATTGATCTGGGCCATGCCGTGCAACCACATATCCATTATGGGGTAGACCGGGTGCAGTAACTAGAGATGTTCTGATTTGGTTCTGTTGTGGTGGAGCGTTGGCGCGCTGGCTCAAGAGGGGGCACGAATCCGGTGGAGGTTGCAGCCCAACTAGAAGCGAAACCTCATCGGGCAGAACTGAGTCGGGATAGACCTTTGTAAAAACCTGGTGGTGGTCTCTACTTTATTGACATGTCTAAGGTCACGTGTGTGATATCAAGCGACCACCTCTTGTGGGTGAAGATGTACACCTCTGCAAAGTAAATCTATTCGAATAGCCGCGTCCTCGGTTATGGACACGCCCGAAGATTTCGAATGAGGGTTAGACATTTCTTCAAAAGAGGTCTTGTGAACCCTAGAAGTGGTCCACGGTTGATTGTGGGAATCGGCCAGTGCTCTGGGTGGCTCCGACGTACTCGTGATGACCACGGTTGTCCGTGGAGGTCTAGGGGTGGTCTTGTAGAGCTCTGGAGTGGGTGCTCCAGAGAAGTCTGGGTTGGTGCCTTGGGAGTGAGTGGGTGCTCACGGCCTTCCTTTTGAAATTAAATGTACTTATGTATTATTGTTTTAACTTGAGCTTTGCAATCTATACATGTTATTTACTGTCAATATTGCTTTTTGCAACTAACCATACAGCTCTCATTGACAAGCCGTGCATGAATATTACTTGCATACTTTATCCCCACGGCTTGCTGAGTACATTCAAAGTACTCATTGGCTTGTGCCCTCTGTTTTAACCAGCAAAGGTGGGAGATCCCAAAGGTCTTGTGCTCTCAGGAGGGGAGCTCTTTGAGGACCCTACGCACTAGGACGTCCTCCACTTGGTAGCCTGTGGGCTAGCCGAATGGACCTCAGAATTGTTTTGTTTTCATTTGTCTTCTTTGTTCTCTTTTCTTTGTTAGCCTTGAGAGGCACCCCTGTACAAACCTTGACCTTAAGGTCCCTTGTTAATATATGTGTTAATTTGTCTACTTCATCTTTGTTCCTCTCAGTATGGATTTGATTACACCGATGTGGAGTGCAGGCGAGCTAGCCAATCTGATCCTGGGACTAGCTCGGTGTGCACAGGGCCAAGACCCCTAGGAGGTCTTTGAGATCTCTTGGGAGGTCCTGGCGGACCTCCCTTCGGAACGTACCGGGCGGTACTACCGCTCCTCCATGCGGTAATTCTGGAAAAAAAAGCCGGGCGGTATATTCCGACGGAGTTCCTCTCAAAAGACCTCCTGAATAAACTTCAGGAGGCAAACTCTACATTCCAAAGGTTGTAGGGACAAATAAATGGTAAGCGCTGAACATAAAACCGCTTATGACCTTCCTTTCTTTTTCTAACTCTTATTCATTTTTAGAAAACGAGGTCGAAGTTGGGAAGCTTGAAACCGAGGTCAAAGAAAAGACCTTGGCTCTTAACAAGATTACCCACATCGCCAAAGAAAAAGACCAAGAGGTTCAAACGTGGGATGAGCGCCATATAAAGAACGCTGCCTCTCACCAGGAGGGAGTCAAGAACTTGTATTCTCGACTAGTTGGTAAGCAAATCTTAACCTGTGATCAGTTTTATTTTCCTTTCGAGGTCATTTTATCTAACTGGTCTTATTCTTTTCAGAGCAAGCAGTCGAAATAAAACGACTTCATGAGGCTTCGACTCGCAGTCAGGAGGAGATGAAGTCCTTGAAGGTCAACCTCCAAGACAACATTTCTCTTCTGAACAATGTACGCGGAGGGCTTCATGCTGAGGGAATCACTCCTCGTGAAGACTCAATGATTGCCCACTCGAGTGCCATTGGTGACCAAGTCGGAGCTTTGCAAGAGTTGGTGACTACTCTGAAGACGAACCAAGTCGATTCGATAAAGGAAGCGGTCAAAGAGGGAATAAGTTTTGTTTTGGCAAAACTTAAAGCTCATGACCCTAGCCTTAATCTGGAACCCGTCATAGACAACTTCGACTGATCTGAAGCAGAAGCGGAGCGGTTAATGGTGGAGATGCACCCGATCGTCGCGAAAGTCACGGAGGATATGCAAATAAGATCCCCCTTGTCAGAATAGTCTGTACTTGGATCCTATAAAGACAAGTTTTTTGTTGTTGATATATATATTCCTTTCTTCTTCCTGCAAATCATCTTGTCGAGTAGTTAGTAACTCATAAGATAATGAATTGAAAAAAGAGTAAGACTAAGAATTGAAGTCAAGTTAATAACTTTATCCTAGCGCTCGACTATTTGCTTGGTTTATTTAGATAAACCAAGTAAATAGTGTAAAATGTGTCATCTTAAAAAGAGAGGTTTAGCTAACTTGTAGTTTTTCGATCATGATTATCATGCACTAGTCGAAAGAGTAGGAACGAGTCGACACTAGGAAGTTCCTTCTAGTGGGCAGGACCACGTGCAGAGAGGAAATGCTTCGATTAGGTGATGTTACAATCTCTGACCAGATTAGTCAAATCAAGAACGATCCACTTGAGTTAGATAAACGTCTGGAGTGCCTTTTAAAAATTTGTTCAACTCTTTCTAGTGCACTCGGTAGGTTCGCTCTGGTAGCAAGAGTTAAAAACAGGACCACGCTAAGAAGTTCCTTCTAGTGGGTAGGACCACGTGCAGGGAGGAAAGTCTTTGACTAGGTGTTGCAACTTCCTCCGACCAGTTAAAACGAAGCGAGTTTACCAAAAGTAGTCGAGCAAATTTGAAAAGTGTAATCGGCTTAATTTATTTTTCAAAATTTAATGAAGAAATAAACTAAGGTACGAAGAGTCGGCTTGACATTATTTCGACCATGTATTAAACCCAAGCTCTTTGTGTTGGCAGCAAAAAGGGAGGAACGAGTCGACACTACGAAGTTCCTTCTGGTGGGCGGGACCACGTGTAGAGAGGAAAGGCTTTGACTAGGTGATGTTACCATCCTTTCGACCAGTGTAAAGATGAACTGGGTACTGGTCGTAGAATGTCTTACGACCAGTGTATTATCGTAGAAAAGCTTACGACTAGGAACTAGTCGTAGGCGAACCTTCGACCAGGGTATGGTTGAAAAAATTGTCAAAGCACTACTCAAAGTACGACAATAAAGATGGAAAAAACCTGATGCTTTATTGTAGTGTTGGTCGATTACATATAGAATTTGTGTAACTGGTCGATGTTCCAAGAATTAGAGAGAATTCGGCCGTCTTCCATTGCCAGTCATATCGAACTTGGTCGCACAACTTCAACCACTGTGTAAGGACCTTCCCACTTGGGGGAAAGTTTGTTCCGATTAGACTGGGATTGAATTTTCCTCAATACCAAGTCACCTACAGTAAGGCTGCAAGGTTGGACCTTACGATCGTAGTATTTGAGCAGAGCTTGCTGGTAAACTGCTGAACGGATTAAGGCTTGATTCCTCTTTTGTTCGAGAAGGTTAATGGCATCCACTCGAAGTTGTTCTTGGGCTGAGTCGTTGAGACTCTCGACCCTTGTTGACCTGATCTTTAGTTCTGGAGAAAGCATGACTTCAACACCGAAGACTAGAAAAAAATGTGTTTCACCTGTAGCCCGACTAGCAGTCATACGAACTGCCCATAGTACTGAGGGTAATTCTTGTACCCAAGCCCTCGAGCGCTTAACAAGCTGGTCAAAGACTCGAGTTTTAATTCCCTGCATTATTTGGCCATTTGCTCGTTCGACTGCCCCATTGCTTTGGGGATGGGCAACAGAGGCATAACACAGCTTGGTACCCAACTCGTCGCAAAATTCTTGGAATTTTGCGCCCGAAAATTGTTTATCATTATCTGTGATTATTCGAGTTGGGACCCCAAACCAAGTGATCACGCTTCTCATCATGAACCGTTTTGCTGCTTCTGTTGTTATCCTAGTCACAGGTTCGGTTTCTATCCATTTTGTGAACGTATCAATAGCCACAAAAAGGAACTCGAAATCTCCTAGAGCCTCTGGGAACGGTCCTAGGATGTCAAGTCCCCAAGTCGCAAAAGGCCAAGATAGAGGGATTGTTTGCAATGCCTGTTCTAGTTGGTGTATTTTCCTACTATGAAACTGGCATTGTACACATTTCTTAACCAACTCTTTGGCATCGTAGAGAGCTGTTGGCCAGTAAAATCTTTGTCGAAAGGCCTTTCCGACCAATGTTCTGTAGGAAGCATGAGTTCCATAGATGCCCCCGTGTATGTCGTGAAGGAGGTTTAGTCCTTTCTGCGATATGCATCACACCCTTGAGTGCCTCGTTTGTAGAGGACTCCTTCGACCAAAGTATACATTTTGGCCTTTCGGGATAAATGATCCGCCTCGAGATCATCGTCGGGTATGGAACCCGTCTGAAGATACTTATAGATGGGATGCATCCAGGTATCATTGTATTCTAGAGAGGCTGTCTCCATAGGAGGTGTCTCTGGTGTTTCAACTAGAGACAGCTTCTGGTGTTGTTCCAGGAATACTCCTTTTGGTACTTGCGATCGAAAAGGAGCTATTCGAGCAAGCTGGTCTGCAAGGAAATTATCCTTTCGAGGGATGAATTGTACCTCGAATCCGAAAAAATACTTTTCAAGCTTTCGAACCTCCGATAAGTACCGAGATATAGTCGGATTAGAGCACTGGTACTCTTTTTCGACTTGATTCATGAATAGTTGAGAGTCTCCTCTCACGAGTAGTCGTCGAATCGCGAGCGCTTTCACAGCTCATATGCCAGCTAGCAAACCTTCATATTCTGCCACATTGTTAGTGGCTTGAAAGTTTAATTGAATGGCATACTTTAAACTCTCTCCATTAGGAGATTCCAGGACCACCCCAGCCCCCGAGCCACTTAAAGTAAGCGACCCGTCGAAGTACATCGTCCACTGGTCATGGGAATCATACTAGGGATCCTAAACAAGTTCAGGACTTGACCATTCGGCGACAAAGTCTGCCAAGATCTGGGATTTAATGGCCGTTCGGGACATGAAATGGACGTCGAACTCCCCAAGTTCTATTGGCCATTTAGACATACGTCCCGCTGCTTCCCTATTCTGGAGGATCACTCCTAAGGGAAACTCAAACGGCACAATTATCTTGTGCACTTGAAAATAATGCCGCGGTTTCCTTGAAGACATGAGGAGGGCATAGATAAGTTTTTGGACCTGAGGGTAACACTCCTTAGGCTCGTAGAAAATTTCACTTACATAGTAAACTAGTCGTTGGATGTTTTCACGCTCTACAACCAGTACTACGCTCACTGCTGTGGCGTGGCAGCTACGTAAATTAAGAGCGTCTCTTCTGGTTTTGGGAAAACCAAAACAGGAGCACTCGTAAGATATCTCTTGACATCCTCAAAGGCAGCGTTTGCTTCTTCCAACCACTCGAAACCCTCGTGCTTCCTTAGAAGTTTGAAGAAAGGTAGTCCTTTTTCTCCCAGTCGTAGGATGAAACAACTTAAAGCTGACATACACCCTGTGAGTTTTTGGACTTCTTTCTTCGTGGTTGGAGGGCGCATTTGCACGATAGCCTGTATCTTTTCGGGGTTTTCGAGAGAGAATAATTATTCAGAGGGAAGAACTAGTTAGCAAGTGATTTAACAGAAAGAATGGAGGGAGTTTTCTACAAAATCCCGACAACCTGGACCTCAGGCCTTGGCCCAAGAGGCCCATGAGGGGCCGGCCACCATTAAAAGGAGGGGGGAAACCCTAGAACGCAATGTAGCTACAGTAGCCACCTCTACTACAGTGCCCCTGCTACAGTACGCCTCCCCCTTGCGCTCTGTTGCTATTCCCCTCCCTCTTGGTGGTGCTCTCCCATTGCATCCGGCCAAGAAGAAGGAAGAAGGATAAAGGAAAAGAAGAGAGAAGGGGCGAAAGGAGAGGGATGCAGGCTGTTCTTGTGTTCTTCGGAGGATCATCAAGGGTAAACTCCAATCCCCCTTTGATTAGTTGCGTAGTTGATTAATTGATCAATATCGGTAATTAGGTATGTTCAGGACAGATTAGATTAGACCGACGTTTTGATATTGTTAAGGGTAGAATCAGTCCTAAACGTCTCCTAGAGAAGTGTAGATGACGTCATCATCTTTCCATGAAGTGCTAGATCGTATTATTTGGACCTCTGTACCAAAAGTTATGAATTTTATACCGTGACTGTTCTGCAAATCTGTCAGTATCCTGACAGTTTTAGTAATCTCAATTAACCAAATAGTTAAAGGAAAAATTAGAGAAGCTTACTATAACTATAGATGTAGATATTTATCTCAGCTTTCTAGAAAGCTCGAGAATATGAAATTTGGACAATCTTACTAAAAGTTATGGTAGTTTTAGTATTACTCTCCAGAAACCCGACGTGAATTCGATGTTTTTTTTATTAGCTTGGTAGGGGTATTAGATGGCCGAATAAGAAAGGCTCATCAACTAGGTTTAGTTGGGGAAATTGATAAAATTTCTAGAAAGTCCAAGAACACCTCATTTGGACTCATGTACCAAAAGATATGAATTTTAGAATGTGACTGTCCACAGAGGGGACAAATCGACATTTAGAAGTGGCGTTGGGTTTGCGCTAGAGAGTATAGCGAGTTCATTTGTACTTCTAGTTTTGTTATTGTTCCAGTATTATTGTCTTAGCATGCTTTAAATATATACTCAGGTGGGGGTTTGGTCCCGAGGGCAGCGCCCTCTTCACGTCCTTCGTTCTCACGCGTTTAAGGCAAGTACCATGATGGATAGAATTAATATGAATAAATGGCATTGTTTGCTAATACTATGAGTATATGTGCTGTTCATGGTTACCAAGAATTTATGAATGTTGATACTCATGATTTCTAGTGTTATGAGTTATGTGCTATGCATGGATGCTTGAAAATTTATAATCACCAATGATCATGAATGCTTGTAGTGTGAATAGGTTTATTCATATGCGATGTGATTGTGAATACAAAATTATGATAATTTAAGATTTCGTTCATATGCATCATGATGGCATATTGAAGACTTGGTCATGTAATGACCAAGCAATTGTTGAGATCCCCGTCATGAATATGACGGGCTAAAGGTCCCCATGCTCATGGATCATGGGCTTAGGTCCCCATACTTGTGGAGTATGGGCAATGGTCCCTGTGCTATATGGCACAAGCATGGGTGTGCATCAATGGATGCACGCTCTGCATTACCGGTAAAATGTAAAAGAGAAAGAGAAAGTGCAGTTTGAACATTTTGCATAGCATGAGCATGTAGTATGTTTGGTGTATAGTTTTGTGGATATTGGTTGATGATTACAATTATTTATGCTGTTGTTGCCATTTATTGTATTTGCTAAGTCTTTGGACTCACATCTTGCTGTTGTTGTATTTTTAGGTACCATTACAAGAATGGCATGCATGGGGGGGAAGAAAGATTAGAATGGTTGCACAATAGCACGATCTACACACAGCTGATTCGATAGAATGATAATTTAATAGCTGAATGATTTGCTTAGAGTATTCTTTATGATTATTGTAATAAATGGATTAGAGGATTTTGGATGCTCTTTGGCTTATATCCTAGTTTGTTTAACATGCTATGGATGTTATAGTAATGATTAGCTCAATTTTGGATATGTCTTGATCATACTGAATGTTGGATTATTTATAGATGTTATATTTGTTTGTTGGGACCTCCGATATAGATAACTATACAAAGGAGGTTCTGCCGAAATCTAGTAAGTTGTTTTAGTTTAATTTTGTTTATATTGTTAGTTTAGTAGCATTCTAGGCCTTTGTCGGTCTGGGGTGTTACAGTTTTAGGGGAAAGAGCGAGGATGAGCACAACATCCATGCTCGCGAGCCAACACACAAGATGCAATAAAAATACATGCAAGGCTTAACAAGGATGGCTCGGGTTCTTTTATTTGCTAAAGCAATATTTTCAATTATCATAATTACAAATTCCTATCACTTAGCATTTTAACAAAAATTCATTTTATTAAAGAGAGTAATTATGCAATATTTATATCAGCAGAGGTTCCCTCCATCAGAACCGCTACCTTATGCTTCTTTTGATTGGGGCTATCTCCACTTATTAGCACCACTGAGTTTGAAAACCTAGGAAAAATCTAATCTCACGGCTAGGTGAGCCCACCACAATTTTCATCCCACCACAAAGATTTTTGAAATAGAACTAACTCTAGTAAGTTCCCATGTCCGTCTTTGACCATAGGCACAGCTGTTTAAATAGTTTAGACTCTGCAGAGGTTGAACACTGCACCCATAAGAGAAAATCATACTCGTTGCCCCACATGATTCCTTAGTCATGTAGTTGAGCGACCATCTAGTAACTTTTCAAATTACCTCGCCTCTTCCGTCATCTCACCCATATGGGCTACAGTATCGTCCCATTTTCAGATGGCAAATAGTGTATACTATTTCGGTTTTCAGTCTTCCCCCGTATTTCAACTTAGCAAGTGTTTTCAAAAATCTTCTTGCTTCTTTAAGCTCGGGTTTGTGTTTCAAACTTCCTTGAAACCTGAAATTCAAATTCAAGTTCAAAATTCTCTCTTTTGAATTTCAGGCCTTTTTCTCTTCTACCCTTCCTCTCTTTGGGCTCAGCCCTATTCTCCTCTTTGGGCCGGCCCAACCTCCCGTGGGCCTCCTTTCCTTCTTTCTAGGCCCATTCGGCCCAGCACCCGGCTCCCCTCTTTTCTTCTTCCTTAGACACGCCCGGCCGCTCCCTCTCTCCTTTCTTCTCGCTGCGCACGTCACCACCACAAGGCCGCCTACGCCAGCCACCAGCTCCCTCCGTGCCTCCTCGTGTCGCCTGCTCTCTACACGCCAGACCCACCCCCTCACCTGTCTTGACCTCGACGGCTCACCTTCTCCTTGTACCCTCAGCCGAGCGCCACGACCGTCCTGGCTGTCCTCGCTCGCCCTGAGAAGCCAGTCCACACCATGCGCCCTCGCCAGCACCTTGGCCGCATGAATCGCCACCGTGACCTCACGCACACACCGCACGCGCCTTGCCTGCCGCCACCCACCCCTTCACCCTGTCACCTCCGTGCGCTGGCGCCCACGTCGCACCTTCTCGGAACCATGCGCGGCCACTAGCTCCCTCCAACGGCTCTCCGCCCCTTTGGCTACCTATAAAGCATCTCCTATGGCCCTCCTTCTTCCCCACGCCACCCCCTTGAAGATGGTAAGTCCTCCCCGCTGAGAAGAACCGAAGAAGATTGAGCCACCGCCGCACCCTCCGCCCCCTTCGGCCATTTCCCCATTCAATGAAGCTTCCTTCCCCCTCTTCACGTCATCTTGTGCCTTAGCTCCCCGTGAGAATTTCCCCTAATTTGATTTCAGGTTTGGTCCAACAGGAGCGCCAAATTTCGCCGTCTTCCCCACCACTGGCCGCCACCATTCTACACCACTCGACGTAGGCTACAGTCCTACTCCAGCCCTCCTTTTCAACTCGACGAGTTTGCCTTGGTGCGCTCTTCCCCGTGCTCACCTCCACCGGCTCAGGGCGCCGCCGGAACCCCTCCTCCTCTGTTGCCGAGCCGTCGCTACCGCTCCTCTCCACCGTGCCGTCGCTCCAGCCCTCCTCCGGCGCCACCACCACCATCACCAGCTTCAGCTCACCGATCCCTTCTCGTTTTGGCCCTTGGTCGCCGGCATCGAGCCCTCCTCCACCGGCGGCGAGGCTCAGCCGATAGCGCCCATGGAGCCCCCACGCGTGGCACACTCGGACAGCCCTGTTCACCCGTGACTTAACTCTAACCGCTGTCATTAAGGCGTAAAGATTGGTTAGTCAATAAATGACACCTTAACAGGCCGGTTTGTCTCACTACCTCGTGGGCCCCGCTAAACAGTAATGACCACATTTAATTTAACACCGGTTATTTCCTCCCCTGTGACTGACAGTGGGCCTCGCCCTTCACTATTCCTGTGGACCAGCACCCCATGTGCGTGGACCCAGTCCATGCACTGTGCTGTGCACCAAACTCCCTCTCTCTCTCCCTTTTAAATTCAATTCAATCTTCGTAAATCCCGTTCTCCTCCGTTATAGCTCCAAAAATTATGAAATTTGTTTCTAAAATTTTGTAAATTCAAGACCTTGCTAATAGCATAGGTCTTGTTTAATTTGGAGTTCATTTTCTTACTCTTTTGTATTTATTTGCTCTTTTTGCTTGTTTGTGTCTTTTTCCAGTACGTTCGTCCGATTAGGATTCAAAGACGCGGAAGACCTCCAAGTTGAGCAAGCACAATAATATCAAGATCCTCTTGCTTATAACCAAGGCGAGTCAATGCTTTGATCATATTGATCCTACATTTTATGCAAATTATATTCGTTTAAATTAGCAAAATTGCGTGCTTTAATTCTTTAATCA
This sequence comes from Phyllostachys edulis, assembly GCA_036346405.1. Lineage (NCBI taxonomy): Eukaryota > Viridiplantae > Streptophyta > Magnoliopsida > Poales > Poaceae > Phyllostachys > Phyllostachys edulis. Next base: position 46,734,155 of record CM070562.1, on the reverse strand, counting down.
AATATATGTTAAAGCTTAAGGTAGTTAAATACCCATTTGATGATTAATTAATTAATATGTCATCCCTTGATAATTGAACTCCTTATTCCATGTCACCCTAGTAACTATTTGGTAAATACTAGTTATAGGTTGTATTTAAGCGACATGCTAATCTTGCATAAGTACCGGGACATTAAATGTCTCAATCATCATCTTTTAAACACGAAAATGGTTTGGCCAGTCATTGTGGGTAAATGACTAAGATGGTTGAGTTGATGTATTTTACCCCCTCAAAAACCCTAATTGCTAATACCACATCTGGGCAGATGGCAAGGCGGTGGTGGGTGCTCAAGGAGAATGAGAGTGGTTGGTATGTGGAACGAACCGCCCGGATGGATTAAGGACTTAATCTTGTCATGACCTCTCGTGTTAAACAAGTACAACCACAAGTCTGCAAATTGCAACTTGGCTTAGTAAAACTATTAAACCCTGAATGTATCTCACTGGGTGGAGAAAGGCAATGCGCAAGCTTGCGATACATCCAGCTTGAATGGGTGAAGTTGCCAGCTGTGTGGGTAGTCCAACTATGCTAGACGCTGCGGTACAATGATACCACGCAACGTATGGGTGTAACCCCATATAGGTGAGATGACGGTAAAGGCATGATAGTTTGAAAGGTTACTGTGACAGTCGCTCAACTACATGACTAAGGAATCATGTAGGGTAATGAGTATGACTATCTCTTGTGGGTACAGTGTACAACCTCTGCAGAGTCTAAACTATTTAAACAGCCGTGCCTACAGTCAAAGGCGGACATGGGAACTTAACATGAGTTAGTTCTATTTCGAAAACTTTGTAGCTAGTATGAAAACTATGGAGGGCTCACCTAGCCCTAAGTTTGGATTTTACCTGAGCCGTCGAGCTCAGCGGTGTTAATAATTGGAGGTAGCTCCAATCAAAAGAAGCATAGTGTAGAATTTCCGATGGAGGGAACCTCTACTGAAATAATTATTGCACAATTACTCTCTTTAATAAAATGCAATTTGTTAAAATGCTAAGTGATAGGAATTTGTAAATATGATAATTAAAAACATTGCTTTAGCAAATAAAAGAACCCGAGCCATCCTTGTTTAGCCTTGCATGTATATTATTGCATTGTGTGTTGGCTCGCGAGCACGGAAGTTGTGCTCATTATCGTTCTCTCTCCCCAAACCCTCCAGACAATGAAGATCAAGGAGACTACGCATATTATGAAGGACCAGAAGCTGATGGACAAGGAAATGAAGAAGAGTAGCATAGCTCTATAGTCTAGGTCACGCCTCAGTCTAAATGGACTCGTTGGTACTTGCGTACAACCGATATTATCCAGCTCTTGGTTAATATCCGTCTTACACAGGTTGCCCCAGTCGCTTGCCTGTGATGAGATGAGCTCCACTGCCCCTTTTGCTTCCGCCTTAGTTTACGTGTTTTCATGTAATGTATTCAAGTTGGCCTTGTTCGGCCCCCTTTTGTAAAACCTGACCCGAAATGGTCTATGTCACTCTGTGTTGTAATATGTTTGAATGTTTTAGTTCACGCCTTGTATGAATGATTCAGCAATGTGCCTGTGAGTGCTATCTACTGATCCAGTGAATAGCACAGTGTTTTCATAGAGGATTTGGATTCTCGGAATCCAGGTCCGACAGAGCTGGTATCAGAGCATACGACTGTAGAATCCTTAGTTAGATTGGTCGTTGCCTTAAGACTTGGATCTCACTTTCAAAAGTTAAGAAAAGCTTTGTCAAAATATAGCGTACTTATTACTTCTACTCATCACTCCTAGTCCTGTACTTCTCTATCTTCATTAAATTTTACTGATCGTTCTCCTGTTTCAAAATTTGTAGATGGCTACCCTGCCGTCCGATGGCCCAAGGGACCATTGCTCCCATGGAGAGCGCGAAGGAGGTTTCGTCAACATCCTTCACCAGCTGATGTAGTACCTTAGTTTCCCCCGCCCTCCTCTCTTCAGAGGCCGGATGACGAGGATCATGACTCACGAGTCTTGGACCATGGAAGTATACCTCTACCCAAGCAGAAGCAAGCTCATGACCCACACCTTCCAGGCTGAGGCACCCCGTCGCACCTGCCTCGACGCCATTCAAGATGCAGCTCGCATTGTCTCCACCCGCTTGTGCTCGATACACAAGGATCTCCTACTAATGTCACCCTTCTACTTCTTTCCATATCTCCCCGACGGAGAGCACATCCCGAAGGCCTTCGACGCCAGCGACGACGATCCCCACCTGACCCACCAGGTGCAGCTTACCCAAGCGATGATCACTACCATCCACTCCTCCACGGACGAGATCCGACAGCTTCAGATGTTTCTCACCAGCAGCTACGACCACTCCGACACCCTCCACAACAACCTGATCAGGAGCAATCAGGCCCAGTTTGCTACAGCCCAGGAGAGAGATGCTGCCATCGCAGAAGTGGCACGTCTCACAGCAGCCCTTGCGATCACTACTCCAGTTCCTCCTCTAGCCATCGCCTCCAGCGATAGGATGCTTGACCGACCTCTTCGACCCTAAGGAGCCCACACCAGGATGACGGCGTGCAAGAGTGTGCGACGCCCCAGTCCGCAGCCCTTCATTGACTTAGGAGAGTCCAGCCAAGGACACAGTCTCAGCCGTTCCCACTCTTGCTCCAGCTCGCCGAGCTTCAGCCAGAGTCGTTCCCATTCCCGCACCCCGGAGGAGTAGTTAGTATAGTCTAGGTTAGCTAGCAGTGCTTGCTAGGCAATCTTTTGGTTGCAAGCACTTTCTGTTTCTTTCTTTTGTAGACGATGTCTTTGTATCTTATGTCGTGACTTAGCTTAGCCTATATGCTATGTTTTAGGAGTCATGTAACACTTAATCCCCTTAATATAATGCAGCCATTCTAGACTTTGTCGTGTACTTATTCAATCTTCTTGTTTGGTTTAAAGTTCTTCTGTGTGTGCCTTAGAGGGCTAGTGAACCCTCATATACTCCGTCTAGTTCTAATCCTCAGCCTTTCTTCAGGATGCTGCCAAGAAGAGCCGTCGCCCTAGCCCACAGAGTTGACGCAACTGACCGAGGAAGAGGTCGTGGTCGTGGTCATGGCCGAGGATAAGATCTACATCCCCCACCGCCAGCCCACCCAACAATGGCACAAGTGATGCTCTAGCAGATTCAGATTCTTTAGGCATTGCTCAACAATCAGCAGACTGGATCTGCCGGTGGCAACTCCAAGCTCGCTGACTTTCTCAGGACAAGACCCCTCACCTTTGCTGTAGCCAACGAACCTCTAAATGTTGAAGACTGGCTCAGAGATACTGAGAAGAAGTTTCAACTTGCCTGCTGCTCAAATGAAGATAAGGTGGACTTTGCCACCCATCAATTTAAAGGTGCTGCAGCCGCATGGTGGGAAAATTACCTCGTTGCCTGAGGTAATGACAGTCTAATGTCAAATGAAGAAGAAGAAGAAGAAGCGCCAACAGCACTAGACGCAGCGGCACCAGAAGTCGCAGCATCTGCAACTGGGGAACAACCAGCCCCTGCCGCCGAAGCCACTGCATAAGAAATTGTTGAAACACCACTAGATGAAGACGAACCCGCTTGGCAGCCAATTCCTTGGGTGGAATTCAAAGCCGCTTTCAGAACCAACTATGTACCAGCCGGTACCATGAGGATGAAGAAAAACGAGTTTAGAGCTCTCAAGCAAGGCCACATGACAGTCAATGAATACTTAACCAAGTTTAACCAGCTTGCCCGCTATGCTCCTAGTGACGTAGCAGACGAAGAGGAAAAGATAGATCGCTTCGTGGAAGGCATGCACGAAGACATGCGAGTTTAGCTTATCCTCCATGACTTTTCTAGCTTCCATCACTTGGTCAACAAAGCCCTAGTGCTAGAGAATGAGAAAAATACTACAGAAGCCAGTCGCAAAAGGAAGATGTCATTCTAGAGGCCACAAGGCAACTTTTCCCCATAAGTCAACATTCCAGGGTAGTTCCTCCTTCAGATCATCTGCAGTCGCGCCACAGAAAAGTTCAGCTCTATCCCCAAGACCCCAAGGAAGTGGTTTCCGCACTCTCCGCCCCGATGGACAACCTACCACAGTCAACCCAGCAGCCAATCTCCACTGCTTCGCCTGTGGAGAAAAATGATACTTTGCTAACCAGTGCCCTCGACGTCATAACACCGCCGCAAAGTTCAACCTAGGAGCCGCTCCAATCCAAGGCCGGACCTCAGCTCCAAGCAAGAGTCATCAGACTTCTCAAGCTTCTAGGTCTACCCCGACACAAAGCCGCGGCCATGTAAATTATGTCACCGCTGAGGAGGCACAAATGCCACAGGAGTGCTAACGGGTACATTTTCTATCAATTCAGTTCCCACACAAGTTTTGTTTGATTCTGGAGCTTCACACTCTTTTGTTTTAAGAAAGTTTGTTGAAATGCTTAAGTTGCTGACCTATAAGTTAAAGAAACCCGTGGTACTTAGTTCACCCGGGGGACCCCTATATGCTACCTCAGTTAGTCCCAGAGTAGAGATTGCTTCAAAAGATTCTGGATTCCTAGCAACCCTTCTTGTGCTAGAATCCCAAACTCTGGATATCATCCTAGGGATGGATTGGTTGGCTGCTTATCATGGATTAATAGATTGTGCTAACAGAAAAGTGGTACTTGCTAAAACCCTGAAACCACAATAAAGATTAGTGTGGATTGTTCCTTTCCCTTGGATCGAGCAATCCACCACCTTGGAGAGTTGTCCCTACAGACAACGCCTGTAGTCCAAGCTTACCCCGATGTCTTCCCAGAAGAATTGCCAGGTATGCCACCAGACAAAGATGTTGAGTTTGTAATCAACATGAAGCTAGGGACAGCCTCAATTGCCAAGAGATGATACAGAATAGCCATTGACGAACTTGAAGAACTCAAGATACAAATTGAAGACTTACAAGAAAAAAGATTCATTAGACCTAGTTATTCTGCCTGGGGTTCGTTAGTACTCTTTGTAAAGAAGAAAGATGGTTCCACCAGATTACGTGTGGATTACAAGGCACTCATTGATGTGACCATCAAGAACAAGTATCCCTTGCCTCACATTGATGACCTGTTTGATCAGTTATCAGGAGCAGCAGTTTTCTCCAAGATAGAGCTAAGGTCAGGATACCATCAGTTCAAGATCAGGAATGAGGATATTTCTAAAACGGCTTTTACCACCCAGTATGGCCTGTATGAGTTCAAAGTCATGTCGTTTGGCTTGACCAATGCGCCAGCCTACTTTATGAACCTCATGAACAAAGTATTTATAGAATACTTAGACAAGTTTGTAGTCGTGTTCATAGACGACATCTTGATCTATTCAAAGATCAATGAAGAACAAGCTGAACATCAATGATTCAAGAGCATCAACCTGAGCTCTACCAAGAATTCGAAATACTCAACCTTTGTTTGATAGAACAAGGCACTATAGATGCTATGAAAGTACATCCAACGCTAGAAGAGCAGATCAAGACCACTCAAGAAGGACATCCTGGAGTCCAGAAATTCAAGCATGTCATGGCAAAAGGAAAAGCCCCCAAGATGATCGAAGATCAGCAAGGAATCATATCGTATGGGAAACGTCTCTTTGTTCTCCACCAGAAAGAACTCAAAGACTTGATTTTGAAAGATGCTCACAGCTCAGCATATACCCTACACCCAGGCAGCACCAAGATGTATCAAGACATGAAGATTTTGTATTGGTGGCCATGAATGAAAAGAGACATCGCCGTGTATGTAGCTTGTTGTGATGTATGTCAGCGAATCAAAACTGAACATCAGAGACCAGCAGGTTTGCTTCAACCACTACAGATCCCTCAGTAGAAATGGGAAGAGATTGGAATGGATTTCATTACCGGTCTACCTCGAACTAAGTCCAGATGTGACTTATTATGGGTTATAGTTGATAGATTGATTAAACTCGCTCATTTCATCCCTGTGAAAACAACCTACAAGGGAGACAAGTTAGCCGAGTTGTATATAGCTTGTATTGTGTGTTTAAATGGAGTACCCAAGAGGATAGTCTCAGACCGAGGTTCTCAATTCACCTCGTATTTCTAGGCTAGTTTGCATAACCCCCTTGGAACGCACCTTGCTTTCAGCACAGCTTATCATCCGCAGATTGATGGTCAGACAGAAAGAACAAATCAGATTCTAGAAGACATGCTTCGAGCCTATCCCTTGGAATTTACCCTAGACTGGGAGAAATGTCTACCATATGCCGAGTTTGCATACAATAACAGTTTTCAGTCAAGTTTGAAAATGTCCCCGTTTGAAGCACTCTATGGAAGAAAATGCAGAACCCCTCTGCATTGATCAGAATCAGGTGAAGGATATATCTTCGGACCAGATACTCTCAAGCAAGCTGAAGAGAAAGTTCGACTAATCAGAGATTGCCTACAAGCAGCTCAGTCAAGACAAAAGAGTTAGGCCGACAACCATCAAAGAAAGTTAACCTTTAAAGTTGGAGATGTTGTGTATCTCAAGGTATCGCCGCTTCGTGGAACTCGAAAATTTAAAGTGAAAGGCAAGCTCGCACCAAGATATATAGGTTCGTTCCCACCACCGCCAAGCGTGGAGAAGTCGTCTATCAGTAAGAGCTACCCGAAAGTTTGTCAAACGTTCACAACGTGTTTCACGTCGTCCAACTCAAGAAATGTCTCAAAGTACCTGAAGAGCAAACGCCCATAGAATCCATCACCCTTCAGCAAGATCGGACTTATCCAGAGCATCCGATCAAGATCGTCGACATCATCGAGAAGCGAACAAGAAGCCAAGTTATCCGCCTTTGCAAAATTCAGTGGAGCCACCACTCAGCAAAAGAAGCCACCTCGGGAGTGTGAAGATCAACTGAAGCAAGACAACCCGTCCCTGTTCTTGGAGCAGCTCGAATCTTGGGGTCGAGATTCCATTTAAGGTGGGTAGGTTTTGTAACGTCCCGTTTTCAAACGGCAAATAGTATATACTATTTCGATTTTCGGTCTTCCTTTGTATTTCAACTTAGTAAGTATTTTCGAAAATCTTCTTACTTCTTTAAGCTCGGGTTTGTGTTTCAAACTTCCTTGAAACCTGAAATTCAAATTCAAGTTCGAAATTCTCTCTTTTGAATTTCGGGCCTTTTTCTCTTCTACCCTTCCTCTCTTTGGGCTCAGCCCTATTCTCCTTTTTGGGTCAGCCCAACCTCCCGTGGGCCTCCTTTCCTTCTTTCTAGGCCCATCCAGCCCAGCAACTGGCTCCCCTCTTTTCTTCTTCCTCAGACACGCCAGGCCGCTCCCTCTCTCCTTTCTTCTCGCTGCGCACGTCACCACCACAAGGCCGCCTACGCTAGCCACCAGCTCCCTCTGCGCCTCCTCGTGCCACCTGCTCTCTGCGCGCCGCACCCACCCCCTCACCTGTCTTGACCTCAGTGCCTAGCCTTCGCCTTGTCCCCTCAGCCGAGCGCCACGACCGTCCTAGCCGTCCTTGCTCGCCCGGAGAAGCCAGTGCGCACCATGCACCCTCGTCAGCACCTTGGCCGTGCAAGTCGCCACCGTGACCTCATGCGCCCACCGCACGTGCCTTGCCTGCCGCCACCCACCACTTCGCCCTGTCACCTCCATGTGCAGGCGCCCACGCCGCACCTTCTCGGAACTATGCGCAGCTGCTAGCTCCCTCCAACGGCTCTCCGCCCCTTCGGCCACCTATAAAGCATCTCCTATGGCCCTCCTTCTTCCCCACACCGCCCCCTTGAAGACGGTAAGTCCTCCCCGCTGCCCGATCTTCTCGGTGAGGAACTGTGGATAGATGATGCGAAGTAGACGATGTCACTAGCTGAACACTCGCGCCAATGCACAAACTCTCAACTCTTTGGAATACGCCCAAGACACACCGGATACATGATCGTCGCAAGACCACAAACGACGATCGCCAAGTCCCCAATTCCCAATGGAACGATGGCTTGACCTTGAATTGCAGAACGATTCAATGGATCGCCTAGTTCTCTCTCAAAGTCCTCGCATGAACTCTGGTTTAGAAAGAACAAGCAATAGCTATGTTTCAATTCTTATGCATAAACTGGTATTTGGATACAATGGGGGTCTACCCCTCAATATATGCCCTTCTCCACCTTATGGCTGCCCAAGAGGCCCTACTCCTACTCTATTTCGGAATTAGAACTCCTACTCCAAATCGGACACAATCTAAAACAAAAAAAGGAAACTCTGACTTTACAACCGTCACATTGTTTCATACATATCTTTTGATACGTGATGAATCTGAGGCTGATCGAGTATTCGTTGGATCGGGCTTGAAGTTAGCTTTCCAACAAGTACAAGAACACCCAAATCGGACTCCGTTTGTGAAATTTATGACCTTTTTAATCCGGACTGTACTACTGATTCCGAATCCGATTTTGATGCTGATTCCGAATCTGAATTGAATCCAAACTTTCCTAACTTCAATTTCATTAATTGAAACGACTTGAATCCGTGTGAAACTTGAGAAAGGGACTCTTGTAAGCCTTTGGAATGACATGGAAAAGCTGGATATCTTCCCAAGATGTCGTACAAGCCGCGGAATCATCAACTTTGTCAACTCTCGCGCGTTGATCGGTCTGAATGTGCAGCATGCACTCGAATAGCCATAACTTTTTATAGAAAGCTCCAAATCACGTGCCGTTTGATCCGTTGGAAAGTAGACTTGATAAGCTTTCCAAATATATATATTGTTCATGCTAGATTCTTCCGAGTTGCTGCGAAGATCGTCATGAACTCATACCTTCCATGCGTCCCACAAGCTGCATGCTATTTTTGTGAGCATCAAAACACCCCGAGAAGTATCGTGTTCTTAATATTCACATGAAGCATCTCCTTCAAACCTAATAATAAGCAATGACCCGCTATTAGGTAGTATAATATTCTCAATTAAACTTAAAGGAAATTCATGGAACAAATTCACCTTTTGGTTAAGCTTCTTTGCACAAGCTTCACCCACAAGCTTCTCTTGTTCTTCAACTCTTTTAGTAAGCTCATGTTGTTCTGAGGTACTTGTTGAATTGAAAACACTATATGGAACAGCGTAGGTAAGGATGTCCGCATCAAATCGTGATTCTTGTTTTTGTTCAGAATCAGGCAACCATCTGCTGAATCGGTGCCTCTTGAATGATATGAGTGCAGCTATGCGAGAGCATCAGATAGGGTAGGTAATAGAGATACATGACAACATACAAAGATGGTATCGCATAACTACAGTCCTATGAAGAAGGCGAGAGATGCTTATTCGATTTCAGCGCACACTGGAGCAAATTGATGTACCATGATGACACTTTCTGCACCTATGAACGCTGCAAGCTATGAAACGAGTTTACAACCAATGTTGTAAGCATGCATGTATTTAATAGAGGTATCAGACTAAGAGATATGTAAGCCAATGTCACAAACTTTGGTATGGACCATATATGAACTATCTTCTAACCATACCAACAAACCTTCTTAGTATTAATGGCAGCAGGTGAAAGAACAGGGAGAGCAATTGGTAGATATACATAGCAACACATGGCAGCAAAAGTGTAAGAAAAAGCTGAAAGACAGAATAGAGTAATGTACAACTTAATGGCAAAGAAAAGCTTACACCGATGTCTTCAGATTTGGAGGACCCACAGAACTGTTCTTAGTATTAGGGAAAAATAATTTCTTCTGTGTAATGTGCACTTTCCATATCCTGTAAGAAATGCACATGTAAATTTGTAAATGTAAATAGGTAGGAAATGTGTGTAGTCTGTATGTGTACCAGGAAAATATAAGGCACAATCTAATTTATGTGTCCAGCTATAATGATGAAATGTATGTATGTAAATGCAGTATAATTAGAACAAAAAGACAAAAGGGGACAATGGTAATGCTAATAACCTGCTTAGATGATGGCTTGAAAAGGCTTTTTCGAGCAGAGGACAATCCATTCTGTGTCTATCTACATCTGTTAGCATGAAACAGCAGAGGTAGTATACGAAAATGTGCTCATGCAAATGGGAAGCCTCAGGGAAATAACAGCGGCATGTGTTTTAAATTGCACTCTTAATGCTTAGTTCGTTATGCACAATGTAATATTGCGATTTGTGATGCTTTAATATTAGATACTTGCATTTTTGTTATGACCTGAAACGATAAGGTATTCTATAAAGCACAAGACATGCACCAAGAATATTGAATTTGGCTAATATATGAGTAAGCATAAAAGAAACTAAGTAATTCATCCTCCACAAGAAGTCATGAATAGGAACTGAGCAAACTTTAAACATCTAGAAACTCTAGAAATGAAGGAACTAGAAGTAACATATGGCAGGTTGGCAAGAAGCCAGTAACCTTATGTGTATGTCGCTTCCTAGAAGTGCTACAATAAGTAGCTTCTGCTCACACAGATATAGCATTAGGAGAGGCATAACGGTGAGGTGCATCATAAGGCATAAACTGCTTTAGGTGCACCTAAGTAAAATATGAGCACAGGAATGGTTATAAATAAAGGCATTGTGGGTGAATGTTACTAAATAAACCCGTACTTGTGAGAAGCTTCCTGTAATACCAATAATAAGCAGCAAATTGGCATACTGGTTCTTGGTATAGTGGAACTGTGCCTTTAGAAAATACTACATTTGTATCCCAAAAGACAGAACAGGTTGAAGCATTTTTTGGATATCCATCAAGTAATACTTGGAAAGACCAACTACGGACATGTAAGACATTTGATTGTTCATGAATGCAGCTTACTGAGTTCTTTCAAGAGGAACTTCTGCTCAGTATTTACAACATTACAATCTACATGTATGTTTTTTCTTGTACCTTGTCTTTCCTAATGGATGATGATCAAAGGAGCAATGTACCAGTGATCATCTTAACATTGACGCTGAGGCTGAGCTCCCGCCTGATGGTCTCGGCGCTGTCGTGCTTCGGAGGGTCAAGGAGGGGCAGAAGGTCGATGAACTGCCACGGCCCTCCTGGGCTGTCCTTGTTCTTCTCCCAAGCACTTCTGCAAAGGTAACGCATGCCGATTAATGTTGCACACAAGAAGAAACAGAATCTGCAGTTCGTGCCTGTGCAATTTTACATTCGGAAAAGAAATCATACATGTCTTGCGCCTGTAAGGGATCAACTGTGGTCGGCGAACTTGTCGATCACGGCGTGCACCTTACTCTTGTCATCCTCTCTGCAATTGTAGAGGGCCAAAATCTGCATACAAAAACACCATGAAAGCTAGCCATATGACATGACAAAATGATAGCTAGCAAACAAGATGTGATACATGCAAGAAGAAGAGGCGAGGACACCTGCCTGAGCGCCCTTCTTTGGTGCGGTGCCAAAGCCATCGGCGAGGTCGACGTGAGGTGAGGGCGGTATGCTTGAAGGGGAGGAAGTGGACCTCCTTGATGTCGACCCTGGCCTCCTTGGGGTCGGTGAGCATGCCGACCATGGCGGCGTCGATGGCGTCCTGATTCTCGACCCTCAAGACCCTCCTCGAGGCCCTGGCGGCGAGTAGGAGAACCTCGTCCTGGTCGACGCCCTTGGCGAAGATATCAATGAGGCCGCGGTCGACACTGACATCTCGATGAAGCTGGTCCCTCGGTGTCGAGAAGGTAAGAGATCACTACCACACTCGGTCCTACGCACCCTCATCGCCAGCGGTTGAGGACGATGGTGTGAGGTGGAGGAAGCTAGCGCGGTCGCCGGAGCAGAGAAAGATAAGGCCGGCTGCGTGTTCTCCGCCGCCACCATGGCTGCCGGGTGGATTTGGCCTCGCCCTTCTGGAGGCTGGCGAGGTGGAGGGTGAGGCCAAATCACGCCCAAATCACCAAAGCAAGGGCTCCAAAATCCCCTAAATCCCCACCAAAATCAGCAACGTCCCTACAATAAAGAAGATGCAACAAGGAGAATCACGCCGAAATCACCGAAGCAAAGGCTCCAAAATCCCCAAATCCCAACCAAAACCAGCAACGGTGAGAAGAGAAGCAAGTGCGGTGAAGGGCGAGGAGACCGAAGGAAGCGGAAGGAAGATATCGAGGTAGGGGGAAAGCCAGAAGGGGGGCGACGATGAAGAAGGAGGAGGGGAGGCGGGCCGCCAGGTAGGACGACAAAGCAACGCTGGGTGAGTGGATGTGCTGCCCGAGTAGCGCGGGCTGCAGCTCTGGCTCCGACTGATGAGGATCCACCTAGTTGATTAGATGAATCCCAATTGTTGGCCCAATCTTTCACGGTACACTTGAAGATCAGTAGCTTGTTGTCTCCTTCTCTTTACTTCGGGTGAACAGTAACCACACGTGTGAACAGTGTCACGTGGTGAATAGTGCCCAAACCCTAGATAGCAAATCTTCAATCTCTAGTTGTGCTAAACCTTGACGATTAGAAACAACTGAGAATAACTTCACAAACCGATCTGATTTGATCGAATTGCAAAGACGTAGTAGATGGATCTTCTTGGTTGTAGACAAGAACAAGGTGTTCTTGCTTTGCGCCCAAGCCGAAACACCAAATGATAACTTCCTCTTGCTTCCTCCTCTCTCCAACCCTCCCTCTTAATTCCTCTCAAGAACACATCTCAACTCAAGAACACACGATATGCGCCAAAACGGCTTTTCTGATTTTTATTATCTAAATCATAACTTGTCCACCTATATGGTCCGGCCATAGGGGGTTTATATAGCCTCCCACGCAAGCACAAGACCTGGATGAATAGTATCCCGAATTGCTACAGTACTCCTATTCCTATTACTATTCACATGAACAGTAATCCAAGTCGGTTACTGTTCACGTAAGCAGTAAACCAAACCAAAACCTACTTTCTTTAATTAGAATTTAATCTACTCTAGTTTTGAAATAAAAATATTAATCACCAATTGATTGTCTGAATTGGATCCAAACTGAACCAACCCACATGCCATGTTCCTGGCATTCTCTCCATGCATCGCCAAGTCTCCCTCTTGGTTTCCCTTGTGTTGTGGGCTTTCCTTCTCTTAGCTTCTTGCGCGAACTTGTTCCATGCACTTGATGCTTCTTTTGATGCCAATGCAACCCTTGCTGCCCTGTCACCACATGTCTTTCTTGACCACCCGTATGTGCTAGGGTTTTATCTCGAGAGCATGTTCCCTCTCGTTGGCCAGCATCCCCATCCACCTTATTGGCCTTCACAATGTTTTGTTTTATCTTTTGTTGTAAAACAACACCAATTGCGCCAATTTGAGTGCTAGCATTAGTTTGCAATTTAGGGATGCAAACCAATGCTTTGGTAGTAGTTATGGCCGTATCATCCTCCCTTTCTTCAAGAAAAGACGTCCTCGTCTTTTGTGTAACCTTAGGAATCTTCGTCGGAGTAGTCTTCATGATCGCCTTTTTAGTGATGATCTCCTCAGCACAAATAGAATTCTCTGGCATAGGACACAGGGTATATGATCTTCCCTGATGCACCAAAGAGTACTTGTTGGACCTCCCGTGGTGCGTAGCATTGCGATCATACTGCCACGGACGCCCCAACAGCAAGTGACATGCGTGCATAGGCACGACATCACACTCCACCTTATCGTGATAGTCCCCCACTGAAAAACAAACTTTGACACGATGAGTAATTTTCAGCTTACCGACATTATGCAACCATTGTGCATAATACGGCTCTGGATGTCACCATGTTGTCAACCCCAAAGCTTGCACTAAATCTTTGCTAATGATGTTGTTGTAGCTTCCACCATCAATGATAAGCTTGCAAACTTTGCCACTTTTGCACTCAGATTTGAACACGTTGGTTCGCTGCCCCGTTGCGAGAATTGAAGTGCCGTCAACGCGAACCTTCTTGGTCATCATGCTCAAACCTTCTGATGGTGTCTCAATGTCGATGTCGCCATCATGAGAAAAAAACCTTCTCTTGTTGTTCACGGGCAGAATTGATGATGGCCTCCTCAGCTTTTCTTCTTTCTTCCTCGGCCATCTTTTCGTCTTCCCGTTTCTTAGCCTTTAGCATTTGCCGTTGCTCTTTAATGTCATCTTGGACCTTGTCTCGTCGCTGTCTATCTTCGAAGTACCTTGACGAAGACCAAGATGTAATCTCCTTTCGCGCTCCTCTCCAATGAAAAGAGTACCGCATGACGGGGCGTGATGCAACTCGGTGTATGTGCTGTTCGGCCAACCAATATGCACCAATCACCAATGAACATGTTCACATATGCATAGGAATCACATCACAAGCAACGACAGCAGTATACCCATCCAAAGAAAATTTTACCTCCACTTGTTTTGTGATCGGAATGTGCTTGAACCTCCAAAGCAACAGATATGGCTCCGGATGTGGCTTTGTGACCAACCCCAATCTGTCCAAAAGTGTTTGGCTTGCAGCGTTTGTTAGGCTTCCCGTATCGATCATCATAGCACAATCTGTATTTCCCACTCGACACCGATTAAAGAATATGTAGCTCGGCTCATGGAGTGGATCCTCCTCACATTGATCTATAGTATAACTGAATTGCATGACTAGCTTCATCTCCTTCGTGTCGGCCATGTCGATCCTTGATCCTCGCAGGAACAAAGTACCGTGAGCAACTGAAGCTCTGATACCACCTGATGAGGATCCACCTAGTTGATTAGATGAGTCCCGATTGTTGGCCCAATCTTTCACGGTACACTTGAAGATCAGTAGCTTGTTGTCTCCTTCTCTTTACTTCGGGTGAATAGTAACCACACGTGTGAACAGTGTCACATGGTGAATAGTGCCCAAACCCTAGATAGCAAATCTTCAATCTCTAGTTGTGCTAAACCTTGACGATTAGAAACAACTGAGAATAACTTCACAAACCGATCTGATTCGATCGAATTGCAAAGACGTAGTAGATGGATCTTCTTGGTTGTAGACAAGAACAAGGTGTTCTTGCTTTGCTGCCAAGCCAAACACCAGATGATAACTTCCTCTTGCTTCCTCCTCTCTCCAACCCTCCCTCTTAATTCCTCTCAAGAACACATCTCAACTCAAGAACACACGATATGCGCCAAAACGGCTTTTCTGATTTTTATTATCTAAATCATAACTTGTCCACCTATATGGTGCGGCCATGGGGGGTTTATATAGCCTCCCACGCAAGCACAAGACTTGGATGAATAGTATCCCGAATTGCTACAGTACTCCTATTCCTATTACTATTCACGTGAACAGTAATCTGAGTCGGTGACTATTCACGTAAACAGTAAACCGAACCAAAACCTACTTTCTTTAATTAGAATTTAATCTACTCTAGTTTTGGAATAAAAATATTAATAACCAATTGGTTGTCTGAATTGGATCCAAACTGAACCAACCCACATGCCATGTTCCTGGCGTTCTCTCCATGCATCGCCAAGTCTCCCTCTTAGTTTCCCTTGTGTTGTGGGCTTTCCTTCTCTTTGCTTCTTACGCGAACTTGTTCCATGCACTTGATGCTTCTTTTGACGCCAATGCAACCCTTGCTGCCCTGTCACCACATGTCTTTCTTGACCGCCCACATGTGCTAGGGTTTTATCTCGAGAGCAAGTTCCCTCTCGTTGGCCAGCATCCCCATCCACCTTATTGGCCTTCACAATGCTTTGTTTTACCTTTTGTTGTAAAACAACACCAATTGCGCCAATTTGAGTGCTAGCATTAGTTTGTAATTTAGGGATGCAAACCAATGCTTTGCTAGTAGTTATGGCCGTATCAACAACTCCGGTGGCCGCTCGGGGAGCAGGAGCACTACGAGGAGCACGCGGGGTAGGAGGAGGGGGATAGGCGGCGCTTGCACGGAGAGAGCGGAGGTGATGAAGAGATGGCGGGATTGTGGCTGGCTTCGGCGGCGTTGGGGCTGGGGATTTTTGCGCAAGCGATGGGAGGGAGTGGAGCAGCGGCGGAGAAAGAAAAAGAGGAAGAGGGCAGCGTGCGCTCCGGGCAACGCAATCCAACGGCGACGGCGACAGCAGCGGACGAACAGGAAAAGCTGCCAACGTGGATGCCCTCCCTGAGCTCAAAGTCCGCCAGCTTTTATATAGAAAGATACGAGGTCAACAAGAGCACTCATGAGCAACTGGATGTTGCTACTGGAGGAGCATTCATGGGACAAGGTGTTTACAGCACCAGCATACTTGTCAACCAGATAGACTCCAACAAAGGATTGGGGACGGAAAGATCGATACCAACCACTCCAACGAACCGTCTAGAGGGAATACATCAAGTCGGACCACATATGCTAGCATCGAAAGGAGATACTCTAATTAGGAATATTGAAGCAATACAAAGCACACAGTTCACATTAGGGGTGTAAGTGGGGTGGGCCTGTCCGCTAAGCCATTAGTTCGCCCCACAAAAATAGCCCACTAAACTGTCCACATTGAACCACCAAACCGTTAGCATTTTAAATGGGCCAGCCCGCATTGCCTGCTGGGTGCGCTTGAACTCATTATCTCCATCTTCCTTGCCGGCACGCCGCTGTACCGACACAAGGTGCCGCAGGGCAGCCCGTTCACGCGCATGGGCAAGGTGGTCGCCGCTGCCGTCTGCAAGTGGCGCCTCCCTATGCCAGCCGATGCCAAGGAGCTGTATGAGCTAGACCTCGAGGCGTACACGAGGAAACACAAGTTCCGAATGGACTCGACCAACGCTATGAGGTTCCTAAACAAGGCCGCCGTGAAGGACGGCGACGGAGGCTCCTCGCCGGCAAAGTGGATCCTGTGCATGGTGACCGAAGTGGAGGAGACCAAACAGATCGTCAAGCTGATCCCCCTACTCGTGACAATGTTCGTGCCGTGTACGCTCATCTCCCAAACGAACATCCTCTCCGTGAAGCAGAACGCGACCATGAACCGGCACATCGGGCCGCACTTCTAGATCCCCCCAGCCAGCCTCGGCGCATTCGTCACGCTGACCATGCTCATAGCCGTCGTCGTCTATGATCGATTCTTTGTCAAGGTCAACCGGAAGTACACCAAGAACCCCAGGGGGTGACCACACTAAAGACGATGGGCATTGGCCTGTTGTTGCAAATCGTAACAATGGCGATGACGACGGTGATCGACAACCAAAGGCCGGGCTATGCACGGAGCCATGGCCTAGACAAGATCGGCGGCCAGCTGCCGCTCACAATCTTCGTGCTGCTGCCCCAGTTCATGCTCATGGGCTTGGTGGACGCGTTCCTGGCGGTGGGCAAGATCGAGTTCTTCTACGACCAGGCGCCAGAGAGCATGAAGAGCCTGGGTTGTGGATTGCGGGCCGCCGCCAAACCCATAAAATTGCATGTGGCATTGCATTGTGGGCTAGCGGCACCCACAAATACCTCAACGGCCAACGTGGGTTGATGCGGGGTGTCCGTAGCCCACCCCAGTGCACCCCTAGTTCACATGCCACCAACCATGACAAAAAAAAACTTGGATCAAGAGAGGAACCTCCGCTGGTGATAATAATCTAGGTTTGTGGGAGGTCAGACTTTCAACCTTAAAATTAGCGCTCCCGGGAGGCAACCCGATCATCTAAAAAAAATCACCATTTTTCCTAGTGGGGGTCAATCTCTCCACACAACCCAATGCCATCTCTAGTCTAGAATCCAATGACCTCGCCAGCAATAGCAACGTAAGTTGTCAAGGATATCATCATCTTCGACCGCAGGTATCTTGTTTCAGTTTGGTTGTATAGCTACTTAACGACATGGCACAACTGGGGAGGTAATTAGATTAAGCACGGTGCTTAGGCTAATACCAGAAAATCGAAACATTGCGTATCTCTATTTCTGCTTCACTCGGAATTTGGGGGCAACTAGTCACTCCCTTACTTAGTTGGTCAAATTAACACATGGTGTTTAGGTTGATTAATGGATCTATAGAGATATACCTTGCCTTGATGTATGATAGTGTTTTTGCGCTAACATTTCCATAAAGCTTCTTGAGCTATTATCACGAGGACTGTTAGGTAAGTTTCATCACCACATATACACAAGTGGGAAACTACTGACGTCGGAGCGGAGTCCCAAGGATCTATGCATCCAAGCTTAACCATCGTCAAACAACACAAGGTCAACACTACATTATGGGCAATCATCACACCTTTCGTGGGTGCAAAGTGAGTTTGCCGCTCTATGCCCCTGTTTTTGAAGGATTTGTTGATCCCTGTTGTTACCATAGTTTGCTGCTAGTCCTTATCTATCACGTTGGGTTGCACGTTTCAATGTAAAAAAAATGGTGATTTGCAAACAAAAAGATAAATAAATAAATAAATAAGACTTATCCTTTTTTGTGGCACCCTTCTGGGAAGGTTGTTTTTCAAATTTCAACTTAATTCTGAATTTAGCTCTTTCTTTCGTAATTTCCCACTGAGAACTTAGAGAAAACATTGGCGGGTTCCCCATAGCTGTTTTGAAGACAATCTGTGTACACCATTAACCTATCTAGATAGCCTTTGTCTTCAAAATAAAATAAAAAACCGGTGCTATAGACTTATGCTAAAATATGGTTACACCTGCCTTGGGAAACAATGAAAAATTGCCATGGTTAGTACCTTGTAAGTATCATACAATGCAGCCCTATTCCGTCACAGAGTAGAGCTAAAGTAATTCGGCCTTGTCACAATACTGGTTTCTAGTCTCTTTCTACTGTGGGTACAAAAAACTATTCGAGGTTGTTGAGGTTTGAGATATAGCTTTGTAGAGTCTTGTTCACTTCACTCCTATTCGCAGGCAACATGCTTAAAACCTCCTTTAATAAGGTTCCATTACTCCTCTGAGAAAACCAGAAAAAAATTTCATCTTACCACAGCCAAACAAGAACAATCCACAGCCGTATCAGTTCTTGCCACTTGTTAACTTTGGTGAGTTTGGTCAAGTTTGGCATCCTTTTGAGGCATAATACTTGAAAGATGGTCATTTCCTTCGCGTATCCTTTCTTTTGCGAACTTTTTATTATTATTTAATCTATTTTTTAAAAATGTTTTAAAGACCGTAATTTTATTTTCAATTCTGACCTCTTTGGCTATGCCACAACTCGTGATGTGGCAAAAACGTGTTGCCACGTCAAGGATCTCGGCGTGATAAAAACGTGTTGTCACGTCACGGACCTCGGCATGGTAAATAAGTGCTGTCACGTCACTCCTCTTAGCATGACAGGACTTAGCCCAAAAACGGACGCATGTTGGCTCGGAGGGCTATCATGACAGGTTTGATCACGCCGCGGTCGGTGGCGTGACAGCACAGTTTGGTCACACCACAGGTTATGGCATGACCAAAAGGGTCAGAATTGAAAATAAAGTTAGAAAGATGTTATCTTTAAAATATTTTTAAAAAATAAATTAAAAAATAAAAAAGCTCTTCTTTTGCCAGCCTTTCGTACTCGGCAAAGCCGATTCAACATCGGTCTCAGGCATATTCTGCCAGGTTCTCCGCCCTTTAAACCGAATCATTCCTTCTCGTTATCTTTGAACCTACAAGACATGGTTCTACATTATCTATCGAGCAATTATGAGGATTGTATTCACGCTCGTCATCAACAGGTTGTCCCACTTCACCTGTCAAAGGGGAATATAGCCGCATTCCAAAAAGAAAAAGAAAAAGAAAAAAGAGTATAAAAATTGAAAATGAAACAAAAGAGAAAAAAATAAAAATGATGAAAATAGAAATAGGAAGCTGGAATCCCCGCCACATTGAAGTCAGAAACCGTAGCACATCTCCTCACCCATATTCTACGGCTATGTGCTAGCCTAGAACTTCACTTGTGCCCTAGGATCCGTTGCAAATGCGCATGTTTTCTTTCCTTTGGCGTGAGTCCATTCCCTCCCCTTCCATCAACATTAAGTCTCTAATGACCAGAATGACAGGGGCTACGATTTCTGATTAGATTATCTCTTAACCTTACAATAGTCTAGGTTGCACGTGTGCTGAGATTCACCCTACCAAGCTATACGTACAGCCTTCGACTTATAAATGTAGAAGTAGGGCAAATGTGGCCATCTCACATAAGTCAAAATGGACAAGATCTAAAGGTGCCAAATTCTTTTCCTCCTATAACCCCTTAAAGGGTTTTTGAGATTGTTTTGCTTGCACACAAGTTTGGCACTTTGATCATTTGACAATTTCACATTTTGGAATTAAATCTAATCTGGACATTCTAGTAATACTATCAAAACCGATATGACAAAAACGAGAATACCATATATTGGTGTGGATATCATGGGATATGCTCATGATCTTAGGATGATGTTACAATTGGCAATGTCGTTATCGGTTTGTCGAAACACGCGTTTTCGTCGAAGGTTAAAATGTTGTCAGGGCTTGTGCGGTTAGACCAAATAGTTGGGTGTCGACCGGAGCAGTAAATGGCGGTCGAGGCAGGGCTGCGGTCGAACCGATTCAATGGCGATCGACCGATTTTCTTGATCATCTGCCAATCGGTGGCGATGAGTGTTGGGTTAGGTCAAGTTCATGGGTTTCATGGCATATGTGTTGCATAATGCATGTTTTGACTAACGTGGGTCAAGTTGTGAAGAATTTGTTCCCGGAATCGATTTCTTTGTCTATTGTTGTGCAGGTTGCTTAGAGGTCAACGACGGTCAACGACGAGGATGATCGGGACTAGGCTTGGAAAGCTGAGGTCCAGAACGATCGGGGATGCCGGTTGTGGTCAATGGAGTCAAGTATGGCGCAAATTGGACAAAGGTGACCGAACGGGTAGTTCGGTGCGACGGGTTGGTTCAAGCGGTGCGGAGGTCGGTGCAAGTGCCATGGTGGTTTGAGTGGGAGCCAGATGGGAGAGACTTGCCGACATGATGAGAGCCGATGGATCAACCTATGTAGGACCGGAAAGGCGACTAGAGGGGGGCGAATAGGAGCACACCTAATTTTTCACCTTCATTAGATTCAACACAATATCACTCCAATAGTTACGGAAGCTATGAAGATCAATATTCAAGTACTGTAGAGGACTTGTATTGAACCCAAATCAAAACCCCAAGCAAAACACCCAAAATAACCCAAAAACTCAATTCACAAAGAGTTGGGCGGTCAGACCTCTCAAATTGGCGGGTCGATATTTTGCCTAGCGGTCAGACCTCTCAAATGGGCGGTCTGACCGCTACATGGGGTGGTCTGACCTCTGATATTGGCGATCTGACCGCCAGCCTGACGATGAACAGCAAAATCAGCATAGACAGCCCGAAAACCGAAACTCAAATTGGTCTAACTTTTGATCCGTAAGGCCAAACTTCATGAAATTTGAGACACACCTTCTTAAAGATATTAGGAACCTATTCCAATAAAATATTGCAGAGATCCATGCCAAAGTTCTTATCTTTTTCAGTTTGAACGAAGCATGCTTCAAAACCGAGCTAAATGCGAAAACGGTGATTGAGATGATTTCGTGGGAGGAATCAATCCAAGATGGCTAAGGATGGTCTCCCATACATCTTAGCACTCTAAATCATAGGAAGAATCAAGCCAAAAGCTCTCAACAGCAAAACCCTCGAAAATCACCCTTTCTTCACCAAAACCGGGCAAAACAAAAAGTTAGATCCAAAAGCTTGCTCGTGGTTGATTGATGATCTAGATGATCCTAGATAGGTTCCCACATGTCACAGCAAGCTAGATCTACGCAAGAAACCAAGCAAAAACCCGCGGATCGAAGAAAGTCCCAAAATCACAAAATAGAGAGGAAGAACATGGAAAAACTCATCTTGTTGCAATTTCCTTGGATTGATTTGAGAAGATGAATGATTACAGCCACTCCCTCAAGAAGGACAAAACTCACAACATGAGCACTCAAATCAATCCCCTATCTAGAAACCCTAGCCTCTCATCTCTTCTCCTCAAAACCCTAAAACACACAATTAGGGTTATAGATGGCCAAAGGGTTACAAAGTGCAACTAGCACTTAGCCCTTATATACTGGAGGCTAGATCCTAGAGAATATTCCATTAAGGCACCCATTAAACCCTAACACACAAAGGGTTACACATACGCACGCATCTCAAAGCGCCATCTTCATCATCAATTGACCTAAACCGCTTCACCATGCGCCGACCCGCGCCGTGGTTTAGCCAAAAGGTCACCAAGGTGGTATTTGGTGAAATTACCAAAATACCCCTTCTCGATCCTTCTCCAAAAGACCGAGTCCACAGATTGTGAAGCAATCCCATGCTTCGCCACGTGTAGGTTGATCAACGGCTCCATGTCGTCAAGTCTCTCCCGTCCGGATCCCACCAGCACCACTGAGCACTTGTAACGACTCCCGCTCCGCTTAATCCAACCAGTCGCACCGAACCGCCCGTTCGGTCATCCTTGTCCATTCTGCGCCCCGCTTGAGTCCTCTGACCTCACCCGGCATCCTTGATCGTTCTGGATCTCAGCTCTCCAAGTTTAGTCCCGATCCACCTCGCCGTTGACCGTCATTGACCTACAAGCCACCTGCACAGCAATAGACAAAGAAACCATTTCCGGGAACAAGTTCTTCACAACTTGACGCACGTTAGCCAAAACATGCATCATGCAACACATATGCAATGATAACCATGAACTTGACCTAACAACCACAAAACGCCACCACACGGGCCGGCGAAACAAGCTAAAACCGGTCTGACCGCCACCCTTGGCGGTTGGACCGCCCACTGGCCGGTCTGACCGCCAATCAAAGGCTGGTCTGACCGTCACAATGGGACTTAGCCAAAATTTCACTCTTGAAAATCCGAACCTCTCTGGAATTTTCAATCGAATAGAACTTTTCACTGGAAGCTCCAAAAATTATGGGACCAAGTGCAGAAGAACCCTCTCACTTGGCTACACCCTCTATTTTTGGTCCAGCTCTAAAATCCAAAGTCATTAAGTGGCCGGTTTGACCGCTCAAGCAAAGCCGGTCAGACTGCTCCATGGCCGGTCTGACTGCCACCCTGGCCGGTCCGACCGTCAGCAACCAAACCAGCAAATCAACACAAGGCATGGCCGGTCTAACCGCCACCATGGCTGGTCAGACCGCCAGAGGCCTGACAGAACTGGAGCAACGCCGAAAACGGGTGATTCCGCAAACCCTCAACGCCATTGCCAATTGTCTCATCATCCTAAGATCATGGGCATATCCCCATGATATCCACAATCTCCCCCTTGATGAACACATTGGCAATTTCTCAGAAAATGTAAGTTTGAGGTTTGAAATTGAAAATACTCAACGTTTTCGCGCCAAGGCACAACTTGGTCCATTAGCAAGAGAAAGCAATGGAAATGACCAAGCTGGCTTCAAAATAGCATGGGCAAGTGAGGTACAGCAAAAGAAAGCAAGAAAGCTTTCAATTCCAGAGAATCGACAAAAATCTCACTTAAGGTCCATATGAAAGAACAATTGTTCTATTTAACCTTAGATCATTGTGAGGCTTCAAGATTTGCAATTCAAGTTTAGAAAAGGCAATAAGATCAAAAGAATGCAATATGAATGCTCCCCTCACTATGATCATTATTTTTCAAGAGAGAATTTTAAATTTTAAATTTCTCTAATTCTCTCCAAAAAGCTCCTAACTTCTCCCCCTTACAAAACTTTTCCCCCATAACCAACAAGCTCTTTATTAACATTACATTTTCACTATATCTTCTCCCCCTTTGACAATGGATTCATCAAGGAATCATACCTTCCTCTCATCCAGAGAAGACAAATGCACAAGAAAGGAAGAAGCAAAAGAAAGAGTATGCATGAAATGCAATGGGGTGGCTTCATTTTTGTTTTGATTTTTCAATTTTTAGGTAAAAGAAGCTTTGGAGATTACTCAATTGAACAGGCTAGCATTTCTACCATTACTCAAGATACAACAAGCCTGACAAAGCTAGCAAGATCATGTTAAGACATATATAGTAAAGCTAGGCTAAAGAGCTCAATATATCACATGTTGTTGGATTAAATTAAGCAATCGCTTCAAAATTAGCAAGTTCAACAACAGGTATCCTAAAGTGATAATGGCCATGTCAGAATGTCATTGTGAGATCCAGAAGCTAGCAAAGACCATCTTAGAGACAAAAAGTCCTGAATTGAATCATTTTGCTCAAAATATCTCAAAAGCCCAAATTTCATAACAATTCTCATTTCAAGTTGATTAAAAGGTTTATCTTAGTAAAGAAGATCCTAGACTAGGAGCCATCCACAATCTCTTTCTAAGCTTCAACCAATTTTGACAATTCATTTTCTTAGCCATGTGCTAGATCTCAAGCCTTGCCGCGACCATCTCAAGCACAAAAAGCTTAAAAGAGTGGTCTAGGTCATCCAAAACTCCGCCTGAGTTCATGCCTAGTACAATGGCAAGCCGTCTCATGAGAAAGAATTGGTGAGATCAGTTTTTTCGCACAAAAGAGATCATTTTTCATTTTGCACAAGGGCTGTTTTAGATTCTTTAATGAACTGAAAGCTCAAAGATGTTCAATTCTAGATTCCAGAGCTAACAAAGCAATTTTGACAGGGCCAAAGTCACAAAAGGATCACTAATTGTGCAACTAGCTAAAAGATCCACAAATTGTAATTTTCAGTTCAAGTTAATTAACAGTTCTAGCTCATATAGCAAAGACATTGCTGCACATGTCAAAGCATGATAATTCTAGCAAGTCAAAAACTAAACACAATCTTGAGCAAGAATTGAAATACTAAAGCTCAAGAGGGTAATAAGCAAAGCTTCATCAATTTAAAAGATGAGCTGTAAAGCTTATATTACAATGCATCTTTTTAGATTTTTCATCTGAATGCAATATGATACAATGAGATGCACAAAAAGACTTAAAAGCCTAAAAAAGATCAAGAAGATCAAAAGGATCCGAAGAAGATACCACTTGAAAAGATCCACAAAAAATTAACATGAACAAGGAAAGCTCAGATGAACAAGGAAAGTTCATAAACGAACTAACTCCCCCTCAAACCAACCCATAGGGATAAATTATCCCTAACTTGCTTCTCAAGGTGGCAAACCTTGTTGGGTCTAAAGGCTTGGTGAGGAGATCTGCCAATTGTGCCCTGGACTCCACAAAAACTAGCACAAAGTCTTCAAACTCCACAAGATCTCTAAGAAAAGCAACTCGAAAAGCTAGGGAGCAAAACACCAACACTAAAAAGCTTACAGGCAGCTCAAAACCTGCTATGACTAGTGATTGGGAGACAAGCTCGACCTAGGCTGTGAGAAGAGAGCATCCTAGAAAATCATGGGATAAAAAGAGTGTCTAGAAAGGACACGTGCTAGAACAGAGCCTCCTATCTACCCTGAACTCAACAAGCCCAACACCTAACACGAACCAGATGCTATGCAAGGTAGACTAGGGTACCATACACAAAAGTAAGGTATAGAAGCTCGAACCTAAGTCGCACTGCTTGGCAGTGAGATGTAGTCATGATGGATGAAGATCCATTCCTTGAAGCTCCAGAAGGTAGTTACGCTCACCCATCATCCTCATCTCAAATTCCTTAGTCTCCAAGAAGTGATAGCCAGCATGAATGCACAGTTGAAGAAGAACCAACAGCTTGAGGTGATACCACTTGTTGGACAACATGCTCTTCTTCTCAACTGAAAGACTGCACCAAAGAGACAGAAAAAGTCTATGTCTTGGTACTGGGTTAGTGAGACATTATCTAAAGAAAAAGTACCAAGACACATGACTAGCAACGATAGCAAAAGATGATCCAAGGCTCATAAAAGCGTATAATCAATAATTTAAAACATGAGCATGAAGATACACAAATCAATTACAGCACATGCTATCCAAGACAAGACAAAGCTCAAACTATCCTTAATCAATGATAAGGCATAGGAGCAAGCAAACCAGCACATAGCATATCACACATTATATATACAGTCAAAGGTAAAGCATGCTAGTGAAAGCTATGGCAAGACTCATGCATCCACAAATAACAGTAAGGCAAAATAACCATGTAAGCATAAAGCATGTTATAGAACAAGTCATGGATAAAGAATGCTAACATGGATATCAAGTGAACATGTGGATACATGCAGCAAAAATCAACACGAGCAAGATAAATCATGTACAGATAGCACAGGCTCATGAAGACAAGACCAAGCTTATATACCCATGAAGGTAATGAACAACAATCTAACACATGGATACATAAGCAAGAATCAACATGAGCAAGATAATGAATGACAGAACAGCACAAGCTTATGTTGACAAAAACAAACTCATACACCCATGGAAATAAAGAACAACAATATGATACATGAATATACAAGCAAGGTAAAGGCATGATAAAAGATATCAAAGGAATAACACATGCCAATATGGTACAGGTGAGCACAAAGACAAGCACAACATGCCAAGTATGAATAATCATGAAGATAAGGGCATAAAGGTTAACTCACCAGACATGTGAAAGCACCAATCATGAAAGCACATGCCTCTTGGAGGCCATCGTTGAGGTGGAGAACCATCAAGTGACCCGATCATGTGATGGAGAAAAAGATTAGAATCTTTAAGTCCATGTTCTCCAACCCGCGTTCTTGGTACCTACACATGAGAAAGGCAAGGTGTCCAAGTCTTGGATCCCGAAAGGTTAGAGAGCAAATACTTGGGAACACAAACCTTGGACACACCACCACCAGAAGCAGTCGAAACATTATGTGAGTTAGCATGATGCAAATGATGGTCCATGCAAGAAGATCCAATCTCATCCTTGGAGGCACGCCGCGAGTGGACAACTCGAAGAGGAAAACGAGGTTCATCTCTAGAAAAGCGGCGATGGCCTTGCTTGAAAGCACCATGATGAGAACCAACAGAAGCATCAAATGAACTCACACAACCTCGCCGTGGGTGTGTACCTCGATGAACAAAATGAGGTCCACCTCTTGGAAACCGGCGGAAATCCTGCCTCGGGGCAGCTCGTGGACCAAAACCAAAACTACGCAAACCATGTCCACGTGCTGTCCGACACCACTAGAAAAGGTGTCAAAGAAGCCATCAACAAATCGAGTCCTCGTGCTTGGCTCTTTAGTGTGCATGTCATGAGAAAGACTATGCCCACTAGGAGACTTAGAAGCATGAGCTCGACACAAATGTTTTGCACGTCGAAAACAGAAATCTACATGATGTCCATTCTTCCCACAAAATGAACAATGGTGTAAAGGTCTACTAAGAGACACGGTCCGAGAGGACGAAGCACCATTATGGCTCAAAGAAAAGTCTTGGAAGAACTGGCATCCTAACTCGTCCTCGTATCGACACTAGACACACACATGCCATGAGAAAGACTATGTGTGTTCCTAGAGGTACGACGACGCACTAGATGCTCATGTTTCAAACGGCGAAAGCAAAACTCGAAAATGTGTCCATCTTTCTTACAAAAGGTGCAATTGTACTTCTCTTTTGAAGCTTCAGTACGATTCGAGGAAGAAGCACCTTTGTCTCTAGAAATACGTTGGATAACACAAGAAGAGTCCGAAAGAGTCGAACTCATCAAAGAAGAGCTATCCAAAGCGATGCCACAAAAACCAACATCAAGTGACTCATGTTTAGCACAAAAGGACTCCAACTCCGAATGCAAAGATGCAAGAGAAATATTAAAAACATCAATATCGGAGTGAAGGCAAATACAAAAGTCACATGACTTGGTGCTCATATCATCGCGCAAAGACTCAATTTCGCTCTTCAAAGAAATGCAAGATGTGCAAGAAATTAATGATGCTTTTGTATTAAGCATGCAATTCAAAGCAACAATTTCATTTGCTAAGTTAGCACAATTCTTGCAAGAGACTAAACCATCCTTAAGCAATTTTTCATGTTCTAAGCACATGCTACAATGCCTAGCTTTAATATCATTAATTTCAGCTCTAGCATTCTCTAATTGCTCAAGATGCATGGAATTAGTCAATTTAAGCTTCTCAATTTCAGCTAGCATGCCTACACAAGAATCACAATCATTTCTAGCCATAGTTATCAAGCTCATGATGTAAGGCAACACAAGAATCACATGGCATAGAAGCATTTAATTTCAACAATTCATTTTCAGATTTTAGGCATGCAAGTGAATTATTCAAGTTCTCCATGTCTATAAGCAAAGAATCATAAGCATTCATGGAGGTCTTCAATTTGGAGAGCTCATGAGACAAATCACCCTAAGAGCATGCAATTTGTATTCATATGAAATCAAGCCTCAATGAGTTTTTCTTTGCTCACCTTGCTTAGCTTGAGTAGGGGATCGTCCTCGGAAGAGTCATCATGATCATCCTCGAAAAGCTCTCCATCACGTTCATCCTCAATCGCTACGGCACATATGCCAATGGGCTCCTTCTCCGGCTCCTTCTCCTCGGGCTCCAAGCATATCTCATCTATGAAACTAGGACAATCAAAACGAAAGAGATCGCCACAAATATCGTAGGAGAATCTTTCCTCAAACGACAACATAAGTATCGTATGTTCAAGCGTCTCGTCACGGTGGACATTAACAGCAAAAGAACCACGACAGGAAGCAAAGAAGCGCTCACAAGTCCTCATACAAGTCGCCATGCTCAAAGATCGGTTAAGATCACAACAAAGCAAACGAGGCTCTGATACCACTTGTAGGACCGGAAAGGCGACTAGAGGGGGGTGAATAGGAGCACGCCTAATTTTTCACCTTGATTAGATTCAACACAATATCACTCCAATAGCTACGGAAGCTATGAAGATCAACATTCAAGTACTGTAGAGGACTTGTATTGAACCCAAATCAAAACCCCAAGCAAAACACCCAAAATAACCCAAAAACTCAATTCACAAAAAGTTGGGCGGTCAGACCTCTCAAATTGGTGGGTCGATTTTTTGCCTAGCGGTCAGACCTCTCAAATGGGAGGTCGGCCGCTATCATGCGATCGACCTCGATATTAGCGATCGATCGCCACCGATGATGAACAACAAAATCAAGCCAGACGACCCAAAACCGAAACTCAAATCGGTCTAACTTTTGATCCATAAGGCCAAACTCCACGAAATTTGAGACACACCTTCTTAAAGATATTAGGAGCCTACTCCAATCAAAGATTGCAGAGATTCATACCAAAGTTCCTATTTTTTTCAGTTTGAACGAAGGGTGCTTCAAAACCGAGCCAAATGCGAAAACGGTGATTGAGATGATTTCGTGGGAGGAATCAATCCAAGATGGCTAAAGATGGTCTCCCATACATCTTAGCACTCTCAATCACAGGAAGAATCAAGCCAAAAGCTCTCAAGAGCAAAACCCTCGAAAATCACCTATTCTTCACCAAAACCGGGCAAAACAAAAACTTAGATCCAAAAGCTTGCTCGTGGTTGATTGATGATCTAGATGATCCTAGATAGGTTCTCACATGTCACAGCAAGCTAGATCTACGCAAGAAACCAAGCAAAAACCCGCGGATCGAAGAAAGCCCCAAAATCACAAAATAGAGAGGAAGAACATGGAAAAACTCATCTTGTTGTAATCTTCCTTGGATTGATTTGAGAAGATGAATGATTACAGCCACTCCCTTAAGGAGGACAAAACTCACAACATGAGCACTCAAATCAATCCCCTCTCTAGAAACCCTAGCGTCTCGTCTCTTCTCCTCAAAACCCTAAAACATAATTAGGGTTACAAATGGCCAAAGGGTTACAAAGTGCAACCAGCACATAGCCCTTATATAGTGGAGCCCATTAAACCCTAACACACAATGGGTTACACATACGCACACATCTCAAAGCACCGTCTTCATTATCAATTGACCTAAACCGCTTCACCATGCGCCGACCCGCACCGCGGTTTAGCCAAAATGTCACCAAGGCGGTATTTGGTGAAATTACCAAAATACCCCTTCTTGATCCTTCTCCAAAAGACCGAGTCCACAGATCGTGAAGCAATCCCATGCTTCGCCACGTGTAGGTTGATCAACGGCTCCATGTCGTCAAGTCTCTCCCGTCTTGATCCCACCGGCACCACTGAGCACTTGCAACGACTCCCGCGCCGCTTGATCCAACCAGTCGCACTGAACCGCCCGTTTGGTCATCCATGTCCATTCTGCGCCCTGCTTGAGTCCTCTGACCTCACCCGGCATCCTTGATCGTTCTAGATCTCAGCTCTCCAAGTTTAGTCCCGATCCACCTCGCCGTTGACCGTCATTGACCTACAAGCCACCTACACAGCAATGGACCAAGAAACCATTTCCGGGAATAAGTTCTTCACAACTTGACCCACGTTAGCCAAAATTTGCATCATGCAACACATATGCAATGATAACCATGAACTTGACCTAACAACCACAAAACGCCGCCACACGGGCCGGCGAAACAAGCCAAAACCAGTCTGATCGCCACCCTTGGCGGTTGGACCGCCCACTGGCCGGTCTGACCGCCAACCAAAGGCCGGTCTGACCGCCAACCAAAGGCCGGTCTGACCGCCACAATGGAACTTAGCCAAAATTCCACTCTTGGAAATCTGAACCTCTCTGGAATTTTCAATCGAATAGAACTTTTCACTGGAAGCTCCAACAATTATGGGACCAAGTGCAGAAGAACCCTCTCACTTGGCTACACCCTCTATTTTTGGCCTAGCTCCAAAATCCAAAGTCATTAAGTGGCCGGTTTGACCGCTCAGGCAAGGCCGGTCAGACCGCTCCATGGCCGGTCTGACCGCCACCCTGGCCGGTCCGACCGTCAGCAACCAAACCAGCAAATCAACACAAGGCATGGCCGGTCTGACCGCCACCATGGCTGGTCAAACCGCTAGAGGCCTGACAGAACTGGAGCAACGCCGAAAACGGGTGGTTCCGCAAACCCTCAACGCCATTGCCAATTGTCTCATCATCCTAAGACCATGGGCATATCCCCATGATATCTACAACCTACACGTGGCGAAGCATGGAAGTGCTTCACGAAGATGGGACTCGGTCTTTGCAAAAAGATCGAGAAGGGGTATGTTGGTAATTTTACCAAATACCGCCTTGGTGACCTTTTGCCAACCCGCGGCGCAAGACGGCGCATGATGAAGCGGATTAGGTCAAGAGGAGATGAAGACGACGCTTTAAAATGCGTGTGTGTGTGACCCGTTTGTTTGTGGGCCTTAACGGGAGCCCATTAGGGTTAATGCTTCTAGAAGGTCTAAGCCTCCACAATAAATAGAGAAGGGAAGTGGCTGCACCCCCTTCAACCATTTCATTGTTTTGAAACCCTAGTTTGCTTAGGGAGAGGATTAGTGGATGTTAGGGTTCTAGAGAGTTTGATTTGATTTCGTGTTCATGTATTGAGTCTTTGTCCTCCATTGATGGAGTGGCTGTAAACCAATACCATATCAAATCAATCCAAAGAAATTTCTCTCAAAGATGAGTCTATTTGCTTTCTTTCTCTCTATTTGGTGATTTAGGGTCTTTCTTTGATCCGCGAGTTTTTGATTGGTTTCTTGCCATGATCTAACTTGCTGTGACATGTGGGAACCCATCTAGGATCATCTTGATCATCAATCACCCACGAGCAAGTCTCTAGATCATATTTCGCATTTGGCTCGGTTTTTGAACCACCTTCGTTCAAACTGAAAAAGATAGGAACTTTGGCATGGATATATACGATCTTTGATTGGAATAAGTTCCTAATATCTTAGAGAAGGCGTGTCTCAAATTTCGTGGAGTTTGGCCTTACGGATCAAAAGTTAGACCGATTTGAGTTTTGGTTTTTGGGCTGTTTGTGCTGTTCATCGTGCTTGAGGTCAGACTGCACTTTTGCCTGAGGTCAGTCTAGCCTGAGGTCAGTCCACACTTTTGCCTGAGGTTAGTCCGGCCTGAGGTCAGACCGTACTTTTGCCTGAGGTCAGTCCGCACTTTTGCTTGAGGTTAGTCCGGCCAGAGAGGTCAGTCCGCACTTTTGGTTTTTTTCTTTGGGGATTTTGGATTGGATTCAATACTAGTCTTCCGCTGTACTGGTATATTGATCTTCATAGCTTCCATAGCTATTTGAGTGAAATTTGTGTTGAATCTGACGAAAGTGAAAAAGTGAGTGTGCTCCTATTCACCCCCCCTCTAGTCGCCTTTTCGGTCCAACAAGTGGTATCAGAGCCCAATTAGTTCAATCTTGATCTTAACCGGTCACTGAACTTGGCGATGGATAAGTACTCGACCAAGCCGCATATCTTCGATGGGCTCGACTATGCCTATTGGAAGAATTGCATGCAAGTCTTCCTTCAGAGCGAAGGACAAGCTATATGGGATGTTGTTCGAGCTCATTGCTTTTTTGCGAGGTTGCTTCGCCCGACCGGTGACCCTCTTGGCAAACAACCATAAGGCAAAGAGTCTCTTATATGCTGGGCTTGGTAGACAGGAGTACGATAGGATTTGCAACCTTGAGACCGCACATGAGATTTGGCGCACCCTCGAAACTTACCATGAGGGATCGTCCCAGATCAAGCAAGTGCGTTAGACGATCTACAAGCGAGAGTATAACAAATTCGAGATGCGTCCTAGTGAGAGCATTGATGACGTTTTTACTCGCTTTAACAAGGTGATCAATCAGATGAGAGCTGTTGACATTGAGTAATCTCAATCTGAG
Source organism: Phyllostachys edulis (assembly GCA_036346405.1). Lineage (NCBI taxonomy): Eukaryota > Viridiplantae > Streptophyta > Magnoliopsida > Poales > Poaceae > Phyllostachys > Phyllostachys edulis. The sequence goes on along the minus strand of CM070562.1, from coordinate 46,701,657 downwards.
AATGCCACCCACCTCTTGGCTGCAATCAACACCAAGGAGTGGGAGATAAAAGCTACTGCTATTGAAGAGAACGTCGATCTCTCTAGTCTCACTTTGGAGCTACTTTATAGCAAGCTCAAAACTCATGAGATCAAGAGAGGTAGTCTTCCTAAGAAGGATAATATGGCTTTAGTGGCTGATCCTCTTAAAGGGACTCCTGATGGTTCTTCTGAGTCTTCTTCTGGCTTTTCTCTTGCGTGTTTATCTGCTGTCCAAGGAGAAGATTTTGAGAGTCTTCCTGAGGCTGATTTAGCTCTTTTAGTCAAGAAAGTCACACGGGCATATAACAATGTTAGAAACAAGAAGAGAAGTGGCCCTGTGACGTGCTATGAGTGTGGAGAGCTATATCATATCCGGGCAAACAACCCCAAACTGAAAGGTAAGAGCAACCACAAGGAGTAAAAGCCAGCTTGGAGGAAGCCTCAAGGGAACAAGCCCAAGTACAATGCTGTCAAGCTCATGAAGGCTGCTCACTGGGTCCTTGCCGCTTTTGGAGAGCAATCCATGAGCGATGTGGACTCCGGGAGCGAGGAGGACAAGGAGGAGGAGCTCCCTCAAGACAAGAAACGGAAGGTCAAAGACTTCACCGACATGTGCTTCATGGCCGACATCGTCGACATCAATGACAATGACGAGGTACCTCCCTCCTATGATGTTCTTTCTGCTAGATGTGACGACATATTTGAGCAACTCATGAGTCAAGATAAGGCCTTAGAGTTTACTATGGCTAGTGATAAGGATCCACCTAGTTGATTAGATGAATCCTGATTGTTGGCCCAATCTTTCACGGTACACTCGAAGATTAGTAGCAATCTCACAAACCAATTCGGTGAATTGAATTGTAAGAAAATCAATACACTCACAAACCAATCTAATAGATTGAATTGCATGTAGTAGCCTTCGGTCAATAGTACTCCGAAGCAAGAGATAGATATCTTGATCTCGCTCTCAATCTTACTCCCTCGATCTCTCCAACTCATATCACAACTCACGAACACACGATATGCGCCAAAACGGCTTTTCTAATTTTTATTATCTAAATCATAACTTGTCCCCCTATATGGTGCGGCCATGGGGGGTTTATATAGCCTCCCACGCAAGCACAAGACTTGGATGAATAGTAACCGAATTGCTACAGTGCTCTGAGCCCGATTACTATTCGGTGAACAGTATCCGAGTCGATTACTGTTTCGTGAACAGTGAACCGAACCAAAAAAATACTTTCTTTAATTAGAATTTAAACTAGTCTAGTTTTGGAATAAAAATATTAATCACCAATTGGTTGTCTGAATTGGATCCAAACTGAACCAACCCACATGCCATGTTCCTGGCGTCCTCTCCATGCATGGCCAAGTCTCCCTCTTGGTTTCCCTTGTGTTGTGGGCTTTCCTTCTCTGAGTTTCTTGCGCGAACTTGTTCCAAGCACTTGATGCTTCTTTTGACGCCAATGCAACCCTTGTTGCCATACCACCACATGTCTTTCTTGACTGCACACACGCGCTAGGGTTTTATCCCGAGAGAACATTCCCGCTCGTTGGCTAGCATCCCCATCCACCCTATCGGCCTTCACAACATTTTGTTTTACCTTTTGTTGCAAAACAACACCAATGGCGTCAATTTCAGTTCTAGCATTAGTTTGCACTTTTGGGATGCAAACCAATGCTTTGGTTGTAGTTATGACCGTATCAGCTAGGAACAAGGACTTAGACACAAGTGGATAATTTGACATTAGAACTTACAAATGCTAAGACTCTTGAATCTGATGAATGCTCCTCTTGCCATGCTTTACATTCTGAATTTGGTAAACTATAATCTGCTCATGATATTGCTTTGCATCAACTTGAAAATGCTAGGACTGAGCTAATTGATGTTAAATCTGCTCCCTGTGAAAAATGCTTAGAGTAGCAAGTTGGATGCTTCTAGTAATGTTAAATCTAGTTTTTTCTCTTTCTCCATAGAATGTGAACATGAAGTTAAGGACATTTTAGAAGCAGTTAGAGCTAAATATGGCAAGCTTAAGGACAAAATTGAGTCCACACCTTGTGCCTCATGTGCATCCTATAAACTTGAAGTTGCTCATCTTAAGGAGAAACATGCTAGAGCCATTAAGACCAAGACTTGTGAATCATGTGTTAACTTTGGAAAAGAAAATGCTTACCTTAAGGACACACTAGAAAAATTTTCTAAAGGTAAGAAACAGTTAAACATGATTCTGGACACGTATAAAGCTCCTTGTAAGAAGCAAGGTTTAGGATACAACTCTGCCCAGCACACATCCAAGCTTAATGTCATTCAGGTCTTGGAAAATGGCTTAGTTGAATTCAAAACCCAACCTGCAAAAACTATTTTTAAATCTGCAGGGTTTGTCCGACCTTCTTTTGAGGCAAAAGGTGCTTCTCCCAGTGGTACCAAATACCATTGCACCTATTGCAAGAAGAGTGGACACTTGGTAGAGTTCTGTTGGCGTAGGTTGAAAAATACTAGGAGAAATATTGCTAGAATTTTATCTCATCAGCCTAGAGCTTTTATGAGACATAGTCACTTAGAAAATAATTGATTTGGACTAGGATTTGTTTCACATGCTCATCATGTTCCTAGACAGGATGCTTCTCATGTTAAAGTAACCATTGCTCATAATAGAACTCCTAATAAAATCAAGGATAGCACTTTTGCTTTGCATACTACTCGCAGACGTGTGTCTCAGTACAGGGTTCCCAAGTCGCTTTTAACTAACCCTAGTATTGAGACACATCATTCTTTTGTGCCTTGATTTTTCTGGATCGCCGCGGAAGGAGGAAGAACATGTGGCTCATCAACTCCGGCTGTTCACGCCACATGACCAGAGACTCAAGATGATTCACTTCCTTCACGCGGTCGATGAGTGATGACTTCATCACCTTTGGAGATGATACTCAAGGGCGAATTGAAGGAACGGGATCAATCAAGGTGAATGACAGATTCATCTTGAAGGACGTCGCCCTTGTGGACAAGCTAAGGTACAATTTGCTTTCTGTTTCGCAGCTTCTTGATGATGGCTATGAAACTCGTTTTAAGAAAAATACATGCCGTGTGCTTGATTCTGCTGGTGAGCTTGTTTTTAGGATTTCTAAAGTTGGTAGAATCTTTGGAGCTCATTTTTCTGAATCTCTTGCTGGATCTCTCAAATGTTTAATTGCATCTTCTTCTGATATCTGGCTTTGGCACCGACATTTGGGGTACATTGGTTTTGATCATCTGACGCGAGTTAGCGGCCTTGATCACATGAGAGGTTTTCCTAAACTCAAAGACGTCAAGGATGTTGTATCTGCGCTCTGTAGGCATGGCAAGCAAGTTGTCTCCTCACACCCTTCATTGACTATGGTCATGACTGACGGACCAGGACAGTTGCTTCATATGGATACTATTGGTCCTGCTAAGGTTCGGTCAGTCGGTGGCAAATGATACATTCTTGTCATAGTTGATGATTTTTTAAGATACTCTTGGGTGTTCTTTCTTGCTTCGAAGGATGAGGCTTTTGATCACTATCATAATCTTGTTCTTCATTTGGCTTCTGAACTTCTTGGTGCCTTGAGAGCGATCCGCAGTGACAATAGCACCGAGTTCAAGAATGCTTCTTTTGCCTCTTTTTGTGCTAAGCGCGGTATTGAGCATCAGTTCTCTTCTCCACACGTCCCTCAACAAAATGGCGTTGTGGAAAGGAAGAACAGAACCTTAGTCGAGATGGCTACGACGATGCTAGATGAGTATAGCACACCTAGGAGGTTTTGGGTCGAAACTATTGCTACAACTTCCCATATTTCAAACTGTGCCTTTTTGAGACCGTCTTTGGGCAAGACTTCTTATGAGCTTCGATTTGGCAGAAAACCCTCTATTTCTCACTTTCGAGTCTTTGGATCAAAGTGTTTTATTTTCAAGACAAGAAACCTAGATAAATTTGAATCAAGAACTTATGATGGTTTATTTCTGGGTTATCCTGCTCATTCGAGGGGTTTTCGGGTTTTTAATGTTGAAACTAACATTGTCCAGGAGACATGGAATGTCACTTTTGATGAGACTAGCTCTGGAGCTAGATCCGATGTTTCAGGTGACTTACAGGTGACAGAGAGCATTTTTGTTGAAGAAGATGAGGATGATTTCGATATTGCTCCTTCACCTGCTGCTGATGTTCCTGTCCAAGCTCCAGAACCTACTATGACTGCTTCACCTCCAATTGAGGCTCCTGCTGTATCTTGATCATCAGCAGTACCTGCGGAGGTTGTGGTGATGCTATCTTCCCCAGGCGCTCCACTGCACATTCAGAAGGAACATCCTCCGAATCAGAAGATTGGTAATCTTCATGAGCGAGTCACTCGCTCCAGGTATCATGATCTGAGTCTTTTCTCTCACTCTGCATTTGTAGCTTCTTTTGAACCCCGCGATACATCACATGCTTTATCTGATTCTAGCTGGGTCAATGCCATGCATGAGGAGTTAGAGAATTTTGAAAGAAATAAAGTCTGGAACCTTGTAGAACCTCCTAGTGGTCATAATGTAATAGGAACCCATTGGGTTTTCAAAAATAAACAAAATGAGGATGTTTCTATGGTTAGAACAAGGCTAGGTTGGTAGCTCAGGGCTTTAGCCAGGTTGAGGGGTTAGATTTTGATGAGACCTTCGCTCCTGTTGCTAGAGTAGAAGCCATTCGCATCTTGCTTGCATTTGCTGCATCTAAAGGTTTTAAGTTGCATCAAATGGATGTTAAGAGTGCCTTTTTGAATGGTTTTATAGAGAAGGAAGTGTATGTTAGGCAACCCCCTGACTTTGAGAATCCCAAGCACCTTGTCGTGTTTTTAAGCTATCCAAAGCCTTGTATGGTCTTAAGTAAGACCCTAGAGCCTGGTATGATAGACTTAAGACCTTCTTTCTTAAGAATGATTCTGAAATGGGAAATGTAGATAATACTCTTTTCATTCTTAGGCATGGCAATGACTTCCTGATTGTTCAAATTTACGTTGATGATATTATTTTTGGTGGTTCCTCTCAAACTCTTGTTTCTAGTTTTTCTGAGACCATGTCTAGGGAATTTGAGATGAGTATGATGGGTGAGCTCAACTACTTTCTAGGGCTTCAAATTAAGCAATGCAAGGAAGGAATCTTCATCCATCAGACGAAGTACACCAAGGATCTGCTCAACGCTTCGAGATGGGTGACTGCAAGCCGATCGCCACTCCTATGGCGACTTCGACTACTTTGGATCCAGATGAGGAAGGAGAAGCCATGGATCAACGGGAGTACCGTAGCATGATCTCAAGACCGGACATCCACTTCGCGGTCTGCCTCTGTGTGAGGTTTCAGCCGTCTCCGAGGACTTCACATCGCCAAGCCGTTAAGCGCATCTTCAGGTATTTACACTCTACCCTCCAGTATAACATTTGGTTTTCCTGCTCGTCTTCTTTGTCCATTCGGGGGTTTTCTGATTCTGATTTTGCGGGTTGTCGGCTAGATAGGAAGAGTACCTCTAGGACATGTCATTTCTTAGGCACTTCTCTTGTCTCTTGGTCTTCTAGGAAGCAGTCCTCTGTTGCACAATCCACTGCTGAAGCTGAATTTGTAGCTGCTGCTAGTTGTTGTAGTCAAATTTCGTGGATAGTGTCCACTCTTAAGGATTTTGGGTTAAATTTTGCTAGTGTTCCTCTTTTCTATGATAACACTTCTGCCATTCACATTGCTAAGAACCTAGTGCAACATTCTAGGACCAAGCACATAGACATTCGCTATCACTTCCTTAGAGACTATGTTGAGAAGGGTGATATTGTGCTGTATTTTGTAGAGTCCGAGGCTCAGTTAGCTAATATTCTCACCAAGCCTTTAGACCCAACAAGGTTTGCCACCTTGAGGAGTGAGTTAGGGGTAATTTATCCCTATGGGTTGGTTTGAGGGGGAGTTAGATCTTTTCTGATCTTTTCTTGTTTATCTGGTCTTTTCTTGATCTTCTTTTAAACTTTTGATCTTTTTAGGCTTTTTGAGCTTTTCATGCATCTCATTGTATCATATTGCATTCATATGAGAAATCCAAAAAAATGCATTGTAATATAAGCTTTTCTGCTTATCTTTTAAAATTGATGAAGCTTTACTTATTACCCTTTGGAGCTTTAGTATTTCAATTCTTGCTCAATGGCATGTCTAGTTCTTTGACTTGCTAGAATTATCATGCTTTCACATGTGTAGCTAGGTCTTTGCTGAATGAGCTAGAACTCTAAAACAACTTGAACTAAAAATTGCAATATGTGGATATTTTAGCGAGTTGCGCAATTAGTGCTCCTTTTGTAACATTGGCCCTGTCAAAATTGCTTTGTTAGCTCTTGAATCTAAAATTGATCATTACTTGAGCTTCTTGTTCTTTTAAGAATCTAAAACTGTTCTTGTGAAAAATAAAAAATCAAATTTAAAGATTGTCATGTGCTTAAATTGTGCCAAACTACTCTCACGAGACTACATGTCCAAGACATGAACTTGGAGATAGTTTGATGATCCAGACGATCTCATGGGGACTACTTGTCAAAACTGACATGAACCTCAAGATTTGTCGCCCTGGTAGAAACTTAGGAAGAGTTTGTGGATGGCTCCTAGTCCAGGATCTTCTTCACTAAGATATACCTTTAATCAACTTCTAGTCGAAGCTTAGGAAGAGTTTGTGGATGGCTCCTAGTCCATAATCTTCTTCACTAAGTTAGACCATTAGTCGACTTCAATATTCATTACAAATGAAGAATTGTTGAAAAATGGGCGTTTGAACAAAATTGAGTAAAATGATTCAATTCGGGACCTGTTTGTCTCTTAATGTGGTCATTGTTAGCTTTTTGATCTCACATTGATATTTTGACATGGCTAATATCATTTTAGGATCCATGTTGATGAACTTGCTAAATTTGAAGCTTTGCTTAAATTGATAAAATTCATTGCGTTACATTGAGCCTTCTAGCTTAGTTTTGATATATATGTATTATCATGATGTTGCTAGCGCTATTAGGCTTGATATGTTGTTTGTGCAATATTAGAAATGCTAGCTTGTTCTTTTGGGTAATCTCCAAAGCTTCTTGTATGCAAAAATTAAAAAATATATATACAAAAAATAAAGCCACTCCATTGCATTCATGCATGCTCCTTCTTTTGCTTTTTCCTCATTCTGCATTTGTTATCTCTGGACGAGAGGAAGGCGTAATTCCTTGATGACTCCATTGTCAAAGGGGGAGAAGATATATCAAATGATATAAATGGGAGAAGATATAAAAATGTTAAAAGGGGAGCCTTTTGGAGAAATTTGGAGAATTTAAAATTTTCTGAAATCTGAGGATCATATTGAGGGGGAGTTTCTTATTTGCATTCTTATGGTCTTATTGCTACTTTTGAATTTGAATTGCAATCTTGATCCTCACAATGATCAAAGGTCATATCGAACAATTGTTCTTTCATATGGACTTTAAGTGATATTTTGACGTTTTTCTGGAAAATGAAGCTTTCTCGCTTTCTTTTGCCTTATCTCACTTGTCTATGCTATTCTGAAGCCAACTTGGTCATTTCCATTATTTTCTCTTATATTTGGATCAAGTTGTGCCTTTGTGCGAAAACGTCGAGTTTTTACTTTTCAAACCTCAAAATTTGCATTTGTTGGAAATTGCCAATGTGTTCATCAAGGCGGAGATTGTGGATATCATGGGGATATACTCATAATCTTAGGATGATGTTACAGTTGGCAATGTCGTTATTGGTTTGTTGAAACATGCGTTTTCATCGAAGGTTAAAATCTTTGTCGGGGCTTGTCTTGGTCGAGGCCGGCGTTGGTAGCCTTGATCGGATCGGCCAATGGTCAAACCAGACCTATAAATGCGGTCGAGGCCAGTTGCGGTCGAACCGACCATTCAATGTCGGTCTGACCGATTTCTTGCTGATCATCGGCCAATCGGTGGCGATGAGTGTTGGGTTAGGTCAAGTTCATGGGTTTCATGGCATATGTGTTGCATGATGCATGTTTTGACTAACGTGGGTCAAGTTGTGAAGAACTTGTTCCCGGAATCGATTTCTTTGTCTATTGTTGTGCAGGTTGCTTGAAGGTCAACGACAGTCAACGGCGAGTATGATCGGGACTTAGCTTGGAGAGCTGAGGTCTAGAACGATCAGGGATGCCGGTTGAAGTCAATGGAGTCAAGCATAGCGCAAATTGGACAAAGGTGACCGAACGGGCAGTTCGGTGCGGCGGGTTGGTTCAAGCGGTGCGGGGGTCGGTGCAAGTGACATGGTGGTTTCGGTGGGAGCCGGATGGGAGAGACTTGCCAACATGATGAGAGTCGCTGGATCAACCTACGCGTGGCGAAGCATGGAAGTGCTTCACGAAGATGAGACTCGGTCTTTGCAAAAAGATCGAGAAGGGGTTTTTTGGTAATTTTACCAAATACCGCCTTAGTGACCTTTTGCCAACCCGCGGCGTAAGACAGTGCATGATGAAGCGGATTAGGTCAAGAGGAGATGAAGACGGCGCGTTAAAATACGTGCGTGTGTGACCCGTTTATGTGTGGGCCTTAACGGGAGCCTATTAGGGTTAATGCTTCTAGAAGGTCTAAGCCTCCACTATAAATAGAGGAGGGAGGTGGCTGCACCCCCCTTCAACCCTTTCATTGTTTTGAAACCTTAGTTTGCTTAGGGAGAGGATTAGTGGAGGTTAGGGTTCTAGAGAGTTGGATTTGATTTCGTGCTCATGTATTGAGTCTTTGTCCTCCATTGATGGAGTGGCTATAAACCAATAGCATATCAAATCAATCCAAAGAAAGTTCTCTCAAAGATGAGTCTATTTGCTTTCTTTATCTCTATTTGGTGATTTGGGGTCTTTCTTTGATCCGCGAGTTTTTGCTTGGTTTCTTGGTGTGATCTAACTTGCTGTGACATGTGGGAACCCATCTAGGATCATCTTGATCATCAATCACCCACGAGCAAGTCTCTAGATCATATTTCGTATTTGGCTCAGTTTTTAAACCACCTTCGTTCAAACTGAAAAAGATAGGAACTTTAGCATGGATCTCTACGATCTTTGATTGGAATAGGTTCCTAATATCTTAGAGAAGGCGTGTCTCAAATTTTGTGGAGTTTGGCCTTACAGATCAAAAGTTAGACCAATTTGAGTTTTGGTTTTCGGGTTGTTTGTGTTGTTCATTGTGCCTAAGGTCAGACTGCACTTTTGCCTGAGGTCAGTCCGGCATGAGGTCAGTCCGCACTTTTGCCTGAGATCAGTCCGGCCAGAGAGGTTAGTCGGCACTTTTGGTCTTTCGCTTTGGGGATTTTGGATTGGATTCAATACTAGTCTTCCGCTGTACTGGTATATTGATCTTCGTAGCTTCCATAGCTATTTGAGTGACATTTGTGTTGAATCTGATCAAAGTGAAAAAGTGAGCGTGCTCCTATTCACCCCCCCGCCCTCTAGTCGCCTTTTCGGTCCAACAATTGGCCTCACATTTATTGAAACCAGTTGCAACATTCAGATTATACTCTAAAGTACTCATGCGGAACAAGCCTCTGCTCTCATAGCCTTTACCAACAAAGTTACCAAATTTAGACAATACAATTTTATTTGGCTCAAATACTAGCTTATCTACAAAGGAGGGAAACACTAACAAGATTCTTGTTTATGGTTGGCGCATGCTGCACGTTTTTTTCAAGTGGACAATCTTCCCTGAAGTAAGCCTCAGATCCACCGTGCCAACACCAAGAACAGAAGCATGCGACCCGTTCCCCATTCGGACGGAGGAAGCCCCGGCTGCCTGATAAGAAGAAAACAAGGAAATATCAAAACATACGCGAACATTAGCTCCAGTATCAACCCACCAATCAGTGGATTAACATGCTGAAAATACAACAGGTGGATTACCATACCCTCCTGTTGAGGCCTCGCCTATGATCACGTTGACAGCCTTTTTGTTTGGCTGTACACCATCCTTGCTCTTGCGGAAATGATAGTCTTTCGCCATATGACCGTTTTTTCCACACAAAAAGCATGTGATATTTCTCATATCCTTCTTCTCAGTTTTCTTCTTAAAGCTAGTTGTCTTTTTTGGTTTAAAACCTTTGTTATTCTTGACATATCTCTTCTCTATGACATTTGCACTGGTCTGATTGTTCTGACTAGAAGTGCTTGGTGCATCTTTTGCTCTTGCCTTTTCTTCCACATCAAGAGCAGCAATGAGATCCTCAATAGATATCTCTTCCTTCTTGTGCTTTAAGCTAGTGGCAAAACCCCACCATGAAGCAGGAAGTTTGGCAACAATACCCGCAGCCACAAACTTAGGAGGCAAGACACAACCCAGATGTGCAATCTCTCCGACCAGTAACTGTAGCTCATGAGCCTGTGCAACTATCGACTTAGCATCGTCCATGCTGTAGTTGAAGAATTGCTCGCACATATAGAGCCACCGACCAGCCTCTACTTCGGCATATTTGTGCTCAAGTGCATCCCACAACTCTGTGGCGGACTTGAAGTCCATGTACACATCATAGAGCTAGTCAGATAGTATGGTCAGTATGCATCCAAGGGCTGTGTTATTGTCTGTGTCAAAACACCTGGTCTGTTCATCCGTAATTGGATATTGTGTATGGATCACCCACCACAGCCCCAAAGACATGAGCCAAAACTTGACTCTTATCTGCCATCTACGAAAGTTCTGACCAGAAAACCTCTCAGATTTCATAGCATCAGAAGCGCCAGCCATTGCTAGATCACAAAAATATCCACAATAAGGTTTTTGGATTGTTGGAAATGTGGACAACATTTTAATTCCAGATTTTATTATGAGGCAAAGATTACTTAAAACAACAGATGCATAAAACGATACTAACAGCAGACAACTTATTGTACTTCTAAACATACTCAACATTAAGATTATAGCAAAATAAACCGGTCGTATGACCAACTCACAATATGGCTCGATGAAGAACAAGAAGCAGTGCAGAATCGATGCAGTGTAGATTATAGACGTCGCAGTGCAGCAAGCGGTCGCGCAGTTGCGCTGCCCAGAAACCTTATTGCCGCCCCGTGCAGGTGAACTCTGCAACAATAGTTCGGAGATACCGCTCACCCTTCTTCTCGGTGCACGCCGAGGAGAAGGGACGACTTGGTTCAAACAGCACAACCCTCTAGCACAAGAGAACAGAGAGGAAGAAGAATAATAATTGGAATGGAAAAAAAATCTTTTTTTGGTCTGGACCTCTCGAAAACCTTTTAAGGGTCGAGTCAATTACTCTCTAGTAACTGCTCAATAAAGCACACATTAGAACACTGGTAACTGCTAATTAAAAACCAATTAATGGTAATTAAGTAGAATTTATCATATCCTGATTACACATTGGTCTTCAGCTTTGATCATATTCTCCAAGGGAGGTCCAAGAGGATCTCCTGAAGAGGTCCAATGGGACCACAGTGTTCTAACCACACTCTCTTGGAGTGATCCAAGGGAGGTCCAAAAGATCTCTTGGATGTCCAAGAGGATATCCACACAGACAAGGGAGGTCCAAGAAGACCTCTTCCAGAACCACCCGGGAGGTCTTCCAGGACGTCTCCCAGGACCACCCGGGAGGTCTCCCAGGACCACCCCGGAGACCACCCAGGAGGTCGTCTAGGACCACCTAGGAGACCACCCAGGAGGTCTTCCACGACCAACCCGGAGACCACCCAGGAGGTCTTCCAAGACCACCCAGGAGGTCTTCCATGACCATCCCGGAGACCACCCAGGAGGTCTTCCAGGACCACTCAGGAGGTCTTTCATGACCACCCGGGAGGTCTCCGAGGAGGTCTCCCAGGACCACCCGGGAGGTCTCTAATCGAGAAGGAGGTCTGGACTGAGGGGAAATCCAAACAAGAGAGACTAAACCATGCATGCTTTGGAATTTTAGAATGAATGGGTCTTTTCAAATAAGGACCCAATTCTAACAATTGGTGCCTCGATTCAATTCATCCAATCCAATTGACCTAGCTTGTTTGGTATGACTCAAACTCCTAACTTCGTAGTTAGAGCGGGTGGAGCTATACCAAACGAGGTAACTCCATAATTTTTTTTGGAGTTAGAGCAATTAGGAGCGGAGCAACTCAGAGCATCTTTAGTGATTGAACTGATATCTATTAAAAAAGATGTCACGTAAGCATTCAAGGAACTGAGCTTGTTTTTCTCCAATGTATTGATCTAATTCTTACTAATAACTGGGACCCACGTTACATCAAAAAACCACAAAAATCGGGATCCAATTCTCAACCGCACTCTCTCTCGCTCTTTCATAAATGAGTTGTTTAATGCTTTAAATCGACTCTTATGTAGAGTCCGGTTCCAGAATTTTTTTTTGAAATCAACCCCTCCAATGTATTGAATTAATTTAATATCTTCTCTTCTTCTTTGAACCGGCTAAAATAATATATTGAAGATGATATTATAGTGCAATTTTCAGAAACGGATAGAGCATTCTTCCATTCTTCCAAATGATGGGGAGCTACATACCAAGAAAGCAAATGGTACTCGCAGTATGCACTGGGCACTGGCTGCCTTCGCACCCCCAAACCCCCAGAGAACCTAGAGAGAGGAGAGGCAGCGACGGTGACGAGGGCGGCGGCCCCCTCCCCGGCGGTGACGACGACAACGCCCCCCTACGCGGCCCACGTGCCCTCGGCTTCCCTCTCCCACGGCACACGCGGCCTCGGCTTCCCCTCCCACGGCGTCGTCGTCCTCTCCCCGGCGCGGCGAGCTTGGCCTCCCCTATCCGGCTACACCTATCGCAAGTCTGAGCCCTTCTGCACCGGCCTCTGGAACTGGTCCATACTACCGAGCCCCTCCCCTCTCCCTTCTCTCCTTCTCTGCAAATTTGTTGCTTGTTACTTGTGTGTTTTCTTGGTCGCCATGTCGAGCAGGGTGCAAAAGGTTGAGAATTAAGACTTTCTAATGTACCTTGTGCTGCTCTGTAATTAGTTTAAATCGTCTTGAATTGAATTTGACATGAAGACTGGTTCTTTGTTAAGATAATTTGACATGGAATTGCCTATATATGTGAATCTTGGGTTGTTGTTGTTGTGATTAATCTGAGGTTTGTGGTGGTGGTTTATGAGTTCAAGTGTTTTCGGTCTCCTACTCTCCTTGTTACATGTTAGTGCAAAGGGAGCGGAGAAGTAGGCTGTTTCTGTTGTTTGAGTTCTGAAAGTAGTCAGCTATTCAATTCTGGTTGCGATGATTTGAAATATCATCATATTACGATTCTTTGATTGTGGCTAGAAAAAAGTTCAGATTTTCAGTACCAGAGCAGCATGACTGAATTTAGTTTCCGTGGAATAGTTTTCAGTTTGCTACCTTGTGTTCATTAATTTTGGATGTATCCACTTAAATTTTATATTTCTAACCATGACTGCGTTGAACTTAGTTTTTAGTTAGATTTCGATACCTTTCCTCACCAACCTATATTTAGTTGGGATGTTTTCTTAACCATATTTGGTCTGTAAGAGAGAAGTAATGGCTTTGCTTGGAACCAAAGATATTTCAGACAGAGCTTTTCACTTTCTTGAACCATCACTTTTAACGGTTTCTTCTCTACTATTACCAAGAAAAAACTTTCATTAAGCTCTATGATTTCTTCCCGAGTTTCCTCGGGAGAAATGTAGCTCATCATCCCACTTTGACACAACTGAAATAGTCAGGAATTCTTCATTGCATTAGTAGAAGGGAGTTTTGAGGGGCTATCATTGTGTCGTGAACTAACATAAGGTTTCTGATTCTGCAATATGAAGGCACCTATCTGTGGAGAGAAACAACAAGCAAACTTGTGTTAAGTACTTTGCGGAGTTATCAAATTCTGCCAAGAACACTGCCCCAGCACCTATAGCTTCCTTTGTCACGAAACTTCTCATATCTTTTCCTCCAAATCAAAATACCATAGTTCATCCAGGTATTTTTCTTACACTACTAGAGGTCTTCTACTTCCTCTCCCTGTAATTGCAATGTACTTTGTATTGATGTGTACGAAAGATGAAGATTTATTTCATTATCTCCATATAAGAGTGGGTTATTAAAAATAAAGTGAATGCTTGTAGTTCATATGGCTACGAGCTGAGTTTGTGCAGAAATCAAGTGTCATGCTACAAGCAGTACAAAAAAATTAAGTTATTGAACATTATAAATGATCAGGTTGATAGGCAGGTTTCAAATGCATGGTTTTATTTTTATTTCCATTTTCAAGTTGAGTTCTGCGCACAAATCAATGAGTGCATATAGCATGTGTAGGGTGATGCCATATGTGATTTATATCTTACTAACAACTGATTTTCATATATGCAGGAATTATACATACGGGAATATTATTTTAACTACTTCTGATTGATAGATACCTGTTGAAATGTGAAGACCATGTATGTCCCTGGATGCCCTCCAACTGCTAAAGCTCTGCTCTATGGTGTTCTTCAGTTGCAGAAGAAGATCAATAGGTGCAAGGATTTCCTTCACTGGTGATCTATATTAGCTTGTGTGCCCTGCTTCACAGCTCATGAACAAACTGGCTATGAGTGGTGATTTTGAGCGCAATAATTCTGATTCCTGAGCTCTCTACTCTTTCGATCCGTATCGGGTCAGCGTATTGAGATTGTCTTTGGCTCCTGAGTTCATTGTGGGTCAGTCCACATCGGTGATCTATCCAAGACACATATTTGTCTTTGTTATGGACTTTTGTTATGACACTCGTTGCATTATAACCTTTGTTACAAACTTCATATGTTTATGTATGTTTTATTTAGTTTTTTGAGTAAAAAATCCATTGTGGGTGAAAAAAATGGCACAAAAAATTTAAAAATAAAAGCGCAATGTGACTGAAATCAACTTACTAAACTGTTGTAAGTTATGTAGTACGAAAAAAAGATTACATGTCACAAAACAAGGGTAGTGCAGTCTTTTTACGAACATCCTTCTTATTCCTGGAGTTGGAGCTAACTTTCTAACAAGATATTTTCTTGGACTGCTCCAACTTCTTATAGAGGTGGATCCAAGAATGAAGCTGAAGTTGGAACGATAAGAACTTAGGTCCTGTTTGGGATGGCTTCAGCTTTGGCTTTTAGCCCGAAAAAGCCAGAAGTCGTCCCAAATGGGGCTTTTCGCAGCCGCTTTTCCTCGAAGCCACTTCGGGGTACAACATGCGGAAGCTGAAAGACGCCCACGGCTTCCCGCAGCCTCTATTCTGAAATTACCCCTGAAGTTCGGGGGTAATTACCCGTCGAATGACACTCCATAAAAGCGGCGCCAGCTCCCCCCTGCCCGCTCAGCTCCCTCCTCCCACGCTTGCCTACCCACCTCCTCCCTCGGCACCACCCTCCCCGCTAGCCTTCTCCCCAGCGCTCTCTTCCCTATGGGCTCCTCCCCAGCGCACCTCCTTCTCCCAGATCCATATCTGGATCTCCCCTGGTGCCCTCCTCTACCTCCCTCCTTTCCAGCGCACACCTCCTCCTCGGCTCCCTCCTCCCCCGAGCGACCCATCTCGTAGCCCAAACCCTAGCAGCGCGTGGTGTGCCGTCAACTCTATTTTTTTCTTTTTTTTCTAGTTGTAAAATTAGTGTTCTGTAATAATTATTTGTTTGTTTGTCTGTTGTATTAATTATTCACTGTAATAATTGTGTGCAATAATTACTTATTGTAATAATTATTTATGTAATAGTTGTTTACCTTAATAATTATTTATGTAATATTTATTCATTGTAATAATCATTTGTTGTAATAAATATTTATTGTAACAATTGTCGTTAAATATGCTAATTTTGGTTTATTGTGTTGTTTGCGGTATATTGTCAATAATCACGGTATATTACGTTGTATGTGGTATGTTGTCGTTAATTGTCATTGAATGTGATCAATTGCGTTAGTCGTCGTTAATAGCCGTCAATTGTCGTTAGTTGCCATTAAATGTTGTTAATTGCGTTAAATGACATCAAACAAGCTATCACTGTCATCTGGGACATTTCAGACATTTCTCATCTCGATAGTTGCAGTCAGTTTACCTAAAAACTAGACAGTCAAATACCAAATCTCTTCATCTCAGTTGTTCAATCTTGTAGCACAATCGGAAACCGCTTTTAAGGAAAGTCACGACCGTTCCAAATAGACCCTTAAAGTCGAGTCATATCAAACATGCCCTTAGAACAGACGGAGCAGGGAGAAGTCTTCCAGAGTGCGCCGGGCGCGCCATTCCAAATAGACCCTTAAAGCTTAGTCATATCAAACATGCCCTTAGAATAGACGGAGCCGGGAGAAGTCCTCCAGAGTACGCCGGGCGCCGGGCGTCGCCAACCCTTGACGGTGTCGGCCCTCACCTTTCGTCCATCCGTCCTGCTCCAACAATCATGCGGCTCCAATTCCAATAGGCCTAGAGTTGGCGGATGGGCGATTACTGCCAAGGACGGCCAGAGCACGACATCTTTGTTGACTGCCCCTAAGCACAAGACGGCCCATACTGTTCATGGGCTGGTCTTGCCAGATGTTCGAAATGACTTTGAGATCTTCTGTGATGCATCTCGACAAGGTCTTGGTTGTGTCCTGATGCAAGAAAGGAAGGTAGTGGCTTATACTTCCCGGCAGCTAAGACCTCATGAAGTCAACTACCCCACACATGATATAGAATTGGTTGCCATATGCCTTGAAGATATGGCGTCATTATCTCATTGGGAATCACTGTAAAGTGTACACTGATCACAAGAGCTTAAAATACATTTTCACCCAAGCAGATCTTAATATGAGGCAAAGAAGATGGTTGGAATTGATTAAGGATTACAATGTTGGAATCCATTATCATCTAGGCAAGGCCAATGTGGTAGCCGATGCATTAAGTAGGAAGGTCTACTGCAACACTTTGATGATTAAGGAAAGTCAGCCGGCGCTTCATGAAGAGTTCCAGAAGCTTAAGCTTGAGTTGGTGGAAGAAGGCTTCTTGGCAGCCCTAGAAGTCCAGCCCACCCTTCAAGATCAAATCAGGAAGGCTCAAATAGAAGATGTGGACATCTAGGAGATCAAAAGCAACATGAAGAAGGGTAAATGCTTGGAGTTTTCAGAAGATGAGCATGGGACCGTTTGGTTCGACAAGCGCATTTGTGTACCAGATCAGAAAGAGCTCAAGTAGCTGATATTCAAGGAAGCACATGAGACCTTGTACTCCATCTACCCCGGAAGCACGAAGATGTACGAAGACCTCAAGGAGCTCTATTGGTGGCCTAGCATGAAGCGTGAGATCGCTGAGTATGTGGCGCAGTATGATGTTTGCCAACAAGTAAAAGCTGAGCATCAAAGAACTGCTGGACTTTTGCAGCCTCTAAGCATACCAGGGTGGAAACGGGAAGAAATTGGCATGGACTTTATCACTGGTCTACCAAGAACACAAGCCGGATATGACTCTATCTGGGTAGTCGTGGATCGCCTAACCAAAGTTGCTCATTTCATTCCAGTCAAGACCACTTACTCAGGAGACAGACTTGCAGAAATATACATGTTAGCCCGAATCTCAGGGTCAAGGTTCCCTTTAAGGGTTGTAGGTCTGTAACATCCTGTCGGTGTTTTAGAACCGATCTTACGTAAAGATTGTTTGATTTGGGGGGTCTCCTAGAATGGAATCACGCAGAGAGATTGACACGGGAATTTTTATACAGGTTCAGGCCTTCTCTAGAGAGAATAACAACCCTACTCCTGTGTGTGTATGGTATTGAGTGTATTCTGAACAATCAGAAGAAAAACTAAGACTATTACAGATGATAGTGCTTGTCTTCCTAATGGCCTCATTCGATCTGTCCTTTCCTTCTCTGATTGTCGCCTTTATATAGTCCGTGAAGGAGTGGCCATTTCTCCGGGTAAAATGGTGCCTCATCACATCCTGTAACTGGCGCATGTTGGCGATAATCACCGGCGATAACTCCTCCACGCCGCCTTTGACACTATATATCGAGATAATGGAGCATTACATGCTATTACTTGAGAATAACGAACAGATGATGATTTTTGAATTCCTTAATCAATTGGACCCACTAAATGCAGAGGTTTAATTGATCATAAGGTGGTCGTGGCTGACACAGTGGTAGAAGAACTTACGACCATAAGGTAGTCGTAGCAAGACTTACGACTATATGGTAGTCGTAGCATGACTTACGACTATGGGGGTGGTCGAGAATAACTACGACCACCTAGTAGGCTCCTCCTTATAAAATTAAGGGGTATACTCGGGGACCATATGGCGTCACATTTACTTATAATAAGAATTATAGATAAAAGATAAAATGAGGATTATTAGATCCTCGTCATCTAGCCCCCCAGCTTCAAGTGAAAGCAACTTACTTGGTAAAGGAGTTATAAATGTTCTTACGGCCGCGAGAGGGTCGTAGAAAGAAAGTCGAAGGAAAAACTCTTCGATATTTGTGTACTACTTTGACCAGAAATATGCTTGGTCAAGAAGATTGCTTACGACTATCAAATAGTCGTAGAACACTCCTACGATCACGAGGTGGTCGTAGTATGGTGATCGGAAGAAAAATCTTTTCGATTGACATTTCCTTTGGTCAAAAAGGATCTAACCAAGGAAGTAATTTCGCTTGTGGTGTAAAAGCAAACCTGATTTTCTTGAACGGACAAGTTAGGGAATTTCAAACGACACCCATTAGCCTGTCCGTTGAAGCGGTTCCCGAAATGGTGGCAACCTTTGGAATGCCACGCCTTTAGTCCAGGGTACACGGTTATAAATACTTACTGGGGGTAAGACTTAGATTCACACTTTTCCCCAAATCGTTCCACTGTTCGTCGAGTTCTTGTCTTCTCCACTACCAACTCAAACAAAAAATCTCCCTTTTCTGAGAGAAATGGCCGGGAGAGTCTCCGAGTGGGCCGAGTCGGAGATGGATGCGGTGAAGATTCAAACCCTGGTTGACGCCGGGAAGATTCCAGAGAAGATCCTCGTGAAGTGGTTCACAGCGTATAAGCAGCAATGGCCGTCGGGGGAGGATGAGCCTGTTGGAGATATGCCCTAGAGGCAATCATAGAGATGATGATATTTCGTTGTATCCATGATTTAATAAATGTTCCTTGAATATTACCTTTGTGTTGATTAACAAGTATGTGACTTGTTTGTGAAACTCTTTACTTATATGGTTATTCTAAAGTTGTCCCTAGTCGGAGTTCATGTGAGGACACACGTGAATAATGGATTAGCACATGTATTGGTTGATGACCATGTTTCACAGGTCATAGACATGGAGATGTCAAACCAATAATGTGGACACATGTTTAGAACATGGGGTTGGACCGACCCAACATGAGACATAACAATTATACTTATGGTTCTCTCTACACAATGTATGCGCCTTGTCCTTAGACACGAGATTGTCGCATGTACTTGAGATGTGAATCGACCTACTTAGGGGCTATCAAACGCTACTCATGAATCGGGTAGTTATAAAGGTAGCTTCGGGTTTGTCATGAAGCATCTTTGCGAGGCATGGTCGATTGAGATGGGATTTGCCCTCTCTACCGAGAGATATCTCTGGGCCCTCGAGTGATCGGATCCGAAATGCATGGCCATGCTACTTAAGGTTAAGAGTTAACCTAGTAAGGGATTCCGGATCACAGATCGAGATAGAGTGGTCGACTTGGGCTCGGCCGAATATCGTGAGGCAAAGGATTGGCATGTACATAACGTTGTGATGGTTAGTCGATATGATCTTTGTGTGCGTTTAGGAGTTGGCACGTCTTGCTAGAGGCGCTACCAACTATTGACCAAGTATGTATACTCGCGTCATGTCTAAACATCGTGAACCTATAGGGTCACACACTTAAGGGTTGAAGCCTAATTCGGATTGGATCCGAATTAGGCCGGGCATTGGGTCCTAATGGGCCTCTATTAGTAGAAGCCCATTGTATGGGCGTCTATAAAAGGAGGGCAAGGGCGCCTGAAATTGGTGATGAGTTTTTCATGATCTCCTCAAACCACAGCGCCACCCTCCCACGCCCTAGTCGCTCGCGCGGATCTAGTAGTCCGGCGTGCGTCGCTTCCTCCCGTACGTGTGGATACCTTTGGAGGCGCTGCATCTGTAGCGTTTGGACGAACCGCAAGAGAGGAGTTGTACGTGGGACGCCGCGATGAGGACGAGGAAGTAATACGACTACTCGCCTGACGTCTTTGCATCAACTTAGTACGACTACTCTGCCCCGACGTGCTGCATCAATTTCCGCACCTACGCGTCTAGTGGTAAGACCGTGATCTATAACTGCAGTGATCTTGGTTTACGGGTAGAATTTTTATTATTTGCGCTAGTGTAGCCTACCCGTAGCCTTCAGAGCAAATCCCCGTCTTCTAGGCGTATTGTGAGTGTGGTCTTCGATTGCCTGCTCACCCCTTTCTCACACTCATACTCGAGCATTTTGGGGTGGAACTGGTAAACCTTGGTCCCAATTCCATCACAATGCTAAGCGTATTTGTTTATCTATGTGAGGCGTACCTGGGAATTCCAGCGGACCTTGAGCTCTTTCAATATTTCTATGGAATGGCTCGTCAAACTGGAATAGCCGGAAGTTGTGGTCTGAAGCTCCATGACGGGAAGTCGAGGAGTATATTCAGATGTTCACTAGGTCTTCGTGGCGGGATGGAGGAAGAGGTGGTTTCTATGGAAAGTCACCTCGAAAGACGACTTACTTTCGAGGAAGGTCATGAAAAGAAACCTTCGTGGGATTTGATTCCCGGGATATCGGCTTAATTGCCCTTATATTCAAGCCATCAAGGACTTCAAAGCGAGAGGTTTAATCGATGGCATGTGATGAAGGATTTCATCACACGTCGAATTAGCCCTTTGAAGAAACGAGTACCTCCTATGTGGAGGTACACGGAATAAAAGACCCGACCAGGGACTACGAGGAGGGTAAGTAGTTTTTCGACTTAACTCTCAGTTTAGTCTTCTTCAAAATTGTCTAATGAATATCTTTATCTTTTTTACACAGATCTTTCACAGGCAGAGATTGACGCTCGAGTCAAACTCGTTTGTGAGAAGCCTCCGCCACTCGGAATGGTGGTTCCTCAAATCCTTGCGGTTTTATCCGCAGAGGAAAAGGTTGTGTGTCTGAAGGTAATCAAAAGTTGATTTTATCCTTAGGAATTTACAGTCGTAGAAAAAACTTACGACTAGGTAGTGATCGTAGAAAATCTTACAATCAGGGAGATGTCGTAGAAGAGCTTACGACTAGGTACTGGTCATAGAAAAACTTCTGTTGGTCATTGATTCTTCTTTTTCTTTTTCTTCTGAAAAGTAGATATGGAAAACCGTCGGACGACGAAGAGGTCGAACCGATAACCATTGGCGCGGGGTGACGGTGGACAAGGGCTCATCTCCTCCGACTAAAAGCGCGACGACTCAAGAGTCGTGACAAGGAGGACCAAGCTCAAGTTCCTTCATTTCGACTAGGTCCTCGGCAAAGTCTGCTGACGCATACGCAACTGAAACCGAGGTTGAAACAAGCAAGCCGAGGAGGTCGAAGAACCTCTTAGGCGCAAGGCCTGCAAGGCCGTGGACATAGCTCTGATGAGGCCGAGGTCAAGCATTGCACCGAGGAGGCCGAGGAGGTCAAAGAACCTCTTAGGCGTAAAGCCCACAAGGCCAAGGTACCTTTTATTGTGACAAGAAAACTTTCACAGCCGCGCACTCCTAGTTTTGTCAAGCAACTAGAAAAGGAGAACTAGAAGGAGTTTATGTCTTTTGTGAAGGACAACGCCGATCGGTAGAGCCTACTGTTGAGGGTAGCGCTGCTCTTGGAGTGGTCGAGATCGATCTCGGCCCTCCGGAAAGTCGAGACCGAGAGATGGTCCTGTTCAAGATCCACGACGGGGCGTGGTCGTGGCGAGCCGATTCTCCATCGAGCTACGACCCGGGCGTGGTCGTGAAAAGAAGTCGAAGAAATCTTCCGTCGGGAAGATAGCTCCTAAATTTATGATCAAGTCCAGGATGCAGAGGTATGTGAAATGAGCTAAAGTGTAAGAACAACATTTACCTTTTGCTTTTCACAATTTAACTTGCTTTCCTTTTGTTGGTTTTAGCTCGACTCCTTCAGCCCCCGAGGAGGCTTCTATCGAGAAGCCCATTGCCGCCTCTCTAGCGATTGGAGAGATGACAGCGGAAGTGGTCGAAGGATCGTCCACAGCCCGAGTTGTGGAAGAAGTCGTGGCTCCTGAAGCGGTTATCACAACCGCTGAAGTCGTAGCCACGGCCACTGAGGTAGCGGCTACAACCACCGAGGTAGCGGCTACAACCACTGAGGTAGCGGCTACAACCACTCAGGTAGCGGCTACAACCACTGAGGTAGCCGCCATGACCACTGAGGTTGCAGCTACGACTACTGAAATGGTTGTGGAACCAGCAGAGGCAGTCGCAGAAGCCTCTGCCCAAGGTGGTGATGTACCGACCACCGTGCGGAAAGGAAATCATTGCAGACCTCCTTCACGGTATCCAAAGAGAAAGCGCAATTTGAGAATCGGAAGATGAGGAATACTTCAACCATTACGATTTCTTTAACCCTACTTCCATAGTGGGGTCTTCGCTTTTAGATCTCGCCATCGAGTCCCTCATCCCAAAGACATTCCCAATAGAGGGATACTTTTGACAACGGCGTCTTGAGAAGGTTTGGTGGGATCGGTCGAGAGTGGACAAAATTGAAGAATCGAGTGGTTTACTCGATATTTGTTCGATCAACCATGAGTGTAAGTTTTAATGATACTTATATATGTGGCCTTCCTTATTTCTTCTTGTCTTTCTTTTTGCGTAAAGCTCTAGAACAAATCGCCGTTGTTGGTGAATATCACCGACAACTTCTAAACTACTGACGGAAAAAGAGAACTCTGCAAGCAGTAGAGAGGTGGTAAGTCACTATTTTTCGTAGTTGTTTTCGACTTGACTACTTATATAGTGCTTACGGGGTTTGTCGTGGAAAAACTCACGACTAGGTACTAGTCATAAAAGGCTTACGACTAGAAGCTTTGTCATAGGAGAACTTACGACTAGATCCATGGTCATAGAAGAACTTACGACTAGATCCAATGGATGTAAAGGTTAAATAGCGACGAAAAGACCCTGGCCGACTCGCTCGATTATGAAAAAGAGGAGTCGAGAAAGCTATGGGAAAAAGTAGAATTCCTCTTGAGGAATCTTAAAGAAGCTAACTATGCAACTGAAAAAGCACAGGAAAGGATAAACAGTAAGTGTTGAACTTAAGACTACTTATGTTGTTGATTTTTACCTGACTGTTGCTTCTTTTAGAAAAAGAAGATGATATGAAAAAGCTCCAGAATGAAGTCCAAGATAAAACTTTGGTCATTCGCGAGATTTCTCGTATCTCCAAAGATAAAGATCAAGAAATTACGAGGTTAAAATCCCGACTATCAGGTAAGCAATTCTTTACCTGTAGTCCTTTACGAGTTCTTTCCCTTTTCTTACTCCCATTTTTTTTTTAGAAATGGACCTTGAACTGGGAAGGCTCGAGACTGAAGTTAGGGATAAAACCTTGATCTATCACGAGACTGTCCGCATTGCTAAGAAAAATGCAGAGGACATCATATCATGGGAGAAGAGGCATGTTGAGACCATTGCTTCCCATGATGAAGAAATCAAGAAGTTGGATTCTCGACTAGCAGGTAAGGAAATCTTTTACCTGTGATTATTTTTATTTTATTTTTCCTCTAGGAGTTTATTTTTGCTTGACCAGTCTTATTCTTTTCAGAGCAAGCGGTTGAAAACAAACAACTCCGCGAGGCTTCGACTCGTACCCAACAGGAGATGGAAGCAATGAAGATTAATCTTCAAGGCAGTATCACGCTCCTAAACAATGTACTTGGTGAGCTACGTACTGAGGGAAAAGCTCCTCAAGATGATACGATAGTTGCTCACGTAAGTACTATTGGGGAACAAGTCGGGACTTTGCAAGAACTGATGACCAATCTGAAGGCCAACCAAGCTGAGTCGATAAAGGAGGCGGTCGAAACTGCAATAAGTTATGCATTGGCAAAACTTAAAGCTCATGACCCCAGCCTTAATGTGCAACCAATCGAAGCCGACTTCGACTGCCCTGAAGCAGAAGCAAGTCGTCTAATGGAAGAAATGCAATCAGTTGGCCAGAAGGTTTCGGAGGAGATGCGACTGGGCTCTCCCTCTTCAGAGTAGTTTGTAACAAACTTGTGAAAAACAAGCTTTCGTTGATGTATTATATAACCCATCTTGTTTCCTGTAAATCATCTTGTCGAGTAGTTAGTAACTCAAAAGATAATTAACGAATGAAAGACTAAGAATTGAAGTCAAATTAATAACTTTATCCTAGCCCCCGACTATTTGCTTAATTTGTTTAGACAAACTAAGTAAATAGTGTTAAAAAAGGGTTTCTGAAAACAGAGAGGTTTGGTTAACTTGTAGTTTTTGGTCACGATTGTCATGCAATTGGTCGAAAAAGTGGGAGCAATTGACACTAGGAAGTTCCTTCTAGTGGGCGGGACCACGTGCAGAGAGGCAAGTCTTCGACTAGGTGATGTTACCATCTCCGACTAGATTAATTAAATCGAGAACAGCAACTTGAGTTAAACAAATATCCAGAGGACTTTAAAAATTCGTTCGCCCTTCTTTGGAGGACTCGATTAGTCTGCATCTGGTAGCAAGAGTAGAAAAGCGAGCGATGCTAGGAAGTTCCTTCTAGTGGGCGGGACCACGTGCGAGAGGAGAGACTTCGACTAGATGTGTTTCTTTCTCCGACTTAGTTGAGACGAATCGAATACACCAAAGGCAGTTGAATAAATATAAAAAAGTGCACTCTGCTTAGAATATTTTTCAAAATAACTGAAGAAATAAACTAAGGTGAAAGGAGCTGGCTTTCAAAAATATTTCGACTAAATAGAACCCGAGCTCTTCGTGTTGGCGGCAAAAGTGAGTAACGAGTCGATACTAGGAAGCTCCTTCTAGTGGGCAGGACCACATGCGGAGAGGAGAGGCTTCGACTAGGTGATGTTACCTGCCTTTCGACCAGTGTAAAGGAAACTGGGTGTTTGGAATATAGTCGAAAGATTATGAAAGCACTACTCAAAAAGTAAGACAATAGAGGTAGAGAGAACCAGAGTCTTTATTATGCGAGCGGTTAGTTACACATAAAACTTATGCGTGGCTGGTCGATGTTCCAAGAATTGAGAGAACTGGCCGTCTTCCATTGCCAATCGTCTCGAGCCCTAGCCGAGTAACCCGACCCTTTGTGTGAGACCTTCCCACTTGGGAGAAAGTTTGTTCGATTAGACTTGGATTGGCGAGCCTCAATACCAAGTCACCTCTGACAAAGAAGGTCTGCGAGGTTGGACCTTCGATCGTAGTATCTGCCTTGAGGCTTGTTGGTAGGCTATTTGAGCGGATTAGGGCTGGTTTCTCCTTTCTTCAAGTAGATTAATATCATCCGCTCGAAGTTGTTCCTAGTTGGAGTCTTTGAAAGTTTTGACTTCGTGTTGATCGTATCTTGATTAGGAGGAAGCATGGCTTCGACTCAAGACCGTAAAAATGGTGTTTCACCAGCTTTGACCGTAGTCGTCTGACGCCCATATCTGAGAGGTAACTCTTGTACCCAAGCCTGGCGTTTGATAAGCTGGTCGAAGACTCGAGTATTAATTCCTCTCATTATCTGGCCGTTTGCACGTTCGACTGCCCATTACTTTAGGGATGGGCCACAGAAGCATAACACAACTTGGTACCCAACTCGTCACAAAATTCCTGAAATTTTGCGCCGAAAATTGCTTACCATTATCTGTAATTATTCGACTCGGTACTCCAAATCGAGTAATTCGCATCTCATCATAAACCGTTTTGCCGCTTCTTGTTATCGATCCACAGTTAAACTTCAATCCATTTTGTGAGCGTATCAATAGCCACAAAAAGGAACTCGAAACCTCCTGGAGCTTTGGGGAGGATATCGAGACCCCAAGTTGCAAAAGGCCAAGATAGAGGTATCGTTTGTAATGCCTGAGCTGGTTGGTGTATTTGTCTGCTATGAAATTGGCATTGGACACACTTTTTAACCAACTCTTTAGCATCGTAAAGGGCTGTTGGCTAGTAAAAACCTTGTCGAAAGACCTTACCGACCAGCGTTCTGTAGGAAGCATGATTTCCATAGATCCCACCATGTATGTCGTGAAGAAGTGTTAATCCTTCGCTCTGCGGAATGCATTGCATGAGCACCCCTTGAGTACCTCATTTATAGAGGACTCCTTCAACCAAAGTATACATTTTGGCTTTTCGGGATAAGCGATCTGCCTCAAGATCGTCTTCGGGTACAAAACCCTTCTGAAGATACTCATAGATGGGTGCCATCCATGTATCCTCGTACTCTATGGAGGCCGTCTCAATAGGAGGTGTCTCGGTTAAATCGACCGTGGGGCGGCCTCGAGTTATTCAAGAAGACTCCTTTTGGTACTACTGATCGGGAAGAAGCTATTGGAGCAAGGCGGTGATGCGAGAAATTATCCTTCGAGGATGAATTGTGCCTCGAAACCTAAAAATGCTTTTCTAGCTTACGACTTCCGATAAGTGCCGAGACATTGTCGGGTTAGAAACCGGTACTCTTTCCCGACTTGATTCACGACTAGTTGAGAGTCTCCTCTCACGAGTAGTCGGCGAATCGAGAGCGCTTTCGCTGCTCGTATGCCAGCTAGCAAACCTTTATATTCTGCCACGTTGTTAGTGGCCTGAAAGTTTAATTGTATGGTATACTTTAAGGTCTCTCCGGTAGGAGATACCAGGACCACCCCTGATGCGGCCAGATTATCTATAACAAATGTTTCTGATTTGCCTCATTTAATACTTGATCAAAACAATGCGCATGACATTATCAAGGCTGCTGCAGTGCAAGAGGATGTCACGCATATTGTTCGAAACCAAGGAAAGAAAACTCAATGTATGCATGTTGTACTTGAGCAGTGCATGGAGTCAACCCATGCATATACATGTGCATGCATGCTGTTGGGTGTGTTTGATCCAGGAGGAGGCCATGCAGTGCACGTCAAAGAGTTTGAGTTCCTTGAGTTCGACATTGGTGCGTTCAGGGAAGGCCACTCGGATTTGTTTGACAAAAAGGAGATCGTTTGACCAGGAGATTATGTCTCGTTTTCTCTTTTCTCTATGCAATCTTGGATGGGGCCACCAAGTCAATCAAGCCGATTCAATAAGGAGATATGGCGCACTAGAAGTTAATCTAATAATTACTTGTAATAGGATAGTTTAATCTATTTTCAACAATTAGAGTAGCTTAAACATCTATGTAAAGTAGGAGTCCTTTTTGGTTAAACTATCTTTTTCACGTGAGCATGCAGGCTCGGATTCTTGTTTACGTGAATAGTAATCGGACTAGAATCTTGTAGCACTTCGGGATACTATTCATCCAAGTCTTGTGCTTGCGTGGGAGGTTATATAAACCCCCCATGGCCGCACCATATAGGTGGACAAGTTATGATTTAGATAATAAAAATCGAAAAAGCCGTTTTGGCGCATATCGTGTGTTCTTGAGTTGAGATGTGTTCTTGAGAGGATTTAAGAGGAGAGTTGGAGAGAGGAGGAAGCGAGAGGAAGTTCTCATTTGGTGTTTCACTTGGGGGTAAAGCAAGGACACCTTGTTCTTGACTACAACCAAGAAGATCCATCTACTACGTCTTTGCAATTCGATCAAATCGGATCGGTTTGTGAAGTTATTCTCTGTTGTTTCTAATCCTCAAGGTTTAGCACAACTAGAGATTGAAGATTTGCTATCTAGGGTTTGGGTACTATTCATCGTGTGGTACTATTCACACATGCGGTTACTGTTCACCCAAAGTAAAGAGAAGGAGACAACAAGCTACTAAACTTCAAGTGTACCGTGAAAGATTGGGCCAACAATCGAGATTCATCTAATCAACTAGGCGGATCCTTATCAGGTGGTATCAGAGCGATGGTTGCTCACGGTGCAGATGGTGCTGCTATGATGTCTTCGGAGGAGAGCTTCGGGAAGTTGAGTGCCAACGTCCTGTAT
The DNA here is from genome assembly GCA_036346405.1 of Phyllostachys edulis. NCBI lineage: Eukaryota > Viridiplantae > Streptophyta > Magnoliopsida > Poales > Poaceae > Phyllostachys > Phyllostachys edulis. Next base: position 46,673,551 of record CM070562.1, on the reverse strand, counting down.
GAAGAGGAAGGCTACGGCGTGGATTTGACTTTCCATTCTCGCTGCAAAGTGAGGGAGAAAGTTTGTGCCAAGTCGATTGACTGCGAGAGTTCGATTAATGCTGCTAGTATCGAACTAGTTGAGAAGTTGGAGTTGTCGATGACACTACATCCGCAACCTTATATACTGAAGTGGTATTCTGGTGTGCTCAAGATCACGAATCAAGTGAAGGTATTGTTTTCATTGGGCAAATTCTCATGCGAGGTTTTGTGTGATGTTATACTCGTCACTATGGTGTCGTGTCATCTAATGTTGGGAGGACCATGGTGCGAAGAACAAGGAGCATCAACAAAGAATTGGCGCACCGAGGGTTGCATCTTTAAATGGAGGGGTAGACCGAGTTGTTTGCGTCCAATAGATGTTCTATTGATTCAAGGTGATTGGGAGAAGAAACTGCTGCAAAGAAGGAACCTAGATGCGAAGAAACAACAAGAAAAGGCAGAGGAGGAAAATTTTTCTTTAGCTATCCATCAGGAAGGAGAAGCTTCGAAAATTGCCTTGAAACCGAGGACGGTTTCTCTTGAAGAAAGGGACGATGATGCGGCCAGATTATCTATAACAAATGTTTCTGATTTGCCTCATTTAATACTTGATCAAAACAATGGGCATGACATTATCAAGGTCAGCGCAGATGCAAGAGGATGTCACGCATGTTGTTCGAAACCAATGAAAGAAAACTCATTGTATGCATGTTGTACTTGAGTAGTGCATGGAGTCAACCCATGCATATACATGTGCACGCATGCTGTTGGGTGTGTTTGATCCAGGAGGAGGCCATGCAGTGCACGTCAAAGAGTTTGAGTTCCTTGAGTTCGACATTGGTACGTTCAGGGAAGGCCACTCGGATTTGTTTGACAAAAAGGAGATCGTTTCAGCCAGGAGATTATGTCTACGTTTTCTCTTTTCTCTATGCAATCTTGGATGGGGGCCACCAAGTCAACTGAAGCCAGTTCAATAAGGAGATATGGTGCACTAGAAGTTAATCTAATAATTACTTGTAATAGGATAGTTTAATCTATTTTCAGCAATTAGAGTAGCTTAAACATCTATGTAAAGTAGGAGTCCTTTTTTGGATCGGATACTGTTCACGTGAACAGTACCCGACTCGGATTACTGTTTATGTGAATAGTAATCAGACTAGGAGTACTGTAGCAATTCGAGATACTATTCATCCAAGTCTTGTGCTTGCGTGGGATGCTATATAAACCCCCCATGGCCGCACCATATAGGTGGACAAGTTATGATTTAGATAATAAAAATCAGAAAAGCCGTTTTGGCGCATATCGTGTGTTCTTGAGTTGAGATGTGTTCTTGAGAGGATTTAAGAGGGAGAGTTGGAGAGAGGAGGAAGCGAGAGGAAGTTCTCATTTGGTGTTTCAGCTTGGGGGTAAAGCAAGGACACCTTGTTTTTGACTACAACCAAGAAGATCCATCTACTACGTCTTTGCAATTCGATCAAATCATATCGGTTTGTGAACTTATTCTCTGTTGTTTCTAATCCTCAAGGTTTAGCACAACTAGAGATTGAAGATTTGCTATCTAGGGTTTGGGTACTATTCATCATGTGGTACTATTCACACGTGCGGTTACTGTTCACCCAAAGTAAAGAGAAGGAGACAACAAGCTACTAAACTTCAAGTGTACCGTGAAAGATTGGGCCAACAATCGAGATTCATCTAATCAACTAGGTGGATCCTTATCAACCCCAGCCCCCGAGCCACTTAAAGTGGCGACCGTCAAAGTACATAAATCCCTTTGGTTGTGGGAATCGTCTTGGGATCTGAATGAGTTCAGATTTGTCCATTCGGCGACAAAGTCCGCCAAGATCACGGGATTTAACGGCCGTTCGGGACATGAAATGGATGTCAAACTCCCCAAATTCGACTGACCATTTTGCCATGTGTCCCGTTGTTTCCGCATTCTGGAGGATCGCTCCCAAGGAAACTCGGGCAACCTGACTATTTTGTGCGCTGAAAATAATGCCGCATTTCCTCGAAGACATGAGGAGGGCATCTGAAGCTTTTGGACTGAGGGTAACGCTCCTTAGGCCTGTAAAACTTCACTTACGTAGTAAACCGGTCGTTATGCGTTTTCACGTTCTCGACTAATCTCAAGGCTTCTTGCTGTGGCGTGGCAGCTAGGTAAATTAAGAGCGTTTCTTCTGGCCTCGGAGAGATAAGAATAGGAGCCCTCATAAGGTACCTCTTGACATCCTCAAAGGCAGCGTTTGCCTCTTTCGACCACTCAAAACCTTCGTGTTTCCTTAGAAGTTTAAAGAAAGGTAGTCCCTTTTCTCCCAGTCGTGCGAAGAAACAACTTAAAGCCGCCATGCACCCAGTGAGTTTCTGGACTTCTTTCCTTGTGGTTGCAGGGCGCATTTGGAGAATAGCCTTTATATTTTCGGGATTTTCTTTGATTCCTCATATAGATACTAGGAATCCAAGTAATTTTCCTGAAGAGATTCCGAACACACACTTCTCGGGATTGAGTTTTAAGCGATGTTTTCTAAGGTTGTCGAATGTTTCTTGAAGGTCAGTAATATGGTTAAGTCTCTTGATGCTTTTAACGACTAGATCATCAACATAGGCCTCTAGATTTCGGCCTAATTGAGATGAAAAAGTTGCTTGCATCAAGCGTTGAAAAGAAGCGCCGGCATTTTTTAGACCAAATGGCATTTTGACATTGCAAAATATACCAAATGGTGTAATAAATGCGGTCTTTTCTTCATCGTCTATACACATATTGATCTGGTGGTATCCAGAATATGCATCTAAAAAACTTAACATTTCACAACCTGCAGTAGAATCAACCAACTGATCGATGTGAGGTAAAGGAAAATTGTCTTTTGGACAAGCTTTATTAAGATCGATAAAGTCTCGCGCATATCGCCATTTGCCGTTTGACTTTCTAACCATTACAGATTAGACAACCACTGGGGTGGTTGACCTCTCTATAAAGCCCGCTTTAAGTAGCTTATCAATTCGATTTGATAGCATCTCGTCGATCGAGGCAAATCTCCGTAATTTTTATTTTACGGTACTTTGTCGGTCAGAAAAGCTAGCATGTGCTCGATTACCTCCACAGGGACTCCGGCATGTCGGATGCTTGCCACGCGAAGACATCTGCGTTAGCTCGGAGGAAGGCGATGAGGGCGTCTTCCGACTTGGGGTCGAAAGTATCCTCGATGCGAGCAGCCTTGAGGGCTCCCTGCCCGGAGGAACCTCTTTGACCTTGTCGTTCGGCTTTGGTGCAGCTTTGAGGCTTCGACTTGCTAGTCGGTCGACTTTTTCTCGAGTTGGTATTTGTCCAACCATCTCGAGGGATCGACGGTCGCAAGTATGCGCCATCTTCTTGTCACAATGAATTGTGATTACTCCTTTGGGACCTGGCATCTTAATACATTGATATCCATAATGAGTAGCCATTAGGAATTTTGCCAAAGTTGGTCGTCCGAGTATGGCGTTATATGCCGTATCGAAATTGACCACATCAAAGGAGATTTTCTCTGTCCTGAAATTACTTGGTGAGCCAAATGTTAAAGGAAGAGAAACTTAGCCAATTGGCTTAGCTGAAGATCCCGGTACGATCCCATGGAAAGAGTATCGTACCGGTCTTACCTTGGTGATACGGCGATAACTACTACCAAAGCATTGGTTTGCATCCCTAAATTGCAAACTAATGCTAGCACTCAAATTGGCGCAATTGGTGTTGTTTTACAACAAAAGGAAAACAAAACATTGTTGAAGGCCAATAAAGTGGATGGGGATCTTTGCCAACGAGAGGAACGTGCTCTCGAGATAAAACCCTAGCACATGCAGGCGGTCAAAAAGACATGTGGTGACAGGCAGCGGCAAGGGTTGCATTGGCGTCAAAAGAAACATCAAGTGCATGGAACAAGTTCACAAGAAGAAGCTAAGAAAGGAAAACCCACAACACAAGGGAAACCAAGAGGGAGACTTGGCCATGCATGGAGAGGACGCCAGAACATGGCATGTGGGTTGGTTGGTTTGGATCCAATTCGACAACCAATTGGTGATAAATATTTTTATTCCAAAACTAGAGTAGTTTAAATTCTAAATAAAGAAAGTATTTTTAGGTTCGGTTTACTGTTCACGCGAACAGTAAACTACTCGTATTACTGTTCATGTGAATAGTAATCGGGGCTAGGAGTACTGTAGCAATTCGAGATACTATTCATCCAAGTCTTGTGCTTGCGTGGGAGGCTATATAAACCCCCCATGGCCACACCATATAGGTGGACAAGTTATGATTTAGATAATAAAAATCAGAAAAAAGCCGTTTTGGCGATATCGTGTGTTCATGAGTTGTGATATGAGTTGGAGAGATTGAGAGAAAAGATTGAGAGCGAGATCAAGATATCTATCTCTTGCTTGAGTACTATTCACGAAGGCTACTACTTGCAATTCAATCTATTAGATTGGTTTGTGAGTGTATTGTTTTTCTTACAATTCAATTCACCGAATTGGTTTGTGAGATTGCTACTGATCTTCGAGTGTACCGTGAAAGATTGGGCCAACAATCGGGATTCATCTAATCAACTAGGTGGATCCTTATCACTTGGTCCTGGGTACTTGCATGTCATCTAGGGCACTCGTAAACAAAATATTTAACGAGCTGCCACCATCAACCAAAACTCGATTGACCTGACAATTGTTGATGGTGGGTTCGACCACGATTGGATACCGACCTAGTCGAGTCGAAGAAATCGGGTAGTCACCCTTCTCAAAAGAGATGGTGACTTCCGACCACTTCACTAATTTATTGACGAGAGGAGGATCTATGGAGTTTACCTCACGTTCAGCAGCCTTAAGCTGTCGCTTTGATTCATATGCCGACGATCCCCCGTAGATGTGCTCGACGGTGTGTTGCGGATCCTGGAACGGCATCTCCTCCTCGTCATCTAAGGACTTATGACCACTCGTTTGTCCTACCTCTTTCGAGAGTGGAAGTGATCCTTGGCGTTGTAGTAGTCTTCAAGCTTTTCGTTGGAAGACCCTAGATTCTTGAAGGTCATGTCTTCCTTTTTATGGAAAGGACACCACCTAGGCTTATCATTTTTTCGATCGGGGTGCTTACCTTTGCCTCGGTCAGAGTGCGGCTTGGAGGTACGTGGCTCTTTATCATTCACAGCCAAAACCTCCTTGGAACCGCTGGCTTGGATTTTTTGACCCTTCGCCTTGTTCTTGGACTTTTTTGCTTTCTTATCTTTCTTCTTATCAATGTCGCCTGGCTATCGAGAGGTATTGTCTTCTCGATCTATTGTGTTGTTCCACTCGACCGCCTCAGAGGCAGTAGCATATCGATCAGCCATCTCAAAGAGTTCAGTGACAGTGGTAGGCGGATTTAAAACAATATCTTCTGTTATCCTTCTACTACGGACTCCTTGCTTGAAAGCCCTGATGACAGATGAATCGAAACTTCCTAATTGAATTACTTAACTGACTAAAGCGTTTGATGAATTGGCGCAAGGTCTCGTTGTCGTTCTGTCTCATCCGGTGCAAGTCGTCCTCCTTCCCAGGGCGATTGTAAGTGCCTTGGAAATTCGCCAGTAGAAGGTCGCAAAGGTGTTGCCAAGAATAGATCGACTCGAGTGGTTGGTTCAATAACCACGATCGAGCAGATCCTTCGAGCACAGTTGGAAGGTAATTCGCCATCACATGCTCTCCTCCTCCTGCTGCTCGGATAGCTGTTGTATAGATTTGAAGGAATTTGATGGGATTTTGGGAGCCATCGAACTTTTCCATGTTCACTGGTCGAAAATAGGGTGGCCAACGAACAGCTCGAAGATCAGGCGAGAATGCCCAACATCCAGTAATGACTTCTTGACACCTCCTTTGCAGGAAAGAAGGGTTGATATCATCAGGTGGTCGTACTCGACAATACCCAGTAACAGGTTGACCCGACCTATGATAGGTCTCGGTCCTACGAGGGGAATACTCCTCGTAGTTCATTTGCTACTGCAGATTCCCATGTTGGAATGGTGAGCGATCACCTCTCCGAGGGGTTTGTTGATCATCAGTTGTTCGAAAGACATGTCTCTGATTAGGAGATCAATGCGACTTACTATTGCGTCAATTCCTCCGTGGTGATATGTTCGATCGACTGGTAGCTAAAGAAGTCGTATTACTACAACTTCCTGAATGATGTCGGCGAGGTGCTTCCAGCCTTGCCATCGTGTTCCGAAGCCTTTGTGCGATCTCTTCGACGAAGAGGTCGTAGCCTGGCGCTCGGGCGAGCTCTCGAGTTGGATTCTCGAGCAAGTCATTGATGTACTGGAGTTCTTGAGCTTCCTCTGATTGATACTGGATGCGCCCGCAAATTCTTACGTGCTTCAATCTTCTTTAAATCAATAGCCTCAAGATCTTCCATGTTCTTGAGACTGCCTCAATGGAGTGCCAGTATGTCGAGGATTTCCCTCGCGTTCATGAAGGTGTTGGTCGTGTCCGCCATCGATGGTGTCCTTGCCACCGCCACGAGGGGGTGCAGTGCATGATCTTCGGGGAGCGTCCCCAGCTCGGTCTCTAGGAGAGTGACCTTGATCCGAGGGAAGGACGAAGACCTCCAGTTGATGATTCTCACTTGCGCTCGAGGCCTCCCCGCTTGAGGAGTAGTCGAGAGACACCATCTGGCAACTTGGAGCAATCCCCTCCAAGTAGGGGAACTCTGGGTTATAACCGTCTCCGTCGGCAGGTGTGACCTGCGGAGAGATGGTCGAATTTGTAGGAAAAGCACACTTGATCCCGCTCTCTCTGAAGTCATTCGGAGAGAGAGGATCACAAGATGCTGGTGAAGTACTGGAATTGTGGCTTCCAGAACTTGCCTCACCAAGTCGGACCGCCTTAGGGGGACTCGGACACTTCGAGGAAAAACTCTCGTCGTGTTGTGAGTCCACAGGTGTAGTCCCGTCGATTGACCCTTGTCCTTTGAGAGGGTAGATTCCTCTCTTGGACGTCTTGTTGTGGGGATATGGATCCTCCTCAACTCCATCACGCACATTGTCTCCTCGGATCTCGCGGAAGATCACCGGGCAAGCAAGATACCATCGATGAGTCAATACTCGGCTCAGAATCAAAACCGCATCCATGTCAATGTCTGCAGACCGCCAAGTCGAACCAGCTTCTCCTCGCTCCATTCTCCGCCATGAGTGCATGAGATTGGGAAAAAAGAGTATGTTGACAAGAGATTACCGAAGATCCCCACGGCCGGCGCCAACTGCCGTTGTTTTAGAACCGATCTTACGTAAAGATTGTTTGATTCGGGGTCTCCTAGAATGGAATCACGCAGAGATTGACACGGAATTTTTATACGAGTTCAGCCTTCTCCGGAGAGAATAACAACCCTACTCTGTGTGTGTATGGTATTGAGTGTATTCTCGAACAATCAGAGAAAAACTAAGACTATTACAGATGATAGTGCTTGTCTTCTGATGGCCTCATTCGATCTGTCCTTTCCTTCTCGATTCTTGCCTTTATATAGTCCGTGAAGGAGTGGCCGTTTCTCCGGGTGAAATGGCGCCTCATCACATCCTCAGAATCGGCACATGTTGGCGGAATCACCAACAGATAACTCCTCCACGCCACTGACACTATATATATCGAGATAATGGAGCATTACGTGCTATTACTTTGCGTAATAACAACATATGATGATCGTTTGAATTCCTTAATCAATTGCACCCACTCGTCTGTAGGTTTAATTGATCATAAGGTGGTCGTGGCTGACCTGGTCGTAGAAGAACTTACGACCATAAGGTAGTCGTAGCAAGACTTACGACTATATGGTAGTCGTAGCATGACTTACGACTATGGGGGTGGTCGTAGAATAACTTACGACCACCTAGTAGGCTCCTCCCTTATAAAATTAAGGGGTATACTCAGGGACCATATGACGTCACATTTACTTATAATAAGAATTATAGATAAAAGATAAAATGAGGATTATTAGATCTTCGTCACATCCCAATTTTTTAGAGTTCTTAAGAGTTTTCAAAATAAAAATAACCATTCGGTTTTGTTGATTTGCTCAAGCTTAACTGGAAGAGTTTGGAAATTTGGAGGTTTAATGTGCATTAATCGAACTTCAACTGATGCGAAAGTCGGGTTTATCTAGAGTTATTTGAGCTCTGGCGTTGTTTTTCCTTCTCTCTGTTCGTTCAAACCTCCCCTTGTGTCTTTTGTTTGGACTTCCCTTTAGTCCAGACCTTCCGTTGGTTTTGTAAGGACTCTCTCGGAATATACTAGGAAAGGTCACGATTGGACCTCTTAGGGTGGCCCGGTAGTACCGCCTGGTATGTCCCAAGAGTAGGTCCTCTAGGACCTCCCAGGAGATCTCAAAGACACTCCTGGAGGTCTGGCCTCTGCGCATGTTGAGCTAGTCCTATGATCAGTCCTGCTAGCTCGCACAGACATGCATTGGTGTGATCGAATCCATGCAGCAAGCTAAAAGAAACAAAAGCCAAAATAACATATATTATCAAAGACCATTCGGCCAAGCTTCTTATAAGAGCACCACAAGGGCTTACAACAAAAGAGCACTTTGCAGTAGAAATAAAACCAAAACGAGCAGATCCAACCAATCAGCCCACAGGCTATCGAGTGGAGGACGTCCCCTAGCACGCATAGCCTCCAAAGACCACTTCTTCTTAGAGCTTTGAGCTCCCTGGAACTTCCTGATCTGCTGATTAAAATAGAGGGCACAAGCCATGAGTACTTTTGAATATACTCAGCAAGCCGTGGGGAAAATGGATGCAAATATTATTCATGCAAGGCTTGTCAATGAAAGCTGTAAGGTTAGTTTGCAGAAAGCAATATTTATTGGAAATACACTTAATAGATTGCAAGGCATAAGTTGAAAGATAATACATAAGTAACAAATTCTCTTGAAAACCAACTGTGAACACCCATTCACAACACAGACCACCTCGAGGACCACCCAGCCACTCGAGGACCACCCAAGACCTCTCTGGAGCACCCACTCCAGAGCTCCACAACCAGCCCTTGGATCACATCTCGAGCTAGCCATGACCTCTGGGGAGCCGGCCAAAGTCTCTTCGAGAGCAAGCCACGACCTCTCGCAGAAGCACCCAGGGACACATTTTATAAAATCTACCCCTTCCGCAATTTTCACTAGGCAATGTCCATGACCAAGGACTTGGCTATTCGAATAGATTTTACACTCTGCAGATGTGTACAACTTTACTCATAATTCACGATCTCTTTAGCAGGACGGGTTCCCGGGAAAACCCTTTGCTCACTTCCGAAGGTGAGCAGTCTAGAGAGTGTGATAAGGCCTTTACAAAGCTTTGAACTGGCTCGGAGCTGCCCGCTAAGGTTTCGCAAATCCCCCCTGCAAGGTTATTGGGTGCCCCCTCTTGCACCAGCGAATCAGTACACTCCACCACAATAGAACCAAGCCAGCCCCATTGCTAATTATTTGGCCCAGACCATCCCTATAAAATGGTCTTGTGGTTGCACGGGAATACTCGATTCAATGGATCACAAAGTGAAGTCCTTAATCCACTCAAGCAAGACAACATCATCCCAGTGTGCACATGGAACCCCCTTTACTGCACGTTCACTTGCCCGAGTGTGAAAAATATTTTAGGTTCAACCTAGCCAAAGACCACCCTGGTCTTGGCACAACAAATTTTAATAGGAGTGGCATCGCACCACAATCAATACAGCTGCGGCATCAACACCTCAGCTGCTCAATAGTGGCACCAACCATAGTTCCATAGTTCAATTAGTCAAGATTATTAATGATGAAGTATGATTCACCAGACCCACGGTTTCTAAAGTAAGGCTAAGCATAAACCTATGGTCCCATATTGGCAATATCAAACGATACCAACTAAATTACCCAATCTAAGTTGTCCAAGGGGTTCATGTCAACATGATGAGTACAATTATCAAGGAGGCATAATGTCAAGTGGGATATAGCTATTGCCCAAAACATTTCTATAAAAATAGCCATGCAAGTTTAACAAATCAAAATACTTTTGCAAAATGGGACCAAGATGATCAAGTTCCACGACTTGCCTTCGTTGTGTAGGGGTGAGCCATCGGTAGAGACTGCGGGGTCCAAGTACTCCTCCTCGAACTCGGGATCTACACGTACGTAAAGAACCAAAAAAACAAGACAACTCCCGACAAAAGAACTTAAAAGACTCAAAAGAACTTAAGCAAATCTTAACCAAAAACTAGAAAAGCAAGAGGTCTCAGCGAGAGAGGAGGTCCAACCCGAATGAGGGTGGTCTTTGCAAAAAGACCAAGACATGGCTGAGAGGCGATCATGGCCGAGAGGTCTTTGCAAAAAGACTAGAAGGCGACCATGAGCAGGAGGGTGGTCTCTGCAAAAAGACCATATGGGTGGTCTTCGCAGGAAGACCAGAAAAGACCAAGAGGTGGTCTTTGCTAAAAGAGGTCCTGAGGAAAACATGACTATTCCACATGGTCATAAAAAGAACACGACCACGTAACGTAGTCGTGAGAAGAATACGATCATATAAAGTGGTCGTATGAATAAGAAAAGATTAGGCACAAGGAAACTCACCAAAACCAAGAAAGAGACGGAAAAAAGGAGGAGATCAGAGGGACAGCTGCAGTGGAAGAGGACGGCACGGGAACTCCGGTGAACTCCTGAGCAGCAAAACGGTGGTGCTGTCTCCGATGATCTTCTAGGTGATGAAGAGGTGGTGGCACAGCTTCCTCGGGCACTTCTTGGTGAAGCTTCAAGCACAAGCTCAGAGAAAAACTAGCAAGAGCTGGGAAGTTAGGAAATGAGGAAAAGGTGACAAAGGAAGGCAGACACGGCTATATAAATAGCCAGACAAGGAGGAGAAAAAGAAAGAGCCACAGGGAGGCTCGGAGACACATTGGTCAAGGGCAGGTGAAAAACAAGGCAATGATAAGACAGGGTATGCCATCAAAAAGATAAACGAAGTACCCCAGAAGTGACCGCATTTAATGTGATGCAACAGACATTAAATGCGCTTAAGGCTTTAGAGGCAGAGGAATTGAGAAAGTGGGCCGGACTGACTAGTGGGGCCAGTCAAACTCAGGTGGACAGATCAGTCAAAGAGGTGGCCTCAGCCGCAAGGGTGGTCTTCACAAAAATACCACAGGTCTTGACCTCAAAGGGGGAGGCCTTAACCCGCAAAGGAGGTCCTCACAACTGACCTCGGGTCTTGACCTCAAAGAAGAGGTCTTAACCCGCAAATGTGGTCTTTGCAAAAAGACCACGAAGAGGTCCAAAGAAAAGATGACTCAAAGGAGGGGTCCTGACGGTCAAGATCTGCAAGGGGAGGTCCTGACGATCAAATCCACAAGGGGAGGTCGCGGCTAAACAACAAAAGAGGGGATGTCCCGGTCTCAAGGGGAGGTCGCGGCTAAATGACAAAAGAGGGGAGGTCGCGGCCTCAAGGGGAAGGCTCGAACGGACGCGAGGAAAGTCCTAACGGTTAAGATAAATGCAAGGGAGGTCTCAACGGTCAGGATAATCACAAGGGAGATCCCAACTATTAAGATGAACGTAAGGGAGGTCCAGATGAACACGAGGAGGTTCAAGAGAAAGGGGAAATCAACCCAAATTTAGAATTTCGGAGTTCAAGGATGTTTAAAACACACACCCGAGCTGGTTTAAACCCAAAAGAGGAGGTCCAAAGGAGGGCGAGGAGATCAGAACCAAAGGGTAGGTCCTATCCGCAAGATCTTACGACGGGAAGCCCTGGACGGCTAAGACCTACAAAGGAGAGGTCCTGGACAACCAATAGCTACCAAGGGGGGATCCTGGATGGTTAAGATCTCACGAGGGGATATCATAACGGTCAAGATCTGAACAAGGGGAGGTCCTGACGGTTAAGATCTCCAAGGGGAGGTCCTAACAGTCAAGATCTGAATAAGGGGAGGTCCTAATGGTTAAGATCTCCAAGGGGAGGTCCTAACGGTCAAGATCTAAACAAGGGGAGGTCTTGACGGTTAAGATCTCCAAGGGGAGGTGGAGCAATAGCAAGGAAAAGCACGGGAAAGGCTGGAGTCACCAGATCTCGATCGAACAGAGCCAATTAATTGGGCCGTTCGGACCGAGTGGAGGTTGCAACGCGATCAAGCCGTCCGACACAGATCGAACGGTACAGAAAGGAGGGGACGTTCGGACCGGCCGAACGTGCCAACAAGATCAAGTCGTCCGACACAGATCGGACGGTTCACAAGCGATAGGGGAACGGTGCAATCGTGATAGGAGAGCGGTACCGCCGCGATAGAGGGGCGGTACAACCGCGCTAAAAGGGCGGTACAACCACGATAGGATTTGGAGCAAGCGAGAGGTCCGAGCGAACAGGAGGGCAAACAAAATAAACAAAGGGGGAGGTCTAAAGGGACACAGGTTGGTCTATTTGAACCCGAGAAGGTTCAAATGAACTAGAGGACGTTCAAATGAACACGAGGGGACCCCAAATGAACCCGAGGAGGTTCAAATGAGCTCAAAGAGATCCAAATGAACCCAAAGGGGTTCGAATGGACCGGAGGAGGTAAAACTGAACATTGGGAGGTCCGATTGGGCACAAGGAGAGTTCAAAAGGAGGGTTCCATATGGACACGAGGAGGTCCAGACGGGCACGGGGAGGTCCAAAGGAACTTTGGGACGTTTGAATGAACTCACGGAGTTCAAATGAACGCTGAGAGGTTCACGGGGAGGTCTAAACAGAGAAAAAAGGTCTAGATCGAAGGAGATCTAGTCAGAGATGAAAGTTTAGACCAAAGGGGAGGTCTAAATACAAAGAGATTCAAACCAACAAAGGGGATGTCTAAATTAAAGGAAGTCCAAACAAAAGATACAAGTAAAGGTCCAGCGAGCAAAGGATGTTTGATCCTACAAAGAGGTCCAAACGAAGGGATGTTTGGTCAGAGAGGGATCTGGACATCAGGAGATGTCCAACTAAAGGAGGATCTGGACATGAGGGGTATGTCCAGCAAGAGGAAGGTCTAGAGGAAGAGAAGCTAGCCCGAAGGACACACAAGGTGTAACATCCCAAAGTTATATTACCAAAATAAAAATAAATAAAGTTATTATTTTATTGGATTTTTCGAAATTTGAAAGAGTTTTATTGCTTTATTTGAATTTCTGAAGTTTTAAAAATCAAAAATAAAATCGGTTAAAGTTTTTGAAGTTTTATTTGAGTTAAAGCTGAAAAATAAAATTTTAATTATTTTCTAGAATTTAAAAGCTTTTCCTTAATTATTTTAAAGCCAAAACAAATTTATTTGCAAAAAATATTACCAAATAATAGTTGGAAATATTTTATTTAAGTCCAAAATATCTTTGAGAATTTCTGTGAATTTTCTCATAATTTTTGGATTTTAGTTGCTATTTTCTAAAGCTATTTTGATTTACTGGAATTAAATCAATTAGAAAATCAAAAGAAAACCCTCAAACGGTCAATGGGCCAAATCTAGCTCGGCCCGTTACCCTTTCCACGTGCGCGCAGCCCAAAATGGCCCACTCCTCCCGCGCGTTTAACCCCAAACCCGTTTTCATCGTTAGATCGAGATTCAACGGTTAGATCTCCATGTAACGTTCGGATGACCGAACGTCCCATTCGGGTTTGACCGTCAGATCTAACTCCAACGACTCTAAAGTACCCGCTACTTTCCTATTCCCACACGCGCTCCGTGTCGACAAATTTCAATCGGACGACTTGAGCGCCCACCGTGTGGACCGTTCAATCAAAATCGGACGCGCCCACGTCATTGCCTTCTTTCCTTTCTTCTCTGCGCTCTCTTTCCTTTTCTCACCATGCCGTCCACCATGGACACGGCTCGGGAAGCTTCCAGACCCAGCAAATCATCGAACCAATCGCTGATTTCTCGCACGCATTCAAAACGTCTGTTGATTCCGCACCCGATCGCACCTCTCACTTTCCTTTCTCTCCACGATTTTGCGATCTTCGCCGGAGACACCGCGAGACCTTCGTGCGCATCATGGCGATACCGTGCCGCCCTCGCCCTATATAAGAGCGCCCCAGCGCCGCCTTGAAGCAAACATCCCAGCGCCCCAACCCACTTCTTCCCAATCTCCCTCTCTCGCTTGGATTTTAGAGTTTTTCGCCGACGGCTAAGCTTCGGTTCTTCTCCGATTCCGGCCCCACCGTCTTCGCCCAGGCCCCATCATCCACACCTACGACATCGCCGCATCGCCGCGAAGCTCGTGCACTCATCCACTTGTTCCGAAGACCCCCGGAGCTCCTTCTTCATCGATGACCCCGCGCCGTCGCCGCTAAACCTCGCCGCCGACGACCAAATCGCCTCGCCCGCCGCTCCAAGGTAGCGCACCAGGATCCCCATCTCACCCTCTCTCTGTTGTACCCTTTCGCGTGCCTCGTCGTGGCGTAGAACGCCGGCGAGCTCGTCGTCGGCTTGGCGCAACCGTCGGGCCTACGTGGCTCGGCCACATCACGGCCAGGTCAGCACCACCTAGGCGCTAATCCGACATGGCTGCCTACATGGCGCCACGTCAAATCTGACGCAGCACCGCTCATCCCCGTGTATCCTGTTCTGTGCGTCGGGTCCATCATGGACCTTTGACCATCCGTGGGAGTGGTCCATTGACCACGGGCCCATATGTCAGCGACTCACACATTTTCGGTTTAAAATAAATCCGGTCGAAAAAGGAAATCCCGGGCGCTGACGTCATCTGGCGCAATAATTCGGATTTTCTTTAGAAAAATAAATCCAAAATTATGGAAATTCCTAATTTCTTCATTTCATGTATTTTTGAAACTTCCCGGGGTTCATTCTCCTTCATACGAACTCCGATTTCGTCGATTCAAATTTCTAAATTCATATAAATTCAAGATCTAGATATCTAAACTAAAATTATTTAATTTGGAGTTCATTTGAATCTTCATTTGAATTTTGTTTGAATTTGGCTTATTTTCGCGTATAGATTTCGACGACTTCGGAGAGTCAGTTTTCGACGCCGTTTGAGAGCAACTAATCAAGCAAGGCAAGTTATACCCTTGATCATATTTGATCCTATTATTTAAAATTATTTAATTTCTGTTTTAAATTATTGCATGCTTATTTATATTCAAGTTAATTTAAATTCCTGTTTTAAATTATAGTTATGCCTAATTCCTTTGTACTGCCAATCTTGACATTGAAATAAACCTACCTTGTCACCTTAGACGAAAATCTAGTTTATGCAATAGTATAAACTAGAACACTTTGGAAAAATTGATGTTTAGCCATGCTTAGACCAAAAATGTTTAATTTGGGGAATTTCAGCCAAAAAATCAATTGTTGTTTAAAATGTATCCATAACATTGGTGTGCCATGGAAGTTTCAAATGATTTTGGAAAACAAAATAAAATCAAATTAAAAAAACTGGTTTAGACTTGGGCGAACCGGATAGTTGGTGGGTGCAAGTTTATGCACAGGCTCAATGCAGTGAATGGTTGAGGTCTAGGGATTGTTTTGGAAGTCGCCCAGTCAATTAAGGACAGGTCTGCGAGCTGCGGATTGTTAAGCCAAATCGTACTACCACATGTCCTGTATGGGCGGGACCTGGCTAACTAATTTGTAATGTTTCAATGTGGTTGTGCCATCCAGTTGTGTGGGTGTTGTGAAGACTTATTGTTAATACCCACATGGCTCAAGAAGGGGTTATCGTTTGGTGCGAAGCCTACGATAGCAAAACCTTAGTGGGCATAGCTACTTTGGGATGGCGCATTGTAAAGGCCTTGTGATAATCACTTAGTCGCACACCTATGGAAGTGTGTGGGCGGACAGTAAAAGTTGATTATCTCTTGTGGGTAAAGTTGTACAACCTCTACAGAGTATCAATCTATTCGAATAGCCGTGTCCACGGTCATGCACATGTTGAGAAAAGCCTTTCGCGGATTATACTATGATTTTGTTTTAAAAATGGTTTGACAAAAATGATTTCGTGGATGTTTGTTTCATGTGGGAAAATTGGGCAGAAAGCCTGGTGCAAGGGGGGTAGTCCTTCACCACTTGTGTATGGAGATTTATCCTACACTTGAAAAATTATGTACAAAAACGAAATTTGATTTTAGATATAGTATAACTGCTTTTGAACTTAGTGCTGTATTTAAAATATCAAATATTGCTTTTGCGCAAATCAACCATATTAAGCCTTCCTTTGAGATATCCATGTATGCATGTCATTCTGTTATTTGACGGGTGTAACTTGCGAGCACGGTAGTTGTGCTCATACTTGCTTTATGCAAACAAATTTCAGAGGAGGACTTCGCTACCGGTGTGGATCTCGACGACTAGGCCGCTACCGTTCTTTATTGTTGGCTTGTAAGCCTCTTTTGTAATAAACTCTATTGATTATTAATAAAGTTATGCGATTTATGGATGTTACCATATCTGTTTAACTGTGCGAACTAGCTACTGATCATGGGACTAGTTCAGGAATGCACAGAGGATTTGGGGTGTTAATCCCGGGTCCGACACAAGGCAACAGAGAAAAGGGACTAAAAGCCAAAGAACAGCAATAACTCCAAATCGACCAAAAGGATTAATTTGAGTTTGATTAGTTCAAGTTAAATCTCCAAATTCCAAAATCTTCAAGTTAAGCTTGGGTAATTCAACAAAACCAAATGTTTATTTTTATTTTAAAATCTTTTTAAAACTCTGGACAAACGGGACGTTACAAACCTACTCCCCTTAAAGGGAATCTCAACCCCGAGATTCAGGCTGACTAGAGAATAGGTTAGGGAACTGGGTTTTGTTCACTCTTCCAACAATTTTCTCTTTTAAGTGGAACAAAACCGCAGCTGACACTGCACTGACCCGAGACTCACCAGGAATGAAGCTCTGAGCTGGATGGTTGCTTTCACGGTGACACGATTCACTTGGTCTCTTGCGGAAAAGGCTGAAGACTGGCGGCTTGTCTTGGAAACTGAGGTAGGACTTGCTTCATGGTGACATGACTTACTCAATCTCCGGTGAAAGGAACTGAAGTCCTGGCTTGGTGCTTCTGTGGGCAAATGTGAGCATAAAAACCGAGACCTGTCTTGGGGCATCTGTAACAAGTGATCCCCGGATTTGGATGGCTGCTTCTCTGGGGTTGGTTGATGGTGTAGTCGACGACACAAGCTCCTTGAGTAGCTGGGTGTGGTGCTGCCGAGGGGATCTCGAAGGCAACAGGGGAGGCAAAGCTGACAGAGTGCTGCATGCTAGCTCTGAGTCCTTGAAGATGCTTGGTTGGCGAGGTCTTCTTTAGTGGGCAATTGTTGGCGCAGAGCCCCCTTTTCCAACCACTTTCTCTTTTGAGTGAGGCAAAATTGCCATAGACAATTGCTCACTTACTAGGATTAGAGTCCCGAACTAGCTGGGTTTGCTCCTCAGCAACATGGCTCACTGGGCCTCTTGCAGGAGAAGCTGGAGGTCTGGTAGATTGGCTTGAAACCTGGGAAGGAGCTTGCTTCTGCTGGTGACGCTGAGGGCAATTGCTGGCGAAATGGCCCCAATGACGGCAGTTGAAACACTAGATACCTTTGGCAAATTTGGCGTTCTTTGGCTGTTGGTTGCTGGGGCTGTTGTTGAGGGTGTGAACTCCTTGAGAAACTAGGTGAGGTGCTATTGCAGAGGTCTCAAAAACAACGGGAGGAGCAGCGCTGCCAGGGGGCGACACATTCATCCCGAGGATCTGCGGAGGTTTTGTTGATGAAGCCTTCTTCAGTGGGCACTGACTGGCAAAATGCCTCTTTTCCCGATAGCTGAAGTAGGTGACACCAGAGGTACGAGAGGGCTTCTTCTGTGGTGGGCTTCTCAAGGATGAGCTGGGGAGCAACAAACTGACAGGCTGGTCCACGGTTGCTTCGTGAAGCGTTGGCAATTCCATGCTTCTGTGTGCACACAACTGGGACAAGATCCTTCTGTTGTTCTTACCACCTGCAGCGGGTGTTATTGTTGCAATCAAAGTGGCTTCTGGAAGGTTATCGGTAGAGAATGTTGAACAACTTTTTGAGCACTGACTGGCAAAATGGCCCATCTCTCGGCATTTGAAACACTGAACTTCTACCCTTGATGTCCTGTTCTGCAAAGATTGGCCACCAAGATTGTCACGGGGTGTTGGCGTCGGTGGACAAGGTGCTGATCTTGGAGGCTTGAGTGTGGCAGTTGCTGGGACTTTGCTGGGCTGAGACTGAATCACACGGGCCTTTGAGCTTTCTGCGGCCTCTTGTTCTTGGTTCAACATCTTCATCTTGAGTCTGAGGTCCTGCTGACAGCTGGTAGCTTCTAGGTTGAGTGCCCCGGGGTGAATTTCTTTGGAACTTGGTTCCTCTGATCTGGCTTTTGATACTGAAATTGTTGGGGGTGGCGGTGGCAGGGCAGCATTCCGATGGTCCTGGTTCACCATTGCCATAAGGGCAGCAATAGTCCGGTTCTGCTGGTCCATCAAGTTGACTAGGGCCGTAGCAACTTGATTATGTTGAGCCACCATCTGATTTACATTCTGCACCACGGCATTCATCATCTGGGTCTGAGCTGCCAAAAACTGACTTAAGCCTTGGTCTGCTACTGATGCCAGTGGAGGTGGTGCAAGAGGGTTGATATTGACATTGGGGTCCTCTGACCCACTGAGACTAGCTGTAATATCCCGTTTGCCGTTAGTGGATGCAATAAAAATTAGAGAGAGAATTAAGAGAATTAAAAGAGAAAATTTAGAAATTGTGGGAGGAATAGGCCACGCAATTTCATAGTCAAGTGGGGAAAAACAGTATAGTGGCCCATGGCTCAGATCAGGAGACTCGATGTTTATTAGGCTCATAATACTTAGTCATCCAATTGACCCTAGTATTATCAACCAAATAAACCTGGTCTCGAGAAATGTATACTCCCTGCATGCAAGATACATACCTCACAACAAAAGAGTATATCAATTCCATACAACACATAGTACATAAGCAACAAACCGAAGTTAATATTAAAATGGAATAGCTATTACAAAAGAGAGGCCCTTAGGCCAAATAGCAACAAATAAAAAGATAACAATGAAGCAAAAGTGCCATAAAGATGGCTATAACACAAAGCCAATCGGTGTGCCTTAACCCTAGGCATCTCGACCGACCGCCAAGCTAGTCGTCAAGAAAGCGCAACACGTGGCACGTAAGTAAGGCTCTTGGAGCTCACCTCCGCCCTCTCGCAACAAATTTGTTAAGCAAAGCAAATGAGTACAATAACTTGTTTATTGTACTCGCAAGACGACGTAAGATAACGAACTATAATTTAGCTACATGCAAGCTTTATTTAAGTGGATGGAGCTTTGGACTTACATTTTAGCACAAAGCAAGTTTCATTTGCAATAACATAATAGATTGAAGGCAATTTGATAAAGCATTTTTAATTGTTGAAATACAACGCGATAATAACATAATAACAACAACAAGAACAAACCCGAAGTGACTAACCCTTAGTCACCACAACAATAGCATGAACTCCCGCTCATACCAACCATGTCAAGTTTTAATTAAAGGTTGTAGTCTAGTCTTGAACGACCTTACCAAGCATGTCCATAACCTAGGACGAGGCTATTCAATAGTTTTATCCTGCAGGGTGTACCAATGTACCCACACGCCGATCGCCTTTCCTTTAGGCACACGACCTTTGGTGTGCAAGACGGCTAAGTCCTACGAGACATTTCCAATGGACGATGCTAATTACGAGTCAAGAACCCACGGGACAAGACACATTAGACAGCCTAACCGTCCGCCAATGCTCCTCCCAACACTACACACACAGATTTTATTAAAACATACCCAAAGAACCAGCTCATAATTAACACCTCCCAAAGTACTTAGTCAAGAGAGGTCCCATATCCCCTCGTGTGGTTAGCACGCAAAAGCGCTTGGCTTAGTGACCCAAGTACTCGGTCCTTAGGGACCCGGGCATACCACCACATTCCAAGAACCGCACCATCCATCCAATATGCCCAAGTCTAAATCGACATTTTATTTTCAGTTTTGATTTTACAATTAATCAAAGCACAAGTGCTGGACATATAGGAGGAATAATTATACTTGTGTGATCAAGACCATCGACTATGTCGATGATCGCCCATTACTACCGATAGCTAAGCATGTCTAAGCGCTTTAAACGCAACTACTAAGTGATAAGAGCTCATCCAACGAGCTCAAACCACAGCGAATAACCTAGGCTCATTGGTAGTAGAGGATAACAATTCCTACAGATTATGCAACTATAGGAAAGCTAGCGACATTTAACACAAAGTAGCATGCATACATAGAAGTAAAACAAAGTAGTAAGCTTTAAAGTAATGGGACATGATGGAAATGGTCAAACTGCTTGCCTTGCTGCTGGTCACTTTGTTGCGGAGGGTCGCTTATGGATCACCACAAATGTCGAAACCTAACGGAAAAACGATAAAGAACCGATAAGAACGACGAAAAACAACAAGACAGCACAGAAAACGAACTCCAAATTCTCTGAAATTTCTACAGCAGTAAGAGGGTGATTTTAGGAATTTAGCAACAAGAACCAATGGATTTGGATTCTTAATGCAAAAGTTATGAGCAAAACAATTCTGCTCAGCCCTGAAAATACCAAACTGCACTATTCACTAATTTAATTATGAGGCAACAATTTCTAGAAAAGTGGTGAGGCTGAGATTTTACTGTGAAACCAGCACCTCATGAGATGAATAACACAATTGAGTTCATCCCATTTGGAGCTATATTGCACTTTCTATAATTTTTCAAAAACAAGAACTTGAACAAAATTATAATGCACAAGTCCTTATTTCTATAACAGCAATATGCTCAAATCTAATTTTTACAGTGAGTTCATTAATAGAGGAAGCTAACAAAGTTGGTCTCATTCAAAAATAACCTACAGAACATTAGTTATGGGTTTTACAAGTTAAACCTAAATTTTGAGTGTATTATCCAAAAGGAGTACTAAAACCTATGGCAAAACTGTGCTCTGGAGCTGAACTCAACTTACAACCATTTTTGGATTAAAGTCAAGTTCAAGATAGAGCTAACACAATTTGAATGACCTCAAAAGGATTTAAAATGAAAAAGATATGAAATTCTAAAGTCTACCTCATTTCACCATACTTAAGAATTTATGACCTTCCTAACATTCACAAAGACATGGGAGGTCGTGAGCCACAGATCTCAGATCCAACGGCTCGAGACCTCCCAGAGAACAACACACATGCACATGGGAGGTCCAGAGGTCTCGACCTCCTAACCACGCACATGCGCGAGGTAAGGGAGGTCATGGCCGAGATGGAAGATCTAACGGACCACAACATGGAAGGGAGGTCCGAACGGACCAGATTAAAAGGGAGGTCCTCAACGGTGAGATGACCTCGAGGAGGTCCCAGAGGAGGTCCTCAACGCCACTGCACCTCCAGGAGAGTCTCGACGGCTAAGATTGCGCCAAGGAGGTCTTGGACGCCTCCAGATCTCCTTGGAGGAGGTCTCGACATCCTGCAGCTCAGCGACGCACATGTTTGGACAGGCATAAATGCGCGTGGGACACAAGGAGGTCATGCACGGAGGACTTAAAGGCGCGCAATAAATGGTGGATTTAAGGACATCAAGACCCACCCAATGATTGCGTAGATTTAGCAATTTATGGCGATTAACCCCAAATGAGCTCTGTCTAAAAACGACAACGACGCGGTCGTTGCGTCCGACAAAATCCGTGTTCAAATATTTGGTTCTCGCCGGCGATGTAGACCTCGCCGGGCGAGATCCAATGGTACCGCGGTTCGCAATAACCACGCGCACCAACGGACCTTCTCTCAACGGCAAAGACGGTTTTGAACGCCATGAGCCGAGAGGACAGAGGTGACCAGACGGCAAAACCGAAAAGCAAAAATGAGCTCCAGCGACAAACAAGCTTATGCCAAACTAAAGCTCCGCGAGATCATTCATAGGGTGCCGACATCTAAAGGACTAACAGGGCTTACCCGATGGTCCTAAGGTGCCGGGAGGTCGTGGAGGTGGTGGCGGAGTTGGGGAAGACAGGGCTCCACGGCCAAAGCTCCACTTCAAGCCCGACTTTGACCACCTCTGAAAACAAAATGCCCAACAAATTAGGTTAGGGCTTGATCCCAGAGGGAAGGCACAAATGGAAGCAAGGAGAAAGGTGGAAACCCCAAGGACCCTTGTCCACCGAGGAACTTCAAGTCCAACAATGGCGCCAAGGAGCTCATGGCTTAAAGTTCACAAGCACGATGGGTGAGCAAAGAACAATGGCTTGTAAAGGAAGATAAAGGCACAATGGGGTGGTTTTATCCTAAGGGCAATTGAGGTCGAGACCATCGGCTAAGCTCACGGTGAGCTTGGCCCATGGCACGGTCCAAAGGCAGGGACAAGACATAAAGGTTGACAAGAGGCAAAGCTAGAGCTTGACTGAGAGGCTAAAGTCGACCAAGATTAAATGCGGTCAAGAAAGAGTCATATACATACTCCATGGCGCACTTGCATTAAATGCATTGCTCGAGCTTGCCCGCCGCGAGGAAGGAGAAGAACAGGAGGATTTTATGGCCGTTGGATAAGACACAGGAGAGGTCCTAACCATCGGATCCTATTTTGAACCGTTAAGTTTTAAGTGGCCGGGAGGAGGTCCCACCACACGATCAAGGGCGAGGAGGTCGTGGCCCTCCGATCCCCTTAACGTGAAAACGACGTGAGGAAATGGACAGAGGTCCAAAGCGTTGATCTCCATCCAACAGTGCGGACCTCCGCTTGGGACTTAACCGCACGCCAACATAAGAGATCGAGGGGAGGTCATGGCCTTTGGATGCAAATCCAAGGGCATGGACCTCATCAAGGCGGAGGACCTTGTCAGAATATTTTTGAGAGGTCGTGGCCTTTGGATGTAAATCCAACGCCACGACCTCAAGTGAGTACAAAGGAGGTCGAGCGGTTGGATGTAAATCCAACAAATGATGACCTCGCCAAGGTGGAAGGTGGTTTTGAGGTTGATAACCATGGGAGGTCGTGGCGGTTGGATCTTAATCCAAGGGTTAAGACCTCAACAAGGCGGAGGACCTTGTTGTGATGTTTTTCAGAGGAGGTCGTGACCATGGATTTTGATCCAATGGTCAGTGACCTCACGTAGGTGGCATGTGGACTTGCTTAGTTTAACAAAGGAGGGAGGTCGGGTCATGGATCTTGAATCCAGGACCAAGACCTCACATAGGTGGGATGACCTCATGGCGATGGCTTACAAAGACGAGGAGGTCCTTTGAGGTTTAACACAGGGGAGGTCGTGGCCGTGGATCTTTGATCCAGCTATGACTGATGAGGTGGGAGGTCGATGCCCACGCTGACCCGAGGAGGTCCACGAGGTCAAGAGGACCTCGAATGGGGAGGTCCCGGGGCCTTGGTTGAGGGGAGGTCGTGGCATCAAGGTGGAAAAGGAGGTCGATGGGGTTGGGCCGACCAGTTTGAGTACTGGCCACCCAAGGAACAAAGGTTCTGCTTTTAAATTTAATTTTCTAACAGCTAAGACTTTGCAAAATTGTTTGAGATAGCAAATGAACTCCAAAATTCATAAGATTTTAACTGGAGCTAGCTGACAACATGATTAACCTTACATAAATTTTCCAGAGGTTATTATGCCATGCATTTTTCTCAGGAATTTCATTAAGGTTGTTCAATGATTCATTTTACCTCCAAAAATTATCAAACTAGTTTTACAACTTGTGATATTTTTCAGAGGGGTCCCACCTCAGTTTTAGGACCAAGGAAGATACTTTCCAATTGTTTGGCACAAGATTTGAGAGAATTGGAAAATGAATTTGACTTTTGGTCAACAAGAGCTTTGTGTTCTTGGTTTACACAACTCTTGGACAAGAATTACATGAGATTGTAAGGGTTTTCAAGTTGTGAGAAAAAGTTTTAATTTCTACACATATAATTATACTTGAATAACCCTGATTATACATTTGGGATGTTACACAGACCACCAACTAAAGAAGAAGGGGGGAACCCTAGGGCAGCTACAGTGCCAATGCTACAGTACCGTCGCTGTCACTGTAGCATGGCTACTGTAGCAACCCCTCTCCATGGTGGTGCCCCCTCTCCTCTGGTGCCTCTCTATTGTGGTGGCCGGCCAAGAAGAAGAAGAAGGAAGGGAAGAAGAGAGAAGGGAGGGGAAGTGAGATCACACGGTGTTCTTCATGATCTACAGTGGTTCTTCAAGGGTAACGAAGATCCTCCCTCGTTGTATGTTTCGAATTTAAGGCGTATTTGAATTCGTTAGTAGATTGGTTGTTTAGATCCCAATCTGTTCAGAATTTTGAACGGCGGTTTTCGTGTCCTTAGAAGCAGATTCTGAGGATCCCATCTCTTAGAGATAGTTGGGTTATGTCCTTAGCTTTCCGTGGCCGCCAAGAACGCCCAAATCTGATTAACGGTCAGCGAGATATGATTTATTTAGTGTCGTTGTCCTGCTAATCTGTCAGCATTCTGACAGTTTGTAGAAAACTGGGTTAAGCGATTAGTTAAATGGAACATTAGAGGATCTCAATATAATCAAAGTTGTATATTATTGTCTCAGCTTTCCAGAAAGCTCAAGAACACGAGATTTGGACATTCGTACTGAAAGTTATGGTAGTTTTAGTTTACTGTCCAGAGAACCCGATGTGAATTCGATGTTTTATTATTTGGCCTAGTAGGGATATTAGATGGCCGATTCAGGATGGCTCACCAACTAGACTTAGTTGGAGAATTTAATTGTCTTTCCAGCAAGTCTAAGAACACCTTATTTGGACCCCTGTAGTGAAAGTTACGAATTTTAGAAGTTGACTGTCCACCGAGGGGACAGATCGACGTTTAGGAATTGGGGTTGGGATCAAGTTAGACGCGTTTGCGAGTTCGTGGTTGCTGTTTATAGTTTATTTTTGGTCCGCTACTGTCGTCTTAGCATGCGTTATAATTATTATTCAGGTGGTGGACTGGTCCCGGGAGCAGCACCTTCTACACGTCCCTCGTTCCCTCGCGGTTAAGGCAAGTATAATGATGGTTATAATAGATATTGTTGAATGGCAATGTTTGATATATATTATGAGTATTTGTGTGTTCATGATTGTGAAGATGGCATAATTGGTAATGTTCATGGTTGCTAGAGATATGAGTTATGTGTTAATCATGGATGTTTGAAAGTTGTGATATCTATGTTATGAGCTTTTGTAGTATGAATAGGGTATTCATATGCAATGTTGTTGCGGATGCATGTTTGTATTAATTTGAGAATTCACACATATGCATCATGTTGGCTTATTGAAGTCTTGGTCATGTGATGACTAAGCAACTCTTGAGGTCCCCGTCATGTTGATGATGGGCTAAAGGTCCCCATGCTTGTAAAGCATGGACTTTGGTCCCCATACTTGCGGAGTATGGGCAATGGTCCCTGTGCCAGATGGCACAGGCATGGGTGTGCATCGACGGATGCACACTTTGCATTACCGTAAAATGCAAAAGGAAAGAGAAGGAAAAGATCATTTTTGAGCATATTGCATAGCATGTGTGTGTAAGGTGATTGATATGTGGTTTTGTGAAATATAGTTGATGAGTTACATGCTTGTATGTCGTTGATGCCATTTATTATATTTATGAGTCTTTGGACTCACCTCTTGTTGTTTGTTGTATTTTAGGTACCTTTACAAGATCAAGATGCATGGGGAAAGGAATGATTAGACTTCTTGCACTTTTGCATGAATTACCCCCATGGAATGAAAGAAAAATTAACTAGGAGATGAATGAACTGCTTAAAGTACTCATATTGATTATTGCTTGCTTGGAGTAATCTGTAATAATTGAATAGACGTTTTAGATGCTCATGATCTATTTCTAGATGTTTAGTTGCTATGGATGTCATAGTAATGAATAGTCAGCTTTTGATTACGCCTTGATCATATTGCAATTTGGATTATCTTTATATGTTATAATTGTGCGTTGGAACCTCCTAGATAGGTAACTATACAAAGGAGGTTCTCACAAATTTTGTAAGATGTTTTAGTTTAATTACGGTTAATTTATTTAATTTAGTAGCATTTCAGGCCTTTGTTTGGTTGGGGTGTTACACTAGCTGAGGTGCTAGTCCAGTCCATCTGAAACAAACTTCACCGGTTTAATAGATAAGAGGGAGAAGCACCATAGATGAGAAGGGAAAGCACTTAGGCGAGAAAGAACAAGGGAGAAAGATGGAACAACCTAGTCGGGGAAAAGGTAGGTTAGACCCAAGAGAGCAAGTGGCCTAAAGGCAAAAAGGTGCAATAGGACCTCCTACTGGAGTTCTGATTGCACGAACTAACGATACAGAGCTAAGGGGGACCACTACTGAAGCACTTCTAGCTTAACTTAGGGGAAAAGGTCGGCTAAACGAAGCTCGATCCTATAGAAATTGCCGAGATAAGGAGGTCAAATTAAGTTCAAAACAAAGTTCCAGAAGGGGTAAGATTCAAGAATCTAAGGAGATAAGAAAAGAATAGAATAAGAGAAGAAAAGAGTGAGACAAGATGAGAACAGAATAGAACAAGACAAGATAAGGGGAGAACCACTAATCAGAGTTTTAAGTTGGTTTGATTTAGAAAATAACTTTTGAATCTGACTAATACGACCATACTAACTAGGGTTACGTCCAACAGTCAACATGGAGCTCTGATACCACCTCTTTAAGTACTCCCTCGGAATATACTAGGAAAGGTCACGACAGGACCTCTCAGGGTGGTCCGGTAGGACCGCCCGGAGATCCGGTAGTAGCGCTTGGTATGTCCCAAGAGTAGGTCCACTAGGACCTCCCAAGAGATCTCAAAGACACTTCCAGAGGTCTGGTGTAACGCCCCGACCCGAGGCCACTCGAGAGGTCCTCCCGAATCTCCCGGAGAGTCCATCAGGACCTCCCAGGAGGTCCGGTAGTACCGCTCGAGGGCCCGGTAGGACCACTCGAGGGAACCTCCAAGACGAGCGAAAGGCACTAAGAGATCCCCCACTGCCAACAGCCAACTTAAAAGAGGTCAAGGGACCAATCCTGAGGAGATCGTGAGACAGGAGGTGGCCCAAGTCCTCCCACGACCAAACCCGAGGGAGGTCGTGGAGGGTTGGGATCACCCCAAGGACCTCCCACGACCAGACCCGAGGGTGGTCGTGGTGGTTAGGGATCACTCCCAAGTCCTCCCTGTGTGAACTGAGCTAGTCCCAAGGATCAACAGCTAGCTCTTCATAGCATACAAGAGTGGTAACATGCATCAACGAAAATTTTATTAACATCAACAAAGTTGCTTACAAGGGAGGCTTACAAGCCAAAAACAGAGCACAGCGGAAGGTAAACATAAAGGCCATCCGATACACCACAGGCAATCGGCTGGAGGGCACATCCTAGTCGTCCAGGACCACTTGGTCCACAGCAAGATCTCCACAAGCTTTCTTTCCCTGCTCAAAAATAATTTCAAGTAAGAGTGAGCACAACAACCGTGCTCGCAAGTCACACCCGTGGATTAATAGAATGAAATGCACAATTGATATCTCAAGGGAAGGCTGGTATGGTTAGTTTGCATAAAGCCAAGTTTATTTCAATTACAAGTAATAAGTTCCAAAGCAATTACAATAATTAAAATGCATTTTCAAATCTCAGTTTTCAGTTGTATAACATTCATCACGAGTGGTGAAGGATGCCCTCCTATCACAAGGCTCCCCGCCCATTTCCAATTTGGATAGAAATCCAAAACCAGTTTAATAAAGTCCTTTCTGAAAAAAAAAACCAACATCTAACTTTGAGAGGCTTTGCTAGCACGTCCATGACCGCGGACACGCTATTCGAATAGTTTTACACTCTGCAGAGGTTGTACACTTTACCCACATGAGACGATCCACTTATACTGTCCGCTCACACACTTCCGAAGGTGTACGACTAAGGGATCACCACAAGGCTTTTACAATGCATCGTTCCACCGCAGTCCACCGTCAATAAGGTTTTGCAAATCCCCCCTTTAGATAGAAACCCGCCGGGTTAATGGGTGCCCCTCTTATGCCAAGTGGGAACAATAATCATGAAAGACTTTGTCAAAAGAAATGGCCATGAAAGACCGCCCACGTACAAACAGGATCAACCGCGATGGAACTTTGCAAATTAGTTGGCCAGGTTCTACTCCCCATACTGTAGGACCGAAAGGCACCTAGAGGGGGCGTGAATAAACGCTTTCTCTATTTTTCACCTCGATCGAACTCAACACTACTTTCACTCCAATAGCTATAAAAGCTATGAAGATCTGTATACAAGCACAGTGAATGACCTGTGTTGAATCCGATCAAACCCCGAAGCAAACGAACCAAAACACGGAGATCAAATCCTCAGGCCCGGTCTGACCGACGTCTATTGCGCGGTCAGACCAGCGAGCGATCTGACTAGCGGCTTAAGCGCGGTCTAACCGGACCTGACCAGAAATAGTGCCTATAGCTTAAAAACCAAAACGAAAATCGGTCTAACTTTTGATCTACACGGCCAAACTTGACCAAATTTGGAACACACCTTCCTAAGGATATTAGGAACCTATTCCAAGAAACGATTGAGTAGATTTACGTCAAAGTTTCAACTTTTTCTATTTGAACGAAGATTGGTTCAAAACCGGGCAAGAACGAAAACTTGATCGAAACACTTGCTCGTGGGTGATTGATGATCAAGATGTTCCTAGATGTATTCCCACATGTTACAAAGAAGGTAGATGGGGCAAGAAACCAACCAAAGATCGGGGAACAAAGAAAGGCCCAAAATCAAGAAATAGAGAGCAAGAACGAATAGGAACTCATCTTTGAGAAATCTTGCATAGATTGATTCGTGGTTGTTACTGGTTTACAGTCACTACCTCAAGGAGGACAAAGCTCACAACATGAGCACTCAAATCAATCCATCTCTCTAAAACCCTAAACCTCCACTCTCCTCTCTAATACCCTAAAACCAAAACTAGGGTTTACAAAATGAAGTCCTTAAGGGGTGCAACTAGCACTCACCTCTATTTATAGTGGAGGCCTAGCTTTTAGAAGAGTAAACCCTAATGGGCTCCCGTTAAGCATACACTCAAACGGGTTACACACGCACGTATTTTAAAGCGTCGTCTTCAACTCCTCTTCACCTAAACCACTTCTCCATGCGTCATCTCACGCCGTGGTTTAGCCAAAAGGTTACCAAGGCGGTGTTTGGTGAAATTACCAAAATACCCCTTCTTGATCCTTCTCCGAAGACGGGTCCAATCTTGGTGAAGCAGACGCCTACTTCGCCACCTGTAGGTTGATCAACGGCTCTCATCATGTCGACAAGTCTCTGCCGTCCGGCTCCCGCCGAAACCACCAAGGCACTTGCACCGACCCCCGCGCCACTTGATTCAACCCGCCGCACCGAACTGCCCGTTCGGTTACCTTTGTTCAATTTGCACCATGCTTGAATCCATTGACCTCACCCGGCATCCTTGATCGTTCTGAACCTCAGCTCTCCAAGCTTAGTCCCGATCATCCTCGCCGTTGACCGTTGTTGACCTTCAAGCGTCCTGCATAACAATAGAGAAAGAAATCGATACCGGGAACAAGTTCTTCACAACTTGACCCACGTTAGTGAAAACATGAATCATGCAACACATATGCACTAAAGCACATGCCCTTAACCTAACCCAACAAGCATCGCCAACAATTTGACGATGAACAACACAAATCAGGTCAGACCATCGTTCAACAGCCGGTCAGACCGCACCAGGCCAGTCTAACCGCTCTCAACACACCGGTCTGACCGCACCTGTTCTGACAGTCTTTTAACTTCGCCGAAAACGCGTGATTCAACAAACCATCAATGCCATTGCCAATTGTATCATCATCCTAAGATCATGCACATATCCCCATGATATCCACAATCTCCCCCTTGATGAACACATTAGCAATCTCCTTAAAAATGTAAATTGGAGGTTTGAAAAGAAAAGAAACTCGTGTTTTCACGCAAAAACACAACTTGGTCCAAATGAAAGAGAAGGCAATGAAAATGACCAAGTTGGCTCCAGAATAGCATAGGCAAGTGAGATAAGGCAGAAGAAAACAAGAAAGCTTCAATTTCCAGAAAATTTCAAAATCTCACTTAAGGTCCATATGAAAGAACAAATGTTCAAATTGACCTTTGATCATTGTGAGAATGCAAGAATTGCAATTCAAGTTAAGAAATGGCAATAAGATCACAAAAATGCATATGAGATGCTCCCCCTCACTATGATTATCAATTTTCATGAAAATTTCATTTTCTCCCTATTTGTCCATTTTTACCATTTCTCCCCCTTTGACAATGGATTCATCAAGGTGTATAGAGGAAGATAGAGCATGAATGACATGGAATGGATGCAATTTATTCAATTTTTAGCAAAGGGAGCCATGAGAATTATCCACCAAGCCATATTATGTAAAGAAGCTATTGTAAATCATGGCAAATCATATATAGCAAAGTTAAAGCCAAAAGAGCAATAATATGTGATTAAATGAAAGTTTAGCATGTTAAGGAGCGCAAGATCATAGTTCAGCCAAAGGTATCCAAAAATGAGTCAAGCCATGTCAATAAACTAAATGGAACCAAGAAGCTATAAAAGAGTCAATTTAGAGCTCTATAAGTTCAATGTTGAATCAATTTGTTCAAGCACTTTGAAATTTAGCACATTAAGCACTTGCTAAAAATTTTATTGGTTTTATCTTAGCAAAGCAAGTCCTAGACTAGGAGCCATCTACAACTGCTTCCTAAGCTTCAACCAATTATCACAATTTGTTTTGTTTTTAGCCATGTGCTAGATCTCAAGCCTTGCCGCGACCATCCCAAGCAAGAAGCTTAAAAGAGTGGTCTAGGTCATCCAAAACTCCCCCCGAGTTCATGCCTAGTGCAATGGCAAGCCGTCTCACGAGA
Organism: Phyllostachys edulis; assembly: GCA_036346405.1. Classification (NCBI taxonomy): domain Eukaryota; kingdom Viridiplantae; phylum Streptophyta; class Magnoliopsida; order Poales; family Poaceae; genus Phyllostachys; species Phyllostachys edulis. Next base: position 46,642,556 of record CM070562.1, on the reverse strand, counting down.
AAGAATTGGTGAGATCAGTTTTTTCACACAGAAAAGATCATTTTTCATTTGCTTGACTCAGGAAATAGCATAGCTCAACCTAAAACTCAAATTAGATTCAAGACTCAACTTAGCCTATTTGACATGCCATGAATCATGAGAGGATCACTATGGAAAACTAGTCACAAGATCCAACAAATCATGTTTTGATTCAAGTTTCTCATATTTAATAGAGCCAGCATGGCAAAAGCTAAGCTACACATGGAAAACCATGATAAACCTAGCAAACTAGCACAAGACATGGCAAGATATAAAGAATGAAATCATGTCACACAAGGATAATAATCAAGGCTCCATGATTTTATATTACAATGCAAGTTGCTGATTTAAAATGCAATATGATACAATGAATGCAAAAGAGCCAACTCTCCCTCAAAACATGCCAAGAGGACTAATAACTCCCAACTCTCCCTGCAAAGAAGCAAAACGAGAAGAATCAAGAGCCTTCGTGAAAATATCCGCAACCTACTGCTCAGACTCTACAAAGTGAAGCACAACATCACCCTTCTCTACATGGTCTCTAAGGAAATGATGTCGAATGTCAATGTGCTTGGTTCTAGAGTGTTGCACTGGGTTTTTGGCAATGTTTATGGCACTAGTGTTGTCACAGAAAAGAGGAACACTATCCAAAAATAACCCATAATCCCGCAGAGTAGATAAGATCCAGAGAACCTAAGAGCAACTACTGGCTGCAGCTACATACTTAGCCTCGGCGGTGGACTGTGCAACAGAGGACTGCCTCCTAGAAGACCAAGAGATAAGAGATGTGCCTAAGAAATGATAAGTGCCAGAAGTACTCTTCCTATCCACTCTACACCTGCAAAATCAAGATCGAAAAAAGCCCGAATGGAGAGAGCGTAATCAAGAATACCGAGTCCAAAATCAAGAGTATCCCAAGGTACTCAAGATACGACGACCGCTTGACGATGTGAGGCACGAGGAAGCCTAAAATCGAACACACGCATAAACAAAGAATCAGTATGTCCTACCGACGCCGTGAGGTAGAGGAGGAGCCAATCATGTTTGCGGTACTCTTCGGTCCACGGGCTCTCCATCCTCATCAGATCCAAAGACGGTAGAAGTGGCAATGGGAGTAAACATTGGCTTGCTGCTTCCCATGTTGAAGCGCCAAAGAAGGTCCTTTGTGTACTTGCTTTGATGAATGAAGGTACCTTCTTTGAGTTGCTTGACTTGAAGACCAAGAAAGAAAGTCAGTTCGCCCAACATGCTCATCTCGAATTCCCTGCTCATAGAGTCTGAAAATCTGGAAACCAAAGTATGAGAAGAACCACCGAATATGACATCATCCACATAAATCTGAACCAGTAAAAAGTCACTGCCATGGCTAAAAGCGAATAAGGTTTTATCTACTATTCCCATTTTGAATTCATTTTTAAGCAAAAAAAACTCTTAAGTCTATCATACCAAGCTCCAGGGGCTTGCTTCAAACCATACAAGGCTTTGAAAAGCTTAAACACATGGTTTAGGAATTTGGGATTTTTCAAAACCAGGGGGTTGCTTGACAAAAACCTCTTCTTCTATAAAACCATTAAGGAAAGCACTCTTGACATCCATTTGAAAAAGTTTAAAGCCCTTAGATGTCGCGAAAGCTAACAAAATACGAATGGCTTCTAATCTGGCTACAGGAGCAAAGGTCTCCTCAAAGTCTAAGCCTTCTACCTAGGAATAACCTTGAGCTACAAGCCTAGCCTTGTTGCGAACTACCAACCCATCCTCACTTTGCTTATTTTTGAAAATCCATTTTGTTCCAATTATATGTTGATTAGGTGGAGGTTCAACTAAGGTCCTGACTTTGTTTCTTTCAAAATTTTCAAGTTCTTCATGCATGGTATTGACCCAAGAGGAATCAGATAAAGCATGGGTGACATCTCGGGGTTCAAAAGACGCAACAAAAGCAGAATGTGCATGTGAATCTGGAGAGATAAACCTGGAGCGAGTAACTCGCTCATGGAGATCCCCAATCATCTGCTCTGGTGGGTGTTGTCGCTGAATATGAAGAGGAGGTCCTAGTGCAGATGTGGCCTCTACCTCATTGGCTGTGGAGGTAGGAGCAGAGCCACTCGAAGCGCCGGTGAAAGTGTAAGGAGGCTGCTCTCCTGAAGCTGGAGAAATAGAAGCAGGCTCTCCAACCATCTCAGTAGTGCCTAGAGGATGGATTGGATCATCATCCTCAGAGTCATCGTCGACAAAGATACTCTCTCGATCACCAATGACTTGTGTACCTGCACCATCGAGTCTAGTACTAGGACTAGTCTCATCAAAAGTAACTTCATAAGTCTCAACAATTTTGTTAGTATCCAAATTAAATACACGATAGCCACGAGAATGAGTAGGATATCCAAGGAAAATGCCATCATAATATCTAGACTCAAATTTATCCAAGTTACCATGTTTAAGAATGAAGCACTTGCAACCAAAAGTCTTCAAATGAGAGACTTTAGGCCTATGACCAAATCTAAGCTCAAAAGAAGTCTTTCCTATGACAGATCTCAAGAACACCCTATTGGACACATAACAAGCAGTAGAGATCGCCTCAGCCCAAAACCTCCTAGATGTACTATGATGCTCATCTAGTATGGTCCTAGCCATCTCTACAAGAGTCATGTTCTTCCTCTCTACAATCCCATTCTGCTGGGGAACTCTAGGTGAAGAGAACTGGTGTTCAAGTCCTCTCTCAGTGCAGAAAGTGGTAAAGGAAGAGTTCTTGAATTCTGTGTCATTGTCATTTCTAATGGTCCTCAAAGCTCCAGGAAGGTCAATAGCTAGTCTAAGGGCCAACTCTCTAAAACAGCCAAAAGCTTCATCCTTAGAAACCAGAAAATATACCCATGAATACCTGGAGAAATCATCCACAATCACAAGCACATACCACTTCCCTCCTGCAGACTGAACTCTAGAGGGGCCAACCGTGTCTAAGTGCAAGAGCTGACCAGGTCCATCAGTCATCACTAAAGTAAGAGATAGATGAGAAGCATAAACCATCTTACCATGTCTACAGGGAGTGCACACAAGGTCTCTAACAATCTTAAGCTTAGGCAAACCTCTAATCAAGCTTTGCTACTGATTCTGGTCAAATGGTCGAAGCCTATATGTCCAAGCCTACGGTGCCACAACATAAGATCACGAGAGTCTGAAGCTACATGACACCTAGGGCTAGATGAAGAAGAAATACTGAAATCAACACAAAAGATCTTCTCAAACCTAGAGATCCCAAAGACACGCTCACCCAAGGAGTCTAGAACTCTACACTCACCACTCTTGAACCTCATTTCTAGACCCCCATCAAGAAGCTGAGAAATAGATAGCAAATTATACATCAGCTTACTTACCAAAGCTACGTCCTTAAGCATGAAGTTGTTGTTGATGCGCACTGTGCTCTTGGCTGTCACGGTCCTGGTAGAAGCATCCCCGAACGTGATCAACTCGTTGCCGGATACACGTGTGAGGGAGGAGAACCATCTAGAATCTCCAGTCATGTGTCGAGAACACCCAGAATCAACAAGCCATATGTCCTCCTTCCTCGCACGATGGACCTCGTCGGGATCGCTGAAAAGCTCATCGTCGTTGGAGGAGTCGATGTCATGGCTGCTCTTGGTCATGAAGCACATGCCTGTGAAGTCCTGAGCCTTCTTCTTGCCATGGGAATCGTCGTCGTCGTCCTCTGTCCCCGAGTCCACATCGCTCATATCAACATTCTCAAGAGCGGCAAGGACCCGGTTGACAAACTTCCTATAGTTGGGCTTCTTGGCTTTTGCATCCCGAGCTTGAGGACGCCTCTGGAAGTCCTTCTCCTCCTTGCCCTTTAGCTTGGGCCATTTAGCCCGAATGTGGTTTGGCTCACCACACTCAAAGCAGGTAATAGGGCCACCTCTCCTTCTACTCCTCATCTTGTCGTAGACTCTCGTGAATTTTGTGGATAGGAGGGCTAAGTCATCCTCAGGTAGCTTCTGTAGCAGCTCATCGCTCAAAGAGTGTAAAGCGGACAATGAAAACCTAGATGAGCCAAAATCCAAAGAATCAGAAGAACTACCCTTAGATGGATCAACCACTAAAGCCATTGACTCTGTCTTGGGGAGACGCGAGATGAAGTCAATCTCATGCATCTTCAATCTCGAGTAGAGCTTATCCATGGTAAGCTCACTCATGATAGTGTTGTCATTGATGGAAGTGATTTTCACCCCCCCCAGACTTTCACATCAAGAGCACCCAAGAGCTGATGTGCATTTTCAGATTGAATGAACACAAGATCCACAGCACATAAGTCATGAAGGATTTTTGAGAATCTTCCCCACAACTCATCCAAAGATTCACCAGGCCTTTGTTCGATCTTTGAGTATTCTTTCTTGAGTTGTTCTGTCTCACGTCCTCAATCACAGTGGAGTCCTCGTGGTAACCACAGAGGGTCTTCCAGATCTCATGAGCAGACCTCAAATGAGCGACATGCTCAAACTCAGATCGACTAAGCCCTTGAATCAAGAAGTTTCGAGCCTTACTATTTGCCTCCACATCTGGAGTGATCACATCGTCATTGGCTGGCACAACATAACGATTTTTTACCTTAAGCCAAATTGCGTGCCCTTGAGCCTCGATGTAGGCATGCATGCGAGCCTTCCAGTAAGCAAAATCGACTCCATCAAACACAGGTGGTTTGGTTGAATACTTGTCAGTCGCCATGGCTCCAAAGACCAATTAAGATCTATGACAAGAGCTAACCAGGCTCTGATACCACTTGTAGGACCGAAAGACGCCTAGAGGGGGGTGAATAGACGCTTTCTCTATTTTTCACCTCGATCGAACTCAACACTACTTTCACTCTAATAGCTATAAAAGTTATGAAGATCTGTATACAAACACAGTGAATGACCTGTGTTGAATCCGATCAAACCTCAAAGCAAACGAACCAAAACACGGAGATCAAATCCTCGGGCCCAGTTTGACCGACATCTATCGCATGGTCGACCGGCAAGCGCCTCGACCGGCGGTTTAAGCGCTGATCTAACCGACTGACTGTAAACAAAGGACTACTGACTCAAAAACCAAAACGAAAATCGGTCTAACTTTTGATCTACACAGCCAAACTTGACCAAATTTGGAACACACCTTCCTAAGGATATTAGGAACCTATTCCAAGCAATGATTGAGTAGATCCACGTCAAAATTTCAACCTTTTTCCATTTGAACGAAAATTGGTTCAAAACCGGGCAAGAACGAAAACTTGATCGAAACACTTGCTCGTGGGTGATTGATGATCAAGATGTTCCTAGATGTATTCCCACATGTCACAGCAAGGTAGATGGGGGCAAGAAACCAACCAAAGATCAAGGGAACAAAGAAAGGCCCAAAATCAAGAAATAGAGAGCAAGAATGAATAGGAACTCATCTTTAAGAAATCTTGCATAGATTGATTCATGGTTGTTACTGGTTTACAGTCACTCCCTCAAGGAGCACAAAGCTCACAACATGAGCACTCAAATCAATCCATCTCTCTAAAACCCTAAACCTCCACTCTCCTCTCTAATACCCTAAAACCAAAACTAGGGTTTACAAAATGAAGTCCTTACGTGGTGCAGCCAGCACTCACCTCTATTTATAGTGGAGGCCTAGCTTCTAAAAGAGTAAACCCTAATAGGCTCCCGTTAAGCCCACACTCAAACGGGTTACACACGCACGCATTTTAAAGCGTCGTCTTCAACTCCTCTTGACCTAAACCACTTTTCCATGCGTCGTCTCACGCCGTGGTTTAGCCAAAAGGTTACTGACGAGGATCTAATAATCCTCATTGTATCTTTCATCTATAATTTTCATTATGGGTAAATATGATGTCATATGGACCCAGAATATACCCCTTAATGTTATAAGGGAGGAGCCTACTAGGTGGTCGTAAGTTCTTCTACGACCACCCCCATAGTCGTAGGTATTGCTACGACTACCTCATGGTCGTAAGTTCTTCTACGACCACCCCCATAGTCGTAGGTATTGCTACGACTACCTCATGGTCGTAAGTTCTTCTACGACCAGGTCACCTACGACCACCTTATGATTAATTAAACCTACAGACAAGTGGGTCCAATTGATTAAGGAATTCAAATAGCCAATATACTGTTATTACTCTGCGTAATAGCATGTAATGCTCCATTATCTCTGATATATAGCTGTTAGGTAACGTGAAGAAGTTAATACGCCGGTGATTATTGCCAACATACGCTCGTTACAGAATGTGATGAGGCGCCGCTCCACCTGGAGAAACTGTCACTCCTTCACGTACTATATAAGGGCGGCAATCAGAGAAGGAAAGGGCGATCGAATCAGGCCATCAGGAAGACAAGTACTATCATCTGTAATAGTCTTGGTTTTTCCCCTAGTTGTTCAGAATACACTCAATACCATACACACACAGGAGTAGAGTTATTATTCTCCCCGGAGAAGGCCTGAACCTGTATAAAAATCCCCGTGTCAATCTCTCTGCGTGATTCAATTCTAGGAGACCCCCCGAATCAAACAATCTTTACGTAAGTTCGGTTCTAAAACACCGACAGTTGGCGCCGACCGTGGGGATCTTCCGGTAATCTCTTGTCAACATACTCTCTATTTTCCAAATCTCACGCACTCATGGCAGGAGAATGGAACGAGGAGAACTGGTTCGACTTGGCAGATTACGCAGACATCGACATGGATGCCGGTTTCGATTCTGAGCCGAGTGATGACTCATCCATGGTATCGCTTGCCTCCGGTGATCTTCCCACGATCCGAGAGACAATGTCACCGATGGAGTTGAGGAGGGATCCATATCCCCCACAACAATATGTCCAAGAGAGGAATTTACCCTCTCAAAGGACAAGGGTCAATCTGACCAGACTACACCAGTGGACTCACAACACGACGAAAGTTTTACTCGGCGTCCGAGTCCCCTAAGGCGGTCCGACTTGGTGAGGCAAGTTCTGGAAGCCACAATTCCAGGACTTCACCAGCATCTGGTGATTCTCTCTCTCTCCGGATGACGCCAGAGAGAGCGGATCAAGCATGCTTTTCCTGCAAATTCGACCATCTCTCCGCAGATCCCACCTGCCGACGGAGACAAGTTATAACCCGGAGTTCCCCTACCGAGGATTACTCCAAGTCGCCAGATGGTGTCTTTCGACTACTCCTCAAGCGGGAGGCCTCGAGCGTAAGTGAGAATCATCAACGGAGGTCTTCGCCCTTCCTCAAATCAAGGTCACTCTCCTAGAAACCGAGATGGAGACGCCCCAAGATCATGCACTACGCCTCATGGCAAGGGCAAGAACACCACCGATGGCGACACGACCAACACCTTCATGAACACGAAGGAAATCCTCGACATACTCAAGACTTCATTGAGGCGCCTCAAGAGTCGGACAGGAAGATCTTGAAGCTACTCGACGAAGGAAGATTGCGGCCTAGAAGAGTTTACTTGGGCGCATTCAATATCAGTCAAAGGAAGCTCAAGAACTCCAGCACATCAGTGATTTGCTCGAGAATCCAACTCGAGAGCTCGCTCGAGCGCCGGGGTACGACCTCTTCGTTGAGGAGATCGCACAAAGGCTTCGGTCTACGATGGAAAAGCTGGAAGCACCTCGCCGGCATCATTCAGGAAATCGTATCAATACGACTTCTTCAGCTACAAGTCGATCGATCATATCACCACAAAGGAATCGACACAACAGTAAGTCGCATCGATCTCCTACTCAAAGAAATGTCTTTCGAACGACTGATGATCAACAAACCCCTCGGAGAGGTGATCGCCACCATACCGACATGGGAATCAAGAAGAACGGATGAACTACGAGGAGTATTCTCCTCGAGGGGCGAGACCTATTACAGTCAGTCAACCTATTATCGGGTATCGCCGAGTACGACCACCGATGATATCAACCCTTCTTTTCTACAAAGGAGGCGCCAAGAAGTTATTATCGATGTCGGGCATTCTCGCCGATCTTCGAGTCGCTCACCACCACGCTCGCCGACCAAAGGAACATGCGTAAATTTGATGGATCCCAAAATCCTATCGAATTTCTTCAAATCTACACAACAATTGTCCGAGCGCGTAGGAGGAGAACATGTGATGGCAAATTACCTTCCAACTGCGTGCTCGAAGGGTCCGCCGATCGTGGTTATTGAACCAACCACTCGAGTCGATTCATTCTTAGCAACACCTCTGCGATCTTCATCGGCAAACTTTCAGGCACTTACAATCGCCTCGAAAGGAGGACGACTTGCACCGATGAGACAGAATCGACAACGAGACCTTGCGCCAATTCAACAAGCGCTTTAGTCAGTTCGTAATTCAATTCCTAAGTTTTGATTCATCTGTCATCGTGGCTTTCAAGCAAGGAGTCCGCAGAGAAGAATAACGAAGATATTGCTTTAAATCCGCCTACCACGCCACATCGAACTCTTTGAGATGGTCGATCGATATGCGATCGCTACCGATGCGATCGAGTGGAACAACACAATCGATCGAGAAAACAATACCTCTCGAGAGCCAGGCGATATTGGTAAGAAGAGAGATAAGAAAGCAAAAAAGTCCAAGAACAAGGCGAAGGGTCAAAAACTCCAAGCCAACAGCTCCAAGGAGGTCTTGGCAGTGAATGATAAAGAGCCACGCACCTCAAGTTACAATCCGAGCGAGGCAAAGGTAAGCGCCCGATCGAAAAAAATGATAAACCTAGGTGGTGTCCTTTTCATAAAAGGAAGAACATGACCTTCAAGAATCGCCGGTCTTTCAACGAAAGCTTGAAGACTACTACAACCAAGAAGGACCACTTCCTACTCTCGGCGGGTAGGACAAACGAGTGGTCATAAGACTTCAGATGACGAGGAGGAGATGCTGCCGGGATCCGTAACACACCGCCGAGCACATCTATGGAGGATCATCGGATACGAATCAAAGCGATGACTTAAAGTCTGCTGAACGTGAGGTAAACTCCATAGATCCTCCTCTTGTCAATAAATTATCAAGTGGTCGGTTACCATCTCCTTTGAGAAGGGTGATCGTCGATTTTCGACTCGACAGTGTCGGTATCCGATCGTGGTCGAACCCACCATCAACAATTGTCGGGTCAATCGAGTTTTGTTGATGGTGGCGACTCGTTAAATATTTTATTTACGAGTGCCCGGACGAAATGCAAGTACCGAGGACTAAGGTAAGACCGATGACGATACTCTTTCCATGGAATCGCATCGATCTTCGCCAAACCGATTGGTCAAGTTTCTCTTCCTTTAACATTTGGTTCACCAAGTAATTTCAGACGAGAAAATCTCCTTTGATGTGGTTGATTTCGATCTGAGATATAACGCCATACTCGGACGACCAACTTTGGCAAAATTCTTAATGGCTACTCATTATGGATATCAATGTATTAAGATGCGTGTCCCAAAGGAGTAATCACAATTCATTGTGACAAGAAGATGGCGATACCGCGATCACGATCCTCGAGATGGTTGGACAAATACCACCGAGAAGAAAGTCACCTTCGACTAGCAAGTCGGCCTCAAAGCTACACCGGCCGAACGACAAGGTCAAAGAGGTTCCTCCGACGCAGGGAGCCTCGAAGATCGCTCGCATTGGGGAAACTTCCGACCCCAAATAGGAAACGCCCTCATCGCCTTCCTCCGAGCTAACGCAGATGTTCGCGTGGCAAGCATCCGACATGCCCGAGTCCCTAGGAGGTGATCGAGCACGAGCAAGCTTTACTACCGACAAAGTACCAGTAAAACAAAAATTACGGAGATTTTCCCGATCGACGAGATGCTATCAAATCGAATTGATAAGCTACTTAAAGCGTGCTTTATAAGAGAGGTCAATCATCCGTAATGGTTGGCTAATCCTCGTAATGGTTAGAAAGTCAAACGGCAAATGGCGATGTGCGAGACTTTACTGATCTTAATAAAGCTTGTCCAATAGACGATTTTCCTTTACCTCGCATCGATCAGTTGGTTGATTCTACCGCAGTTGTGAAATGTTAAGTTTTCTAGATGCATATTCGGATACCACCGATCAATATGTGTCTAGACGATGAAGAAAAGATCGCATTTATTACACCATTTGGTATATTTTGCTATGTCAAAATGCCATTTGGTCTAAAAAATGCCGGTGCTTCTTTTCAACGCTTGATGCAATTGACTTTTTCATCTCAACTAGGCCGAAATCTGGAGGCCTATGTTGATGATCTAGTCGTTAAAAGCATGAAGGGACTTCATCATATTACCGACCTACAAGAAACATTCGACAACCTCAGAAAAAATCGCTTAAAACTCAATCTTGAGAAGTGTGTGTTCGGAATCTCTTCAGGAAAATTGCTTGGATTCTTAGTATCTATACGAGGAATCGAGGCAAATCCGGAAAAGATAAAGGCCATTCTCCAAATGTGCCCTCCGACCACAAGGAAAGAAGTCCAAAAACTCACGGGGTGCATGGCGGCTTTAAGTCGTTTCATCGCACGACTAGGAGAAAAGGGACTGCCTTTCTTTAAACTTCTTAGGAAACACGAAGGTTTTGAGTGTTCGAAAGAGGCAAACGCTGCCTTTGAGGATGTCAAGAGGTACCGCATCGAGTGCTCCTATTCGGTTCTCCGAGACCGTAAGAAATACTTTAATTTACCTAGTCGCCACGCCACAGCAAGAAGCGCAGATTAGTCGAGAACGTGAAAACGCATAACGATCAGGTTTACTACGTAAGTGAAGTTTTACACGGCCTAAGGAGCGCTACCCTCAGTCCAAAAGCTTTATATGCCCTCCTCATGTCTTCGAGGAAATCGGCATTATTTTCAGCGCACAAAATAGCCGTCTTGCCCGAGTTTCCTTTGGGAGCGATCCTCCGTATTAGGGAAACAATGGGGCGCATGGCAAAATGGTCACGAACTTGGGGAGTTTGACATCCATTTCGTGTCCCGAACGGCCGTTAAATCCCAGATCTTGGCGGACTTTGTCGCCGAATGGACAAATCTGAACTCGCTCAGATCCCCAAGATCTGATTCCCACGACCGATGGGCGATGTACTTTGACGGTCGCCACTTTAAGTGGCTCGGGGTCGGGTGGTCTGGTATTCCTAACGGAGAGACCTTAAAGTATGCCATACAATTAAACTTTCGTGCCACTAACAACGTGGCGTATCACGAAGGTTTGCTACCCGGTATACGAAAGCAATGGCGCGCTCAATTCATCGACTACTCGTGAGAGGAGACTCTCAATTAGTCGTGAATCAAATCGAAAAGAGTATCGGTGCTCTAACCCGACAATGTCTCGGTACTTTATCGAAGTGCGTAAGCTAGAAAAGCATTTTTAGGTTTCGAGGCACAATTCATCCTCGAAGGATAATTTCCTGCGCAGACCCGACTTGCTCGAATAGCTTCTTCCCGATCTGTAGTACCAAAAGGAGTCTTCTTGAATAACTCGAAGTTGCCATCGGTCGATGAACCGTAGACACCTCCTATTGAGACGGCCTCTCTAGAATACGAGGATACATGGATGACGCCTATCTATGAATATCTTCAGAAGGGTTCAGTATCCGAAGACGATCTCGAGGCAGATCGTTTATCCCGAAAAGCCAAAATGTATACTTTGATTGAAGGAGTCCTCTATAAACGAGGTACTCAAGGGGTGCTCATGCGATGCATTCCGCAGAGCGAAGGATTAACACTCCTTCACGACATACATGATGGCATTTGTGGAAATCATGCTTCCTACAGAACGTTGGTCGGTAAAGCTTTTCAATAAGGTTTTTACTGGCCAACAACTCTTTACGATGCTAAAGAGTTGGTTAAAAAATGTGCTCAATGCCAATTTCATAGCAGGCAAATACACCAACCAACTCAGGCGTTACAAACGATACCTCTATCTTGGCCTTTTGCAACCTGGGGTCTTGATATCCTAGGACCGTTCCCCAAAGCCCCGTGAGGCTTGAGTTCCTTTTGTGACTATTGATACGCTCACAAAATGGATTGAAGCGTAACTCGTGGATCGATAACAACTAAGCAAAGAAACGGTTTATGATGAGATGCTTAATTACTCGATTTGGAGTACCGAGTCGAATAATTACAGATAATGGTAAGCAATTTTCGAGCGCAAAATTTCAAGAATTTTGCGACGAATTAGGCACCAAGTTGTGTTATGCTTCCATGGCCCATCCCCAAAGTAATGGGGTCATTTAACGTGCAAATGGCCAAATAATGAGAGGAATTAAGACCCAGTCTTGACCACTCATCAAACGCCGGGGCTTGGGTACAGAGTTACCCTCAGATTATGGGCGCTTAGACGACAACCGGTCAGACTCTGAGAGAAACACCATTTTTTCTAGTCTTGAGTCGGGCCATGCTTCCCCGAACTAAAGATAAGATCAACACGAGTCGAAACTTTCAAAGACTCAAACCAGAACAACTTCGAGCGGATGATATTAACCTACTCAAGAAAGGAGAAATCAGCTTTAATCCGCTCGCCAGCCTACCAACAAGCCATACGCAGATACTACGATCGTAAGGTCCAACCTCGCAGACCTTCTTCAGAGGTGACTTGGTATTGAGACTCGCCAAACCAAGTCTAATCGAACAAACTTTCTCCCAAGTGGGAAGGTCCTTACACGATGGTTGAAGTAACTCGTCGTGGTCGATACGATTGGCAATGGAAGATGGCCAGGTTCTCTTGAATTCTTGGAACATCGACCAGTTACGCAAGTTTTATGTGTAACTAACCGTTCAGACAATAAAGACGCAGGTTCTCTCTACCTCTATAGTCTTACTTTTGAGTAGTGCTTTCATAATCTTTCGACTATATTTCGAAACACCCAGTTATATTTTACCGGTCGAAAGGCAGGTAACATCACCTAGTCGAAGCCTCTCCTTTCTGCATGTGGTTCTGCCCACTAGAAGGAGCTTCTTAGTGTCGACTCGTTACTCACTTTTGCTGCCAACACAAAGAGCTCGGGTTCTATTTAGTCGAAATATTTTTAAAGCCTACTCTTTTCACCTTAGTTTATTTCTTCAGTTCTTTTGAAAAATATTCTAAGCCGAGTGCACTTTCTTAGATTTATTCAAGCGCTTTTGGGGTATTCGATTCGTCTCGAATCGGTCGGAGGAAGAGACCCATCTAGTCGAGGCTTTCTCTCTCTGCGTGGTCCTCGCCCACCGTATGAACTTCCTAGCATTTTTCGCTTCCTACTCTTGCTACCATGACAGACTTATCGAGCCCTCCAAAGAAAGGCGAACGAATTTTTTGAAGTCCTCTCGATGTTTGTTTAACTCAAATTCTTCGTTCTCGATTAATTAATCTAGTCGGAGATGGTAACATCACCTAGTCGAAGACTTTCCTATCTCAAGACGTGGTCCCGCCCACTAGAAGGAACTTCCTAGTGTCGATTTGTTCCCACTTTTTCGACCAGTGCATGATAGTCGTAACCAGAAACTACAAGTTAACCAAACCTCTTTGTTTTCAGAAACCCTTTTTAATACTATTTACTTAGTTTGTTTAAACAAACTAAGCAAATAGTCGGGGGCTAGGATAAAGTTATTAATTTAACTTCAATTCTTAGTCTTTCATTCAGTCTTTCATTCGTTAATTATCTTTTGAGTTACTAACTACTCGACAAGATGATTTGCAAGAAAAAAGATGCATTATATAATACATCAACAAAAGCTTGTTTTTCACAGGTTTTTACAAATCACTCAAGAAGGAGAGCCTAGTCGATTTCCTCAAAACTTTTTACCGAGTGGTTGCATTTCTTCAATAAGACGACTGGCTTCTGCTTCGGGGCAGTCGAAGTCGACTTCGATTGGTTGCACATTAAGGCTGGGGTCATGAGCTTTAAGTTTTGCCAATGCATAACTTATAGCACTTTCGACCGCCTCAAGCGAAATTACTTCCTTGGTCAGATCTTTTTGACCAAAAGAAATGTCAATCGGAAAGGTTTTTCTTCCGATCACCATACTACGACCACCTCGTGATTGTAGAAATGTTCTACGACTATTTGATAGTCGTAAGTAACTTTCTTGACCAAGCATATTTCTGGTCAAAGTAGTACACGAATGTCGAAGAGTTTTGCCTTCGACCATCTTTTTTACCTAATTCTCTCGTGGCCGTAAGACCATCCATAACTCTTTACCAAGTAAGTTGCTTTCACTTGAAGTCGAGGGTTAGATGACGAGGATCTAATAATCCTCATTTTATCTTTCATCTATAATTTTCATTATGGGTAAATATGATGTCATATAGACCCGAGTATACCCCTTATTATTATAAGGGAGGAGCCTACTAGGTGGTCGTAAGTTCTTCTACGACCACCCCTATAGTCGTAGGTATTGCTACGACTACCTCATGGTCGTAAGTTCTTCTACGACCAGGTCACCTACGACCACCTTATGATTAATTAAACCTACAGACAAGTGGGTCCAATTGATTAAGGAATTCAAATAGCCAATATACGATGTTACTCTGCGAAGTAATAGCATGTAATGCTCCATTATCTCTGATATATAGCTGTTAGGTAACGTGAAGAAGTTAATACGCCGGTGATTATTGCCAACATGCGCCCGTTACAGAATGTGATGAGGCGCCACTCCACCTGGAGAAACTGTCACTCCTTCACGTACTATATAAGGGCGGCAATCAGAGAAGGAAAGGGCGATCGAATCAGGCCATCAGGAAGACAAGTACTATCATCTGTAATAGTCTTGGTTTTTCCCCTGGTTGTTCAGAATACACTCAATACCATACACACACAGGAGTAGGGTTATTATTCTCCCCGGAGAAGGCCCGAACCTATATAAAAATTCCCGTGTCAATCTCTTTGCGTAATTTCATTCTAGGAGACCCCCCGAATCAAACAATCTTTACGTAAGTTCGGTTCTAAAACACCGACAGTTACCAAGGTGGTGTTTGGTGAAATTACCAAAATACCCCTTCTCGATCGTTCTCCGAAGACGAGTCCAATCTTGGTGAAGCAGACGCCTGCTTCGCCACGTGTAGGTTGATCAACGGCTCTCATCATGTCGACAAGTCTCTCCCGTCCGGCTCCCGCCAAAACCGCCAAGGCACTTGCACCGACCCCCGCGCCGTTTGATCCAACCCGTCGCACCGAACTGCCCATTCGGTCACCTTTGTTCAATTTGCACCATGCTTGAATCCATTGACCTCACCCGGCATCCTTGATCGTTCTGAACCTCAGCTCTCCAAGCTTAGTCTCGATCATCCTCGCCGTTGACCTTCAAACGTCCTGCACAACAATAGATAAAGAAATCGATACCGGGAACATGTTCTTCACAACTTGACCCACGTTAGTGAAAATATGCATCATGCAACACATATGCACTGAAGCCCATGCCCTTAACCTAACACAACAAGCATCGCCAACAATTTGATGATGAACAACACAAATCCGGTCGGATCATTGTTCAACGGCGGTCAGACCGCCAGTTTGGCTCGACCGCTCTCAACACGTTGGTCTGACCGCACCTGTTCTGACAGCCTTTTAACTTCGCCGAAAACACGTGATTCGACAAACCATCAATACCATTGCCAATTTTATCATCATCCTAAGATCATGAACATATTCCCATGATATCCACACATACTGAGGACATGTGGTTGCACAGTGAGGCATAGCCCATTATAGGCATAGCAAAGGAGCGCTCGTAGACCGGTCCTTAATTGACTTGGGCGACAACCTCAACCCTAGGGCATCGGATCACACGATCCCGTGTATAGACATGCACCAACCAAACAACCAGATTCGCCCAAGTCCAAACTATTTTCCATTTTCCATGCTTCCCCAGCATATACTAATGTTGGCCAATGCCATGGTTAACATTTTAACTAACAGTTGGCCAATGATGGTAAAATTTCTCCCAAAACAAATACTTTTGGTCTAAGCATGATTAAGCATCAAGTTTTTCCAAAGATCCCGATTCACACTAATGTAGCAACCAAGTTTTCCTATGGTGACAATATGTTCGGTTCAAGGTCAACAGTGGCCATACAAGTGATTTAGGCATAGCTATGAATTTAAAGACAGGTATTGAAATAACTTAGTAAAGTAAGCATGCATTAATACTTGAAACCGAACATAGATATGTTGAAATAATGGGTGCAACATGGTCAAGGGTGTAACTTGGCTCCTACTTGAAAGCTTCACGGGTCCACTGCTTCACAGAGCTCGGGCTCACCAAAGACGTCGAGGCCTATATGGGAGAACAAAACCAATTCAAAGAGAGCTTAAACAAAACCCAAGGGAACTCCAAAAGAACACCAAACCAGAACCACAGAGAGGCTAGAAGAGCTGGGAGGAGGTCCAAGGAGATGATCAGAGGTGGTCAGACGGCTTGGAGGAGGTCCAGAGAGTTGGCCGAAGGAGAGATGAAGGTTTAAGGGAGGTCCACAGTACGAGTTGGGAGAGCCAGAGAGCTAAAATGGAGAAAAGGCAAAGGAAGAGAGCTTGCCCAAGCTTATATGGCTAGCTATTGGGAGGTCCAAGGCACACGGGGTCAAGAGCAGGTGAGGAAAAAGATAGGAGCTAGTAAAGGAAATGACAAAAGGAGGTATGGGTGCTGGAAAAGGATAGCACGAGTCTGCAAAAAGATGATAGCATTTAATGCGACACAACAGACATTAAATGCTTGAAGACTTTTGGGTGCCAAGGACATGGTTAGAGGATAAAGAAAATGGGCGTGACTGACAAATGGGTCTAGTTAAAGCTCAAGGGGAGGTCCTGCGGAGACCTTGAGGAGATCCCGTAGAGGTCAGTGGAGGTCCTGACCCACCGGGGGGGAGGTCCGAGCATAAGGCAGGGGGGTCCTAACCACAAGGTGGCCTCAACCCGCAAGAGAGGTCCTTACAAAAAGACTGGGGAGGAGGTCCTGTGGACATGGAGGTCCAGAGGGTTAAGAGGTCCAAAGACAAGGAGGTCCAAAGGACGGAAACGAAATTGCTGGTGGCAGTAGTACCGGCATTCTTGAAGCGGAACAACCGGGGAGGTCCCCGCGGAGTAACCGGAGGAGGTCCAAAGGAGGTCCTAATGGTCAGGATGGACTTAAGAGGAGGTCTTGACGGTCAGATCAAATCAAAGGAGGTCTTTAGCGGTTGAGATCAACTCAAGGGAGGTCTCAACGGCTGAGATAAAATCAAAGAAGGTCTTAGCAATCAAGATGGGGCTAGGGGAGGTCTTGACGGCTAAGATGGAACCAAAGGAAGTCTACAGCGGTTGAGATTAGTTCAAAGGAGGTCTCAACGGCTAAGATGAAATCAAAGGGAGCTTTGACGATTAAGATCAAGGCGAGGGGAGGTCCTGTTGGTTAAGATTAGAACAAAGAGATCCCGAATGGTTCAGATTAATCAGGGGGAGATCTTGACGGTTCAGATCCACACAAGGGAGGTCTAAACGGAGGACATCCAAAGGACGAAGTCCAGACGAGGAGATCTGACGGTCAAGATCTACAGGAGGAGGTCTTGACGGTCAAGATCAAAAGGAGGAGATCTGGACGGCTAAGATCTCCAAAGGGGAGGTGAGCGATATCGAGATACGAGCGCGGGGAGGCTGGGCTGTTGGATTATGATCGGACGGTCTGAAATGATCGGGCAGTTCGGACCGGGCGAACGTTACAACACGATCTAGCCGTCCAGCTATATCTGAGGGCTCAGAGAGGGTGGGACGTTCGGACCATCCGAACGTCTCAACAGAACGGCCCGTCTTACTCAAATCGGACGGTCCTCATGCGACGAAGGTCAAATTTGAGCGGAAGGTTCGATCGGACATGGGGAAGGTCCAAACACTGGTTTTGAGAGTCTCCATGAAGTGGTGGGAGCGATACTACTGTGATCCGGCAGTTCCATTTGCTACCTGGCGGTATGCAATTTCCAGAATGCATGGAGCGGTATGACCGTGATAGGATCAAACGGTACAACCGATGGATTCAACGGTACCACCATGCGGACACGAGGAATACATTCAAGTGCGATTCAAATGGCCATGAGGAGGCCCAAGTGAACCCTAGGAGGTTCAACTAAGCACGGGAAGTTCCAAAGGAGCACCGGAGGATTCAAAGGAACTTGGGGAAACTCAAATGAATGCAGAGAGTCACACGGGGAGGTCCAAATGTACCCAAGGAAGGTTCCAAATGAACCCGGGGAGGTTCACTTGCGCGCATAGAGACCCAATTGGACATAAGGGGGTTCAAATGAACATAGAAGGCCTAGATGAACCAAAAAGAAGTTCAAATGGACACAAGGAGGTCCAGATGAACTAGAAGAAGGTTCAATGGAGTCCGAAGAGGTCCGAGTGAGCACCAAGGGGCTTTAAATGAACCTGAGGAGGTTCAAGTGATCAAGGCAATATTCCAATAAACCCAAAGAGGTTCAAATGAATAGCGAGGGATTCAAATGAGCCCAAAGAGGTTCAAATGAGCAAAGGGGGTTGAACAAGAGAGATGTCCAGATGAGGGAATTCCACCCAAGATTGAATCTCATAGATCAAGGATGTTTCGAACACAGACCCAAGCTTGGAACACCTTAAGATGGTTGTGACCCAAAGGAAAGGTCAACACCTAAGAGGGGTCTAGTCTAAGGAGGAGGTTTAACCCAAAGAGAAACCAGAGAGGAGGCTTGGACCTAAGGAGGTCTGAACCAAAGAGAACCAGAGAGGTAGCCCAAGAGATTCAAGTCAACAAGGAAGTGGTCTGAACCACAAAGAAGTTCAAACCAACAAAGGGTAGTCTAGACATAAAAGAGGTCTAGCCTCACAGGAGAGTTCTAGACATAAGGAGATCTGACCTCAAGGAGATGGTCAAACAAGAGGGAGGCTTGGACATGAGAGTATGCCCAAACATAGAGAAGGTCTAGGATCAAAAGAGATCTAGACACCAAGGAGATCCAAACAAAAAGGAGATCTAGACCAGAGAGGTCTAGACTCAAGGAAGGTTGGGGCACAACGGGAGGGCTAAACACAAAGGGAAGTAGGGAGGAGTCCAAGGAGGTCAAACCAAAGGAAGGTCTGGACATAAGAGTAGGTCCAAACAAGATAGAGGTCCAAACTACAAAGGGAAGTCTAGACCTCAGAGGAGGTCCAAACCACAAAATTCACAGAGGAGGCGGGCTGAGGGGAGAACAGGACAAGCAGAGAAGAGGGGAGGAGACTCCAAAGCTCAAGCAAACACAAAAGGGAACCAACTTTTGGATTAGTTGAAGTTTGGTTTAGTCATTTTAAACACTTTAAATTCTAAAAATCTCAGGTTAAGCTTTGGGATTTCAACAAAACCAAATGGTTCTTTTTATTTTGAAAATTTTCAAAAAGGCTTTGAAAACCAGGGTGTTACATCTGGCCTCTGCGCATGCTGAGCTAGTCCCATGATCAGTCCTGCTAGCTCACACAGACTTGCATTGGTATGATCGAATCCATGCAGCAAGCTAAAAGAAACAAAAGCCAAAATAACATATATTATCAAAGACCATTCGGCTAAGCTTCTTACAAGAGCGCCGCAAGGGCTTACAACAAAAGAGCACTTTGCAGCAGAAATAAAAACCAAAACGAGTAGATCCAACCGATCAGCCCACAGGCTATCGAGTGGAGGATGTCCCCTAGCACGCATAACCTCCAAAGACCTCTTCTTCTTGGAGCTTTGAGCTCCCTGGAACTTCCTGATCTGCTGATTAAAATAGAGGGCACAAGCCATGAGTACTTTTGAATGTACTCAGCAAGCCGTGGGGGAAATGGATGCAAATATTATTCATGCAAGGCTTGCCAATGAAAGCTGTAAGGTTGGTTTGCAGAAAGCAATATTTATTGGAAATGCACTTAATAGATTGCAAGGCATAAGTTGAAAGATAATACATAAGTAACAAGTTCTCTTCAAAATCAACTGTGAACACGCATTCACAGCACAGGCCACCTCGAGGACCACCTAGCCACTCGAGGACCACCCAAGACCTCTCTGGAGCACCCACTCCAAAGCTCCACAACCAGCCCCTGGATCACATCTCAAGCCATCCATGACCTCTCGAGAGCCGGCCAAGGTCTCTTCGAGAGCAAGCCACGACCTCTCGCAGAAGTGCCTAGGGACACATTTTATAAAATCTACCCCTTGTGCAATTTTCACCAAGCAATGTCCATGACCAAGGACTTGGCTATTCGAATAGATTTTACACTCTGCAGAGGTGTACAACTTTACCCACAATTCACAATCTCTCTAGCGGGACGGGTTCCCGGGAAAACCCTTTGCTCACTTCTGAAGGTGAGCAGTCTAGAGAGCGTGACAAGGCCTTTACAAAGCTTTGAATTGGCTCGGAGCTGCCCGCTAAGGTTTCGCAAATCCCCCATGTCGGGTTATTAGGTGCCCCCTCTTGTGCCAGTGAATTAGCACGCTCCACCATAACAGAACCAAGCTAGCCCATTGCTAATTATTTGGCCCTGACCATCCCATAAAATGGTCTTGTGGTTGCACGAGAATACCCGGTTCAATGGATCACAAAGTTAAGTCCTTAATCCACTCAGGCATGACAACCTCATCCCAGTGTGCACATGGCACCCCCTTTACTGCACGTTCACTTTCCCGAGTGTGAAACATTTTAGGTTCAACCCGGCCAAAGACCACCCTGGTCTTGGCACAACAAATTTTAACAGGAGTGGCATCGCACCACAAGCAATACAACTGCAGCATCAGTGCCTCAGCTACTCAATAGTGGCACCAACCATAGTTCCATAGTTCAATTAGTCAAGATTATTAATGATGAAGTATGATTCACCAGACCCATGGTTTCTAAAGTAAGGCTAAGCATAAACTTATGGTCCCATGTTGGCAATATCAAACGATACCAACTAAATTACCCAATCTAAGTTGTCCAAGGGGTTCATGTCAACATGATGAGTACAATTATCAAGGAGGCATAATGTCAAGTGGGATATAGCTATTGCCCAAAACATTTCTATAAAAATAGCCATGCAAGTTTAACAAATCAAAATACTTTTGCAAAATGGGACCAAGATGATCAAGGTCCACGACTTGCCTTCGTTGTGTAGGGGTGAGTCATCGGTAGAGACTACGGGGTCCAAGTACTCCTGCTCGAACTCGGGATCTACATGTACGTAAAGAACCAAATAAACAAGACAACTCCCGACAAAAGAACTTAAAAGACTCAAAAGAACTTAAGCAAATCTCAACCAAAAACTAGAAAAGCAAGAGGTCTCAGCGAGAGAGGAGGTCCAACCCGAATGAGGGTGGTCTTTGCAAAAAGACCAAGACATGGCTGAGAGGCGATCATGGCCGAGACGATGGTCTTTGCAAAAAGACCAGAAGGCAGCCATGAGCAGGAGGGTGGTCTTCGCAAAAAGACCACAAGGGTAGTCTTCGCAGGAAGACCAGAAAAGACCAAGAGGTGGTATTTGCCAAAAGAGGTCCTGAGGAAAACACACTATTCCACGTGGTCGTAAAAAGAACACGACCACGTAACGTAGTCGTGAGAAGAATACGATCACACAAAGTGGTCGTATGAACAAGAAAATATTAGGTACAAGGAAACTCACCAAAACGAAGAATGAGACGGAAAAAGGAGGATATCAGAGGGACAGCTGTGGTGGAAGAGGACGGCACGGGCACTTTAGTGAACTCCTGAGCAGCAAAACGGCGGCGCTGTCTCCGATGATCTTCTGGGTGATGAAGAGGTGGTGGCACAGCTTCCTCGGGCACTTCTTGGTGAAGCTTCAAGCACAAGCTCGGAGAAAAACTAGCAAGAGCTGGGAAGTTAGGAAATGAGGAAAAGGTGACAAAGGAAGGCATACACGGCTATATAAATAGCTAGACAGGGAGAATAAAAAGAGAGAGCCACATGGAGGCTCGGAGACACATTGGTCAAGGGTAGGTAAAAAACAAGGCAATGATAAGACAGGGTATGCCATCAAAAGGATAAATGAAGTACCCTAGAAGTGATCGCATTTAATGTGATGCAACAGGCATTAAATGCGCTTAAAGCTTTAGAGGCGGAGGAATTGAGAAAGTGAGTTGGACTGACTAGTGGGGCCAATCAAACTCGGGTGGACAGATCAGTCAAAGAGGTGGTCTCAACCGCAAGGGTGGTCTTCGCAAAAAGACCACATGTCTTGACCTCAAAGGGGGAGGCCTTAACCTGCAAAGGAGGCCCTCACAACCGACCTCGTGTCTTGACCTCAAAGAAGAGGTCTTAACCCGCAAAGGTGGTCTTTGCAAAAAGACCACGGAGAGGTCTAAAGAAAAGAAGACTCAAAGGAGGGGTCCTGATGGTCAAGATCTACAAGGGGAGGTCCTGACGATCAGATCCACAAGGGAAGGTCGCGACTAAACGACAAAAGAGGGGAGGTCGCGGCCTCAAGGGGAAGGCTCGAACGGATGCGAGGGAGGTCCTAACCGTTAAGATAAATGCAAGGGATATCTCAACGGTCAGGATAATCACAAGGGAGATCCCGACTGTTAAGATGAACGCAAGGGAGGTCTAGATGAACACGAGGAGGTTCAAGAGAAAGGGGAAATCAAGCCAAATTTAGAATTTCAAAGTTCAAGGATGTTTGAAACACACACCCGAGCTGGTCTAAACCCAAAAGAGGAGGTCCAAAGGAGGGTGAGGAGATCAGAACCAAAGGGTAGGTCCTGTCCGCAAGATCTTACGATGGGGAGCCTTGGACGGCTAAGACCTACAAAGAAGAGGTCCTGGACGGCCAAGAGCTACCAAGGGAAGATCCTAGATGGTTAAGATCTCACGAGGGGAGATCCTAACGATCAAGATCTGAACAAGGGGAGGTTCTGACGGTTAAGATCTCCAAGGGGAGGTCCTAATGGTCAAGATCTGAACAAGGGGAAGTCCTAACGGTTAAGATCTCCAAGCGGAGGTCCTAACGGTCAAGATCTGAACAAAGAGAGGTCCTGACGGTTAAGATCTCCAAGGGGAGGTGGAGCGATAGCGAGGAAAAGCACGGGGAAGGCTAGAGTCGCCAGATCTCGATCAAACGAAGCCAATTAATTGGGTCGTTCGGACCGAGCGAAGGTTGTAACGTGATCAAGTCGTTCGGCCACGGATCGAGCAGTCATGAAAAAGAGGGCGTTGAGAACCGCGAGCGTGCCAACAAGATCAAGTCGTCCGACACAGATCGGACGGTTCACAAGCGATAGGGAAACGGTGCAACCATGATAGGAGAGCTGTACCGCTGCGATAGAGGGGCGGTACAATCGCGCTAAAAGGGCAGTACAACCACGATAGGATCTGGAGCAAGCGGGAGGTCCGAGCGGACAGGAGGGCAAACAAAATAAACAGAGGGAGAGGTCCAAAGGGACACAGGGATGTCTATTTGAACCCGAGAAGGTTCAAATAAACTAGAGGACATTCAAATGAACATGAGGGGACCCCAAATGAACCCGAGGAGGTTCAAATGAGCTCAAAGATATCCAAATGAACCCAAAGGGGTTCGAATGGACCAGAGGAGGTCGAACTGAACACTGGGAGGTCCGATTGGGCACAAGGGGAGTTCAAAAGGAGGGTTCCATATGGACATGAGGAGGTCCATACGGGCACGGGGAGGTCCAAAGGAACTCTGGGACGTTCGAATGAACTCACGGAGTTCAAATGAACGCTGAGAGGTCCACGGGGAGGTCTAAACAGAGAAAAAAAGGTCTACATCGAAGGAGATCTAGTCAGAGACGAAAGTTTAGACCAAAGGGGAGGTCTAAACACAAAGAGATTCAAACCAACAAAGATGAGGTCTGAATTAAAGGAAGTCCAAACAAAAGATACAAGGAAAGGTCCAGCGAGAAAGGGAGGTTTGATCCTACAAAGAGGTCCAAACGAATGGAGGTCTAGTCAGAGAGGTATCTGGACATCAGGAGATGTCCAACAAAAGGAGAATCTGGACATCAGGGGTATGTCCAGCAAGAGGAAGGTCTAGAGGAAGAGAAGCTAGCCAGAAGGACACACAAGGCAACAGAGAAAAGGGACTAAAAGCCAAAGAACAGCAATAACTCCAAATCGACCAAAAGGATTAATTTGAGTTTGATTAGTTAAAGTTAAATCTCCAAATTCCGAAATCTTCAAGTTAAGTTTGGGCAATTCAACAAAACCAAATGGTTATTTTTATTTTAAAATCTTTTCAAAACTCTGGACAAATGGGACATTACAGGTTTTGACCTCCCCTTGGGTCACGACCACCTCGAGGTGCTCCAAGCTCGGGTTTTCAAACATCCTTCATTTTTGACTTTCAAAGTTCGGGTTGAATCTCTCCTTTCTGGACCTTCCTTTCATTCAACCCTCTTTTCTTCTCGTTCTCAGGATCTCCTTTGGGCTCATCTTGACTGTCAGGATCTCCTTTGAGTTCATCTTAATCGTTAGGATCTCCTTTGAATTCATCTTGACCGTTAGGACCGCTTCCTCAAGACCTCTTCGTCCTCAGGACCTCCTTGTCCTCAGGACCTCCTCCTCAGGACCTCCCCCT
Source organism: Phyllostachys edulis (assembly GCA_036346405.1). Taxonomy (NCBI): domain Eukaryota; kingdom Viridiplantae; phylum Streptophyta; class Magnoliopsida; order Poales; family Poaceae; genus Phyllostachys; species Phyllostachys edulis. The sequence continues at coordinate 46,618,054 of CM070562.1, read as the reverse complement.
CAGTCCAGACCTCCCTTTTTGTTTGGACCTCTTCGCCTATCAATCCTTTTCTCTCTCTTCGCTCGAGCGCGCTCGGTCCGAGCCTTCCGATCGTGCTTGGACGGTCCGATGAAATTGTGCTGTTCAAGTAGTCCGAACTTCACCTCTGGGTTGGGCCACCCGATTAAGGTCGGACGGTCAGATCAAGTTGAGTTCGAGCGCGTGCGCTTCGGACTGTCTTGGACCTCCCCGTTCTTGTGGTCTTTTTGCAAAGACCACCTTTTTGGTCTTTTTGCAAAGACCACCCTTTTGGGTCATAACCTCCCTTGAGGTCTAGACCTCTCCTTTGGGTCACGACCTCCCCTCGTGGTCGCGATCTCTCCTTGGTCTTTTTGCAAAGACCACCCTCGTGGTCAAGACCATCCCTTGTGGTCAGGACCTCCCCCTAGGTCATGACGTCCCCTCGCGGTTGCGACCTCTCCTTGGTCTTTTTACAAAGACCACCCTCTTGATCTTTTTGCAAAGACCACTCTCGTGGTCAAGACCACCCCTTGTGGTTAGGACCTCCCCCTGGGTCACGACCTCCCCCTTGGTCTTTTTGCAAAGACCACCCTTGTGGTCACAACCACCTCTCTAGTGGGACCACCTTCTCAGGTCCTCTACTCACCTTCTTCTTCCTCTCGTCGTGTCTCAGTACTGCGAGAGTCTTCGCGTATTAAATGCGGTCGTGTCGCATTAAATGCGGTCACCTCCACCATACCTTGTCTTTTCCTCTTTTGTCACCTCTTTTACCCGCTCATTTCCCTCCAACACCTACTCTCGTCGTGTGCATTGAATGCGTCATCCTCCTCTCCGGGCCTCCCCGTGCTTTTATAAAGCACCAGAGAGGCATCTTGCCTTCCTTTTGTTTTCCCAGTGCTTTGGACCTCCCTCCCAACTCAGACCTCCTTCTGAAGAGCTCTTTCTCCCTCGATAGGAGCTTTGAATCAGTGATTCAAGTTCCTATCTTCGCCTTGATTCTGTGTTTTTCTTTTTAGCTCTAGTTTGGTTCTTTCGTTGAAGTTTTTGTGAGTTCGTTTTATTTATCTTGTTCCTTTTCACGCGTGTAGGATCTGGTTGTTTTGAAGACCTCCTGGACCCAGCATTCTCAACCGAAGAAGCTCAGTTCTTCAGCGAAGGTAAGTCATAGACCTTTGATCATGTTGAACCCATTTTACAAAAAGTATATTGTTTTGTTATGAACATGCATGGCTAGTTTTATAAAAATAGTTTTGGGAGTAGTTAAGCACCACTTGTCAAAATGACCCCTTGGTATGGTTGAATACAACATGTTTGGTATGGTTGAATACAACATGTTGACATGTACCCTTGGATACCTGTAGGATGGGTTATCTTAGTTGGATGTCTTTATATACCAATATGGGTGCGCTTTATTGCTTAGCCATGCTTTAGTAGACGTTGGTCTCGCAATCTCATGACTTAAAGAATGTTGAACTTGACTAATGAGCTATGGAATTGTGGCTATACCACCTTTGTTAAAATTTGTGAGCTATTGACCAGGGTGGTCATTTGGCAGGGTTGAACCGAAAATGATTTATGCTCGAGCGAGTGGCTGGTGGTGAGTGTGGGTGCCTTGAGCACACTAGGATGTGGATAGTCTCGCCTGAGTAGCCAACTAAGGATTTAACCTTGTACGCCATTGATCTAGGTCATTACCATGCAACCACAAGTCTATTATGGGGTGGTCCTGGCCAACTAATTAGTGAGGTCTTGATGCGGTTGTCGAATGGCGCAAGAGGGGGCCCAACATGGCGAATCCTTAGCGGGCAGAACCAAGTCAGGACTGACCTTTGTAAAGGCCTTGTCACGAGCTTTAGACTGCTTACCAAAGGAAGTGAGCAGGGGCATCGACGAGTGCCCAGCCAACTAGAGGACTTCGTGTCTTGTGGGTAAAGTGTACAACCTCTACAGAGTGTAAAATCTATTTGAATAGCCGCATCCCTGGTTATGGACATGTCCAGTTCTTTCACGCAAGGGGTAGACTGTTTTCTCAAAATGTGGTCGTGGCTGTGTTCCGAGTGGTTTAGCTCACGACTAGGGTGGTCGTGAGTAGTCTGGGCACATGACCAGGGTGGTCGTGTGTTGTTTTTAAAGAACTTGTCTACTTATGTATTATCTCTTTTTAACTTGTGCTTTGCAATCTACTTAATGTATTTTCAGTAAATGTTGCTTTCCGCAAACTAACCATACAACTGTTCCTTGTCAAGCTTTGCATAAATATTAATTGCATTCATTTTCCTATGACTTGCTGAGTACATTCAAAGTACTCATGGCTTTGCGCCCTCTAGTTAATCAGCAGCCGAAGACCTCCTAGGGTGCTCCGAGCACTATGAGGAGGAGTTCGTGGAAGACCTCGTGGACTAGGGGACGTCCTCCACTCGATATCCTATGGATCGCCGAGTGGCTCCGCGCTGTGTTTTGTTTCCGCTGTGAGTTTTCTTTTGTTGTTAGCCCTGCATGGCACCCCTGTAAACAAGTTTGACCATAAGGTCTTTTGTTTAATTAATATTAATTTGTCTGCTTCATCTTTCGCTTGTCGTGTGTAGTTGTGATGACACCAATGTTGAGCCTGTGCGAGCTAGCTTGCTAATCTTGGGATTAGCTCAGTGCACAGAGGTCCAGGTGGTCCTGGGGACCTCCTGGGTGGTCCTGGAGGACCTCCGGGTGGTCTTGGAGACCTCCTGGGTGGTCCTGAGGGACCTCCGGGTGGTCTTGGGGATCTCTTGGGTAGTCTTGGAGGACCTCCGAGTGATCCTGTAAGACCTCCCCGGGTCGGGCCCTCACAGAGAGCCACCGCCAGAGCCGGGAGCCCGGGAGCGCGCGGGCGGCGCCGGTGCGGAGGAAGAAGGGCGACACGGGAGGTCCAGGAGGAGGAGGAGAGGAAGAACGGACGGCGGCGCGACCGCGCGGAGGCGGTTCGAGCCGTCAGGCTGTGCGCGTGTGGCGAGGAGGTGGCTTGGCGAGTCGGCGATGAGGACGAGGAGGCGGTGCTGGCCGTGCATGTGCGGCGAGGAAGCGGCTCAGCGCTGAGGACGAGGAGGCAAGGAGGCAGTGTGGGTCGTGCGGCTCGGTGGTGAGGACGAGGATGTGAGGAGCGCAGAGGTGAGGAGGCGCGAAGGTGAGGTGGCTCGGTGGTGAGGACGAGGAGGCGAGGAGGTGCGAGGGCGGTGAAGACGAGGAGGCCTTGGAGGCGTCAGGCGCCGGAAGCAGGCGGCGGGAGGCGGAGGCGACGGAGGCCGGCGTCTTGCGAGGCAAGGCATAGAGTGTGGCTAGTGTCGCAAGACGCCTGTGAGGTAGGTAGGGCATGGGGAGAAGAAAGGGGGCGGGTAGCGGGGCAGGTGGTGGGGCGGGTTGGGCGGGCTCGTGGGCCATGCCTAGCATGGCACAGCTTGACGAAAATTGGCCGTTGGGGCTTTTTCCCCCTTTTTTGTGACCATTTTTGACCGTTTGGGTCATAAAAAATAGCAAAAATTTGTAAAAATCCCAAATTTTTTTTTCTATAAATAGCCACCATACCCCCCCCTCATTTAGCACCCCTTCATTCTCCATTCTCTCTTTGAAATTATGTTGTGTAAATTCAAATATGTGTTGAGCTAATTTGGCAAAATTCAAAAAAATTGTACCAAAATTTGGAAAAATCAATTTTCAGCCGTAAGTCAGCGAAAGAGGTACAATACTATTTTTGTAATACTTTTATTGTTAGTGGTTATTATGCTAAGATGAAAGTAGTAATAGTGTTAGTTTCGATTTTACAATTTTCGTTATGGACAGTCCTTACGATAGTTTTGCTCTTGGTGATTACGGACTTTCACCAGAGGAAATTGCGTCTATAGAGGCGACTACGGCTGTCTCAAGCCAACCGAAGGTTTCACCGGAAGAAATGCAAAGCAGACTTTCATCATCAGGCTCCACGGCAGCATCAGGCTCCACGGCAACCAGAGCAAAGAGGTTGAGACCGTCTACATCGGGAGTGTGGGAGAATTTCGATAGGACAACCAAGCAAGACGCAGTGGGAAATGAGGTACCATATGCTATTTGTAAAATTTGTCGCCATGAATTGTCTGTAAAGTCTACAGGTGGAACGGGGCACTTGCTTAGATATGCTATAAGATGTCGAGCCAAGCAAGAATTAGTGATGAGGTAGACGCAGCTGCAAATACAACCCTGACGGTACGGTATATAGCTGGGACTACGACCTCAGGTAGCCCGCCAATCTCTCTATCGTTTAATTGCTTCTTAGGATTTAGATTTTCTTCCGTTTCTAGACAAACAACAACTAGGTATCTAGTAAAATACTCTATAATAAACGTCGTAATAAAATAAAGGAACTATTTAGTACGTGCATATTTTCGGTGGCCCTGACCTCGGACATATGGAGTGGTTGAGCTAGTTTAGTTGCACATTATGTTAATGACGATTGGGTAATGGAGAAAATGATTATGAGTTTGAAATTAATTGATGTAGCACATACGGGTGAGAATATTGCGAACTGTATTATCAAAGTCATGGAAAACTTTGGTCTTATAGACAAAATATTCTCAATTATTTTAGACAACGCCGCTTAAAACTCTACGGTCATGGACATTCTTACTCCAGTGTTGAGTACATACGCTGATTCCTTCTTGCTACATCAACGATGCGCTTGTCATATTATCAACTTTATAGTCAAATGTGATTTGAAAAGGTTGAGTCCATATATTAAAGCTTTTCGCGATGCAATTTCTTTCTTGAATAATTCTAGCGTAAGAATAACACAATATAAGAACTTCTGCAAGGCGATGGGTGTATATCCAAGAAAGTTCAGTTTGGACATGGAGGTAAGGTGGAACTCTACTTATCTCATGCTTAAGAATCTTTTACTGTACAAGAGCACCTTTTCTGTTTTTATTCAAACGTACTATCAGAGCGCTGATGGTAGTATACTATTGATTGAGCAACATTGGTTCGTTGCTGAGAAGATACTAGGTTTTTTTTTAAAAAAAAATTATGAGGCCACTGTTGCTTTGTCCGTTGTGTACTATCCAACATCTCCTATAATCGTGCATAGTATTTTATAGATTGCTACTCAATTGAAAATATATGAAAATGACATAGTTTTATGCGATGCTATTGTTTCCATGAAATCTAAATACCTTAAATATTGGAGAGAAATCTCTTATCTATATGCATTTGCATTTTTTTTTAGATTCTAGAGGTAAACTTGATGCATTTGGTAGTGCACTTGAACTTCATAGTGATGCTACAGGCCTAGACTATACTGACTATTTTGCAGAAGTTCGTTGTCGGTTATACGAGATTTACCAAAGGTATGAAATTAAGTTCCGGGGAGTCCGCTTGCAACAACCTCCATTAGCCCCCGCCTCAAGTAGTAAGACAAATATGTGAGGCAAGTTCTTCGGTACCTCTTCCTCCAGGTCCAGATCTTTTTCTTCTACACCGCAGCCTACTCAGCCAAGACTCACAAGGAGCAGGGAACTATCCACCTATCTGGACAACGATACAGTGGATTTCAACTCAGAAGACTTCGACATCTTGCAATGGTGGCAAGCACATAAGTTAACATATCCCGTGCTATCCATACTTGCACGTGATGTGTTACCTGTTCCTTTCTCGACGGTTTCCTCCGAGTCTGCTTTTAGTCTTTCTGGAATAATATTGGTGGAGATAAGAACAAGTCTCACAAGTGAGATGGTGGAGATACTTCTATCTGTGAAGGATTGGGAACAAGCTGATTCACGAACACAACACTCTGTGGAAAATCCAGAGTTGTCGGAGATGTTCGAAAATCTGTACTTAGACAATGACAACAATACCGACACGTAGAGCAATGATGTATTATGTATGTAGAGCTATAGGTTGTACTATTTTTCCTTTGCCAAGGTTTTCTCATTTTGAGTTTTTACTTGGTGAAGGTTTCAATGAGGCAACCGTTGGACATTAATAAAGCTCTTTATTACAATTTCAATATGATTGTCTCATTTTTTTTTTCAATTTTCATGTCTATTTCTGATTCTACACATTTTTCTAGACTTCTTTTGGGTTTTTTAGATTTTTTTTTTCATTCTATCGGACCAAATGGGCTAAACAGGCCACACCTGGCCTGATGGGCTAAACGGGCTCATGACGGCCCGACACGGCACGAATGGCACGAATGGGCAACGGGCCGTGCCTAGTAGGGATGGCAATCGGGCGCGGCGGGCATGGGTAGTGCTCGTCCATACCCATACCCGCGACCCCGATTTCCCCCCACGGGCATGCCCGCGAAGGGTGACGGGAGAAAAACCTCGCCCATACCCATCGCCCGCGGGTATGCCCGTGTACCCGCGACCTCTAAACACAAGTTGGTTATAAAGTGTTGTATGGCATCTCACACTTACAAAACCTATTATATTGTTTAAAAAAGAGATGGAAGAATTAGTTATTTATTTCAGATCAAGAGTTGAACATGATATCATACTAGCAATAATATACGCATTAAGCATTAAGCATTATGAGCAAACATATAATTTGGCCACAATCTGTATAAGGTAGGTCTTACAAAGGCTCTCATGATTCAGACTTACACTAATGAAAAATACTGGATAAACCTCATATATAGAGTTCAATCTGGCATAACAGAATATAGTCAAAACATAGGAACAAATGAACAATCCCACTAGAGGTTCCATTTGTTCCTCGGATATAACTCCCAGTAGCTCGGATGTTGTAAACTAAGACACCAATTCCTCCATGAGATTTGCTTATGACAAAGACATTCCTTGAGTATCATAGATTCCTTCAATCTTGTCATCTTTCATGCAAATAAGGAAGCAGCTACTTAACTGCATCATGGAGAATGAAACAGTAAGTAAACAATTTCACAATCAAATTTTGGGATTTTTTGTGGCAGAATTCCTGTCAGAAACCTGTCATGGCTGATCACCGTCTCACCTTCATGATGCTGTACATGTTCTTAATCCTGCATCAACAACAACCAAATCACACAATTCACAAGCCAATCCATGAATCCAACAGACCGAATTAGATAAAAAGGCAACTATCGCTTACGTCTAAGGATTTCTTGGTGTTCTTGTGCAGGTTCGACACATCAATCCTCGCCACAAGCTTCACGATAGCAGAGCATATGTTAGGGGCAAGCATCGAAAGGGGAAAGAAACTAATCGGATGGGATGCAATGTTTCATCGGTGATATTTTGCGGTTGTTACCGAGGCGGCGGCGACCGAGGGGTCGTCGGACTTGTGGGAGGACGCCGACGGTGGCTTGCTGCGCGTGTGGCGGCTCTATGGAGCCGCGGCCGCGGTGGAACTCATGTCTATTTGGTCAGGGAGAGCTCAACAGAATTAGGAAGGCGGGGGGAGCGGAGGCGGCGGCGGCCGTGAGAGGGGGAGATGATTGAATGGTGCTTCGCCCGCTTCTCCAGGCTTGATGGCGTCTTGACCGGCGTTCAGAGGAGGTCGTGGCGTGGAGAAGCCCGGCCTGCAAGCCTCCGCCCGCCCCGCCGCCTCCTCCCGCTGCTGCAGCCGTGCGATCCTCGCCCAAGACCACCTCCTCTTTCCCCTTGAGCGCTTCGAATGGCAGGGGACTTCTTGGCGTGCCCGACATGCGGGGTGAGCTCGGAGCACCTCTCGACCATCTTCCTCTCCCTAGACGGCCTCTCGACTGTGGGGGTCCTTGCCTCCTTGGCGTCGTCGGCTTCCTCGGGCTCAGGGTTGGCGTCCTTAGCGCCTTCGGTGGGCGGATACGCGGGGGAGGGGGGCGGGCTTGAGGAGGAGGCGGCGGCGGCCGAGAGCTTGAGGGGGAGGAGGCGGCCGAGCTTGAGGAGGAGAAGGCGGCCGAGCATGAGGAGGAACGACGATAGGGCGGGGGGAGGCAGTCGGGCGGGAGGACATGCGAAGAAGCAGATCTGGAAAAGGGAGGTGGGTGGCGGCTTGGAAATGGGGGCAAATGGAGGTGAGTGACGGCCAGGAGGCAGTGACTATTAATCAGGGTTCCACCTGTCAGTGTATGTTATGTAACCAAGCAGGCGAGGCAGATGCAGGTGGAGCTTACCCATGTCCATGCCTGCCATCTGACGGGCGAGAGTTTCCCCCATTTTCATGCCCGTGGGCAAATAAACCAGCCCATACCCAGCTCTATTAGGGTATTTACCCGCGGGCACGCGAGTAATCGAGCACAATTGCCATCCCTACTGCCTAGGCCACCACCCTGGCACGTGGGCCGGCCTGACACAGCATGAATAGTAGCCGGACCAGAATAGACCGTGCCTAAACGGCTGTGCCGGGCTGGGCAGGGCCGCCCGTTTGGCTAGGTCTAAACAAGCAACTGCTGCTGGGTCCCACTCGACAGAGAGCCGGCCCCAAACTCCCCAAACCTAACCAGGAAGCGAATTTTTTTTTGAAATAATACATTTTTTAAAACAAATTACAAAACTAGGTTATCATCTCAAAAAATTGCAAAAATAGGTTCATGTCGCCATTTCATCTGGCGACAGGAACCTATCGCCAGATGAAATGGCGACAGGAACCCTGTACACTGGGGGCACGAGAATATATAAATTTTTAAATATAGCAAATAAACTCAAAAAATTATAATTTTTTTTGTGGAGTATCCAGATAGAGTGTTCTTGCTTGTGTAATTTTTTCATAATTTTATCTATTATGAATTTGTCTCTAAAATTTATTTAAGTATACTATTTGTAGAATTTGTAAATATACTAAATGAGGTCCAAAATTATGAAATTTTTGTGAACGCTCCTTACATAGTGTAATTATTTGTGTAATTTTTCAGAATTTTATATACTCTGAAATTGTCTCTAAAATTCTGAATTTAGGTTTTCGATACTGCTTTACTTAATTGTGTACCCTTAATTGTTGAGATAATTTCATAGCATATAAAATTCTGAAAAAATTACACAAACAAGTTCACTATGTAAGGAGAAACTTCAAAAATTTCATAATGTTTGGACCTCATTTGGTATATTTAAAAATTCTACAAATAGTATACTTAAATGAATTTTAGAGACAAATTCATAATGGATAAAATTATTAAAAATTACACAAGCAAGAACACTCTATCTGATACTCCACAAAAATTTTATAATTTTTGAGTTTATTTGCTATATTTAAAATTCATATATTCCTGTCGCCATTTGAAATGGCGATGAATCGAATCTTTTGATGTCATGTCGCCGCTGCATTTAAATAGCGATAGGACCTATTTTTGTAATTTTTTGGGATGATAACCTAGTTTTGTAATTTGTTTTAAAAAATATATTATTTCAAAAAAAAAATTCCTCACAGCAGGCGCCGCCGACCCCATCGTTTCCCATCGCCGTCTCTCCCCACCATCCCGCCGCTCCCCCATCCAAATCTCTGCCATTTTCCTCCCTTCCCTCGCTTCCACCCGTCCTACTCCTCACCGGAGACCCGTCGCATCGGCCGGACACGCGGCCGCGGAGCATAACGAGCCGCGGATCGTGGCGTTCGGCCGAGAAACCGCCGCTCTCCCGAGGTCTCCCCGAATCCCAAGCTGCCCCCAAGTCCATGATCCATTTTTCCTTTCTTTCCCTCTGGTTCTTCTCAAATCTAGGCGTTCTCTGCAGCTTAATGCCAAGCTTGTAGCAAAGTTATAGCTTCCGTGGAGCAAGGTGATCTTGATCCCCATGGGTGCATTCGGAGGCAACTGCAGGGTGGGGGTCGTGCTCTTCTTCTCCGCCTGGATAACGCTCGCCGCGCTCAACAGGCTGGTGCGACCGGTGCCGAATGGCTGCGTGATGACCTACATGTACCCGACTTACATCCCCATCTCCACCCCCAAGAACGTCTCCTCCGACAGGTACGGGCTCTTCCTGTACCACGAGGGGTGGAAACAGATCGACTTCGACGAGAACGTCAGGAACCTCGATGGCATGCCCGTGCTCTTCATCCCTGGCAACGGCGGCAGCTACAAGCAGGTGGACAAGTTTGTATTGCTTTCTTCTCCTTGGAATTCACTTCAAAATGAAGCATTGCTACCTGCTGGCCCCAACTATAAATTGCACAAATGGAGTGATGCTATTAAAGTTCTGGGCATGAACAGTATGTTGATGCACCTCATGACTCATTGGCTCATGGTTGTTGATGCACTGCTGTCCTAGAAGTCACAAAAAGCTAAGATCAATGTAACAGTCAACATGGGCTGGATTAGCCACATATGCTGCTGATAGATTAGAGAATGGAAAGGAACTACATGTTCTTTACTGCTTTGCGATTTGTTCATCCTTAATTCCTGATGTTATTCTGGCGAGCTAATGTGACCCATTTTAGTGGAAAAGAACATGAATTGGTCAGTTAGGTCCATATCTGAAGTTGGCATAATCATGTCTGTTCTGCCCATAATGCTATTTGAGAAGGATAGAATGCTTAGAACAAGTTATGCAAATGTATAGTACTACCGTTACTGATGATATATTGATTGTTTCTTCTATTATTATGTTGGCATCTAGGTCCGATCATTGGCCGCAGAATCTTTTCGAGCATATCAAAATGGTCCACTCGAGCCTACATTTTACCAGGAAGCATCTAGTACCTTGTCAGTAGATGAACCGGAGGATTTTTTAGTTCCATCACGATATGGCCGTATGCTGGATTGGTTTGCTGTTGACCTTGAAGGGGAACACTCTGCAATGGATGGTCGCATACTTGAAGAACATACTGAATATGTTGTCTACGCCATTCACAGAGTAACCAATCTTAACTTTTAATACTGGATCTTAGTATATAGTGTAATTGGCCCTTCATTCATAACTGTCATAATTTAAGCTTCTATTATCATCCCCACCAAGTAGGAAATTTCTACTGAACTGGATGTTTAAAATATGCAATAAGATTATGCTTCTGCAAATAAATGCCACATAATTTCTTTCTAACTGCTACTAATTCATGTCTATATTTAGCTCCCATGTACATATTAATGCTTAAGGTTTCAGATATGTTTCATTGAACACACTTTAGCATGACTTCGTTCAATTGATTTTATTTGCAACTGGTCTTGTGCTTTGTAGATCCTTGATCAATACAAAGAATCTCATTTAGCGCGATCAAAGGATGGTGTTCAATCCTTTGGTAACGTGCCATCCAGTGTTATACTAGTTGGACATTCAATGGGTGGTTTTGTGGCTCGAGCAGCTCTTGTCCACACGGGCTTAAGGAAATCGGCAGTGGAAACCATACTGACACTCTCCAGCCCTCACCAGTACTATCCCTCTCTCTCTCTCTATGTGTATGTGTGTGTGGTTGTGGATCTGGTGTTTATGTTGTGTTGCTTGTGACTGGGTAGATGTGCGAAGTGTTACTCATGATGTAAAATGATTGTTATCCAGGTACCCTCCTATTGCATTGCAGCCTTCTCTGGGTCAGTTTTTCTCGCATGTCAATGAAGAATGGAGAAATGGATACAAGACAGGAGTATCACATAAAAGCAGTCCAAAACTCTCGAATGTTGTTATTGTCTCTGTATCAGGTGGCATCCATGATTACCAGGTATCATTTGTAGTATATTTTCATTTCATATAGTTAATCTTATGCAGATTTGATTGTGTCCATGTTATCTTCTTCAATAACAAGATAGTCTGCTTTGTAAATATGTAAGATCTATGGCCACTTGTTTGCCAATATGTGATACACCTGTAGAGACTTCAAAATCCCCACAAAATTTTGAAAAAAAGGCCATGTCTATAATATACTGGATTGAGATTATAAAACCTATATTCATTTTTCATAATATTTAGCCCCCTGTAATTTGTGATGTATATGCTACACCTCTAAAACACTAGTTTCAGGGTATGTCTCATAAAGTATTATATTTTCTTAGTTGGCACTCTTAAGTATTTTGCAAATGTCTAGTTATAAAGTCATCATTTTCTATTTTGAAAATTTGAAATAAAATCACTTTTGTTCTTGTGCCAAATGATAAATATGCACATTTAAAATGTGACCTTACTTCTACTGGTATTTTTTCATGGCATTTTTCAATTAAAAAAGTTCATAGGATTTCAGATAATTTATTTAGCATCACAATTATTATTGCATGTGTTTTTGTTGGATCCTTGATGTATGCATGCTTTCAATGTTTGACACTTCAACATTGGGTGATCACTTCGTGACATGAACTATGGTTGTTTCTGAAGTAGAGGCCAATTGAATGGAGAGTTTCCATTCATTTTGATTCAGATTACGTCAAGGTTGGCCTCGTTGGATGGCATTGTACCTTCTACTCATGGCTTTATGGTAGGGAGCTCCAGCATGACAAATGTTTGGTTATCCATGGAGCATCAATCTATCTTCTGGTGCAATCAATTAGTTGTACAGGTCGAAACTGTGTATTCATGTCAAATTCTCTTAGTGCTCTACAGTATGTTTCAATATTTTACTTATGTGGAGTTTAACCTTGTGCAGGTTTCACACACTCTTCTTAGAATGATAGATCCGGTGAATGGACAGCCATTTTTGAGTCCACAGAAAAGAGTTTTTGTGTTTGCAAAAATGCTCCAAAGTGCAGTTCCTCAGTCTTTGAGTTGGATGACTCATGTTTCAAGTTCACAGTATTCAAATTTTCTTGCTAGTGATAACAAGGATGCTAGTGGTACGGCTCGTTCTTTTCCTTGTTACATCATTTGCATAATTGCAAATCGATTGCTTAGAAGATGAAGTATTTGTGGGATGTGTCACCTTATTTATGAATGCATAAGGCTTGTCTGGGGATCTGCAATCTTGGTCAAAAATGTATTTCGATATAATAGTGTGTCCTAAGATTTTGAAAAATATTATTGTCATTTTTTTAATATATTAAAGAGTATCTAGCATTTTTTTTCCATAAAAATAGTTTTGCTATCTGTAATAGTTTTGTTGTGATTTGTGAGAGTAATTGTGGTTCAGCTCTTCTAAAATTATTTCCATGCATACTATGTGCTAAGAAGCTTTCTTTGGTCATGGTTCTAATTCAGTACTTTCACTGATCTTTTTGTGTTCTTGTTTCATTTAATCTGACTTCACTGCTATAATGTGAGGCTCATGGAATTGCTATTGCTAATTTAGTATGGCATGGTTATATTGCATGGCAGATAGACAGTTCAATTTTGATCGAGAATTTGTCACTAATAAGTTTTACATCTTTTTAACTTTTTTTTATTGTAGCCTTGTAGGGTATTATCAAATTAAATGGTGTCAAAATCTCTTGCAATTCTTGTTATCTTAACATAACAGAGTATATTTTATTGTAGAATTACAGCGAAATGATTCACTTTCTTGCCCGACATCTGTTCAATGGACAAGTGATGGCCTTGAAAAGGACCTGCATGTTCAGTCAAATTCGGTTACTGTTTTAGCAATGGATGGCCGGAGAAGATGGTTAGATATTAAAAAGATGGTAGGTGGAACTGGCTTACTGGTTTTATTTGTGTTGTATGTTCTATTACGGAGGAGTTTAATCAAGGAAGCTTATTCAAAGTTCTGCACCTTATTAGAAGTTTAGATGAACAACTTCCTAAGTGAATAAACTTTTGACTGCTTAACTGGTTTCTTGTGCAAGGGATTGAATGGTAGAGGACATTTTGTTTTTGTAACAAATCTTGCTCCATGTTCTGGAGTGAGGATTCACTTGTGGCCAGAAAAGCATCATTCGTCCATACAAAATGAAGTACCTGCCAGTAAAAAGATAGTGGAAGTTACATCGAAGATGGTCCAAATTCCTGCAGGACCTGCACCAAAACAGGTAATATTTCAAATTTTCACCTCTCACCTACCTACTTGTTATGTTCTCTATCTGTCTGATTCTTGCATTCCAGTTTCTTTGTTTTTGCTGGTTACCCTACAGACGGTGCAAATAAGGACAAAAAATCGGTCAGAATCCGCGGTTTACCGCGATTACCGCCGCATCTGGGTAAAAAACATAACGGTCCGAGAATGTCCTAAATTTAAAATTTGAGTTTTGAATTTAAATTGGTGAACACTAATTTTGTGGGTGGTAACCGGCCGAAAACCGGACAAATTCAAAATTTGAGTTTAAATTGGATAATTGAAACCGTCCGGTAAAAAACCGGTTACCACTGGTAACTAGCTAGTAATCGGTACTGGCCAGGTTCTGGTATTTTTCCCTTAACTGGTTTTTGAGTCCTTGGGTGCAAATGAATTTTCTGTTCCCAACATCACTCTGTCTTCTTAAACTGTTACCTGCAATATCTACATCTTATTTTCCTATAGTATGTTAGGCAGTTGTCTGAGAAAATGGTTGTCAATTTGTCATGTGCGTGGGCCTAGGCGTGCGGCCGGCCGGCACGCACAAGACATTACCAACATCCAGCATGCATGCCATGACATTGTAATGGTTGCTTATCTTTAATTAGTTGCTTGCCTTAGATAAAGATTGCATTAGTTAAAGTTAAGATATGCATTAATTAGGGATAAGATATGCAGATTAAGTTGGTTGGAGTTGGCTCTATATACAGGAGTTATTGTATCGTTATTTAGGAAGCTATGAACAATGAATAATTATTCACAAGCAGTGTTCCCCTAGGCGGGCGCCTAGGCCGCCTAGGCGCTGGGCGAAGCCCCGCCGTCGCGCCTCGGTGCCAATCGGCGCCCTAGGTGGGCTGAGCGCCTAGCCGGTCCAAGGCGGTCCCAGGCGGCGCAAGGCGGGCAAGGTGCGGCGGCCCTAGGCATTCTGGAGCGACGCTAGGCGGCCCAAGGCGGAGCGGGGTGTTCTGAGGTGGAGCTGGGCGCATGGGGGAGAAAACTGCAAAAAGGTAAGTGAGCTCTCACCTTGTGCTCTGCTCCCGTCGCGCGCCGCCGGCGCTTCCTCTGGTTCCCCATCGCGCGCTGCCGCCTCGTTGTCGCCTCCTCTGGTCCGCCCTGCTGTTCCCTGTCGCGAGGCTCCTCCTCCGCGAATCCCCTTTGCTGCCTGCCTCCTCCCAACTCCACGGTGCAGTGACATGGGAGGCTGGGAGGCGCGGATCTGTCTTGGCGAGGCGAGAGGGAGAGCGAGACGGAGAGAGAGCTGCGAGAGGAAGAACGAGAGGATAGGGTGACCTGGCGACGCGGATAAGGAAGGGGCGAAGGGGACATTGGATTGGACTAGGCAGGCCGTAGGTAAGTTTGTCACTTGGTCTGTCGGTCGACGCGGGCTTGGGCTGGACTGGGCCGAAGGTAAGTTTCTTTCCTTTTTTTTCTCTCTTTTCTTTTTTCTTTTGTTCTCCTCTCCCCCTCCCTCTGCTCTCTGTTCATTGGCTGCACAGACCACCGCCTAGGCGACGCCTTGGTGGGCTAGGCGCTAGGCGGCCACCCTCCGCCCGCCTTTCGCCTAGCGCCTAGGTGAACATTGTTCACAAGTCCCCGATTCCTAGCTCCGGTTTCTCCCTAGTGTACGGAAGACTCATTTTTCTGTCCCATATTTGACTTGCTTAGCGCCCCAGCTACTCTAGATCCGTTCCTCTCCCCTAATCGGTGCCCTTCATCTAGTACCGTTCTAACTCAAGTCATCGCCGTCCGACCTCCCTCCGACGGATGTTTACGCCGTTATGAACTAAGGTTCATGACAATGGTGCGCTTATATTTTCAGTTCTGCAGATGGATATAAAAATAACTTTTTATAGAGTTTATATTTTTACCATGGTTCAACATTGTGCAGTTCCTCCTTCCCTTTGTCCTCTCATCTATGTGTGTGCAGTGCACTTGTATGTTTATGTAGAGTACAATTTTTTTTGTTGCATCAGGGTACCTTTTTCCTTTCTTTTCCTTTTTTTTGTTTATTGGTGTTAGTATAATACACATTTCTGTTATCAAAGGTGATTTTCCTTGGTCCATTGCAAGTAAAAATCATTTGTTCCTGTTTGCACATCGCCATCATTGTTGTGATAATTATGTGTTATGCTTTCGAGCAGGTTGAACCAGGGAGCCAAACTGAGCAACCACCTCCTTCTGCATTTCTTCTACTAAGTCCAGACGAAATGAGTGATTTCCACTTCATGACTATATCAGTGGCACCTCGACTGGTATTCCCTTGTACTCCCTCCGTTTCTTTTTATAAGGCCTATAGTTTTTCTCATCTTATTTCATCATATTGTTAGATTTGTGACTTGTGAGAGAAGAGAGTGTTAGATTTATGAGAGAAGAGAGGAATGGGGGCTGAATAGAGGAATGAAAATCATGTTTTACCCTTTTGGTATTCAAATTTTGCACTCGCCCACTTACGCTGTTAGTTTCGTCCGTTGGCTCTGCAAGTTTTACGAAGCAATTTGCCATTGAAAATAAAAACGAAAATTTCCCTTCAGGCTTCAAAATGGGCATATAGGACCTTATTTTTACAGGGTAAGCTGGCCATTTACTTGTCCCATTCACATCAAAGGTATGCTACAATGGCAAGTCATACAAAATTTCAAATAAAGGGTGGGTATCTGGAAAAAAGTATGAATTCCCCATCTTCGGCATTTTCAGTATATGAATGTCATTTATGCATAGATTTCAAAAGGACAAGTTTTCTTCTGGTGCATGTCAGTGAACTCAAAATAATTGCCCAGTACATTGGGGCACTATATCACATCAATGCACTAATAGTTCAATAATATGGATTTTTTAATGCTTGTTTAAATCTCTAGACAACATCAAATTTAATTTGATATATCCTGTTTTGTGCATCTTCCAGTATATTTTGTGGTTATAAATTTTTATCAATGGAAGCACATTGGAAATATTTTACTTGCTGATTGAATTGTTAATCGCTGCTTGTTCTGATCTTTAGTATCCAGACGATTTCAGGCAGACCTCCCCCAGCGGCTTCTATGGCAGTGGGACAGTTCTTCAATCCAGAGGAAGGAACAAGCGCACTTTCTGTAGGCAGAATTGTCCGCTCCAGCTATGCTCCTGAAGTTAGTGTTTAGAATTTTATCAAAATATAGATTTTGATGTTTTGTCTACTGTATGCTACTGAATGGGTTGAAACCTGTATTTCTTGATCTCAGGAAATATTTTTGACAGAGGATCACCCACTTGCTTTAAACATGTCATTCTCTGTGAGCCTTGGTCTTCTACCGGTTATATTATCACTGAGAACCGCTGGATGTGGAATAAGAAATACTGGTGACCAAATGGAAGCTGAGAAATATAGTGAGCTGTTGCTTCTCTTTAACTCTGTGCATATACCGATTTTTCTCACAGCAATGTTTTTTGTACCATTGTCCTAGTCTTTACTGGTAACTTGGTGGAAGTGGTAATAACTAATAACACCCAGTATATACAATCTATTCTGGCCATTATGCAAGACATAACCTCTATGCTGCTCTGCAGACTGATTTTCATATTAGTAACCATCTAATACCATACATCAGCTTGTATACTGGCTGCTGTACCAGACTACCAGCAACTCTTACCAGTTTGAAGAACCTTGGTTACACATTGCTACCACCTTATAACTTTTCATATGTTGGTATGCATTGTAGAACTTTGTAAATTGCGGTGCTTCCCACCTGTTGCTTTGGCTTGGGATTCTGTATCAGGCCTACACATTATTCCAAATATCTACTCTGAGACCCTAGTGGTTGATTCATCACCTGCTACATGGGATTCACATCAAGGGACCGAGAAAACTACTGTGCTAGTACTGGTGGGTTATCTGTTGCGACTTTCGATTTTTCAAGATGAAAGTAAGCTCAATAGTGACACTGGAAAAACATATATTATGGAAATTGATGCCCCAATATTTTTGGCACTTGTCATGCACCAACTGTTTATTACCCCTGCTTATATATTTTTGTTCTAACTTCTCAATTAATTGCTTTAATCCATGTGTTTTATCACTCTCTCTAGCCGCCGACCACCAGCCGTTAGGCAATTACCATCTCGTAGCATGTGCTGTGCTTTCTCATCTGCCTCTCACCCACATGGCTGATCACGCTGCCATCGCCACAAATTGACCTGCTTGAGTCACTGACCACCTCGCTGTGGTTTCCAATCACTACTGTCTACCTTCCCTAGTCCCTACACCAGTCTACACGGTTGTAATGCTGGTCACCCAATGAGCTTTGCCAGTTACCAAGCCTGCATTGTCAGCCATGGCACCAACTCCCAGTAGCCATGTGCCACATTTGAGCTGACACAGAGAAATGTTTCTCTCCAAAAATTATAAATTGTAATATGGCATTTGTTAATTTCGAAATAATATTAATCTTGGAGTCACAGACAACAATTTTGAAGTTTTGGGGTGTTCATTTGCACAATATGCATTTCCCAAGTGTCACTGAGCTAATTTTCTCCGTCTATTTTTTTAAAATTTATCCACTGTTATACATAATTCTCAACTTTGAACTCATTACAAAAGGCGGCTTCAAATTTTGTAGGCTGACCCGCATTGCTCATACAAAGTTAGTCTTCGTGCTTCACTTAGTGCTGCAGCAAGCAGATTCTTTTTATTGTACTCATCAGAGGTAAACTTGTTATGCATAGA
This sequence comes from Phyllostachys edulis, assembly GCA_036346405.1. Lineage (NCBI taxonomy): Eukaryota > Viridiplantae > Streptophyta > Magnoliopsida > Poales > Poaceae > Phyllostachys > Phyllostachys edulis. The sequence goes on along the minus strand of CM070562.1, from coordinate 46,599,543 downwards.
CACTTTGATCCATGCATTATTACAGGCTGTTGTCCTTATTTCTGAGTTGGATTCATATTCTGAGGATGATATCATAATGTTACTGTCTACTAGATCACACTGATTATTAAAAGCTATAGCTCGACTAACTGATCAACAGACTAAATGGTGACTCTAACTTGACATCTGTTGTTGTGTCCTGCGGATTTTTTTTTTGCTGAGTTGGATGCATACTCTGAGGATGATATCGTAATGTTACTGTCTGCTAGATCACATTGATTACTAAAAGCTACAGCTTGACCATGTAGGATTAGGCAAAAAGGGATTTAGTAGATTGATTATGAGAGATATGGTGTTACATATATATAGGCAAGGATGGCCTAGGGTTTATAGAAATAGAACCAATCAGTGGAGATCCTTGCCCAATATAGATCAATCTATCTATCCTAGCCATATAGGCACTAGGCCCAAATATAGACGAGCAGGCCCAATGAGGGGCTGCCGTACCATCTGTCTAACATGATCGACAAACTATATGGTGACTCTAACTTGGCATCCTTGACTAACTGATAAACAGACTAAATGGTGACTCTTAACTTGACATCTGTTGTTGTGTCGTACGGATTTTATTATTTGTTTAGATCCCTTTTCTAAAGCACTGTTATCAAGTTGTCACCTTGGCGTCCAGGCGGCCTGGGGATGGCACCATGGCCGATCGCTGCGCCTGGAGGAAGGCAGATTGAGAGGGAGAGAGCTAGAACATATGCATGCGTATCTTCGTTGTGTTTGCAGGTGTGGAAGCAGGGCATGCTAAACCGGGTTTGAACAAACGCGGGGGGGGGGGGCAGCCTTGCCTAGGTGTCCTTGGTGTACATGTTTTTTTTCTCTAGTAATTCATGTGCCTAAGGGCTATTGATCCTAAATTCCTGCCTGTTTTCTGGAGGTCAATGAAGCCCCTGGTTATCCACGCACTACATCTGGGTATTAACTGGGCACCATGTGTCATGACCCATGCCTGAACGCAGCGCGTATGTGTGAGAAACGGGAGGCTTCGGTCCCGGACCTCGCCGTCCAGGAGCCGTGCTGCTGGATAGATAGAAGGTGTAGGGAAGAAGATACGCAGGAGAGGTAGACGAACGGTAATAGTGAGAAGATTTTATTAACTCTTGCTTACTTCTTTATTGATAACTCTGACCTTCTTATATAGAGTAATCTCTAACAATGCAACTAGGACTCGGACTCATTAACCGACTAGAACATCTAACTCCACACGTCACAACTCAAACCTCCTAATCTACTCATCCAACTTGCCGGCAAAGGCACAAGCCGTGTTCCTTTCCGATTGTACGACGGTTGTCCGTGATCTTTGACGCTGATACGGTATGCCGTACATGACACCATGATTTCAAATGCGCGAATTCAATCCAAATTCGGGTATATTTTTCGAAAATTTCAGTTTTAGGGTATGTACCCTCTATAACAATTCAAATGAAACACATACCTTCAAAAAAAACACTTGCATTCAAAGATTTGAATGAATTTTGATCACATGCTTTACTGATTTTGTATAAAATCAGCACATACCTACAATCAAACTATCATAAAAAAGGCAACTCTAGTTTGAATTTCAGTTCAAGCTTGTTTTGAACTATTTAGTAAACAAGTTAAACTTGACATCCAAAAAATTTCAAATTTTTTTGCACGCAATACCTAGGGGAAACACCTATTGTAGATCATGGTGCCGAGGCACCATGGTCTCTCAGTTAATTATACTATATATATACATAACTAGTAATGTGCAGAAATAGCCTCCTACAAAAATAAACAAGAAAAGATAAGGGAAAGAAAAAAAAAGAAAAGAGTGTAAGAGAAGAAAACACTCCTATCCGTGACTTACTCCATCTCTGCAGCCACCTTTCATCTCTTCTCTGCAGCCGTGAGGTAAGGAACCTCTGTAGCCACCTCTCATCTCACTCCATCTCTCTAATCTCACCCAATCTTTCTCCCTTTCTCTTGATCTATCTCTCTAGTCTCCATCCTCTCTTGATCTTGCCCAACCACCGCTGTCTCCTCCATCCCCTCGCACCACTGCTGCATCCTAAACGGTCGATCTGACCAGAGGCAGGGAGGAGGTGGCAGCGGCGGCAACAACAGAAGATGGAGAGGATGCGGAGCTGCAAGCCTGCAACAGTTGGAGGAGGCGACACGTTGAGAAGGGATTTAAGGTAGGTCTTGCTGTATCGCGAAGTATCGATCGTGTATCAGGCATTTTATTTATTTATTTGGAAAATGTAATTTCACAAATATTTGGCGATACCGTATCGAATACGTATTGCATACGGGAATGGCTGCAGAGCGACCTATTGGTGTATCGTAGTCCTGTGCTATTGTTCCTTGTTGCCACTGCTGCATGCACACACGTATCTGAGCAATGGCAATGCACTTATTTTTTACAACCGGTGCAGTTGGGTCATACGGCACATGTAAACAAGGATATCCTCAAGCTATAAAATTACCACACGAAATCGAAAATCTTTGCACTCTTAGCATTCATTGTCTCAATAATCAGAAATCACAAGCACATGAAAAATCTTATGACAATGCATCAGCTGGCATATGTAAAAACATCCGAATTTAAACAAGGCAATTGTCTGCAACAAGTTAGGTCCCCTTCTTTTGAAAAGCTTAGAAATTCTTCAATCCATACATCAATATAACTTGATCCTTAGTTTCTTACCAAGTCCAAGTCCAACATAAAAAACCAAAACAAAGCTAATATTATTGCTCTAAGGTTTTGCTCCACAACAAATAAGATCGGTAAGAAAAGTGAACTCTATGCTCATCTTCGCACTGTGAATCTCACTCAGTCTGGGAGAGAACGAGGATGGAAGAAACCGAGGATGACGACGACTCCAGCTTCCATTGATGGCGGAAGAAAGAAGGGTAAATTGCTCACTCCATCTTCTACTGAGGAAAAAGGAAGCATGTATTCATCCGTTGATGACGTTGGCACTACAAAAACTTCATAGACTAAAAAGTGCTCTGGCTCAGGTATAATATCAAAAGAAGACGGTTCCATTTCCCTGACCAACAAATATGATATAGGAAAAAGATCGTGGATTGTATCCTAGCTTTCATTTGTAAAAGTTGACATGGTAAATGGACAGACAATACTCTGATACAGGGATCAAAATCCCGGCCGGTAATTGGCGATTCTTGGCGATAACCTACGATAGAACCTGATCTGGGCGAGGTGGGAAGGGAATCCGGTTTTTAGATTTCAATGAATTTCAATTGAATTTAAACGAATTTGACCGTGCAGAATCGATTCTACATCTGGGACGAAGGGGGGCCGGGATTCAAACCCGGTCCAGTTAGCTGATCCTTGCTCTGATATAGCAAGTATTCTAAAAAAATAGAGTAAAGTACATCGTGGGTCTCTAAACTTGTCTCGTTGGGTCACTTAGGTCCCCCATCTATGGAACTGCACAATCAGGTACCTAATTTTGTTTAAGTGTGTCACTAGAGGTCCCAAAGTGGGTTTGTTGGGTTTGACCGCTGATGTGTTACGTTGACGTGCCAGCGTGGCGTGCAGGGTAGAGGGCTGTGGCGGCGTCCTTCTTCCCACGCGCGTCGGAGTGAGTCCAGCGGCGAGGCTTGGGAGAGGAAGAGGGTGGTGTGGGGAGTTTAGGGGAGTAGTTGCCGGTGGTGAGAGCAGTGGCGGCGGTGGCCATGGAGGACGGCAGCGGTGGGGAAATCGACCAGGGAAGAGGTGGGTGAGTATGAGGGGGCTAAGAGGAGTCCATTTTTGGAGAAAATGGGGAGAGGAATACCAGATATGCCTGGCGGCGGTAACACGAGGTGGTGGAGGAGGGTGTTCGTGGCGGTGGCGCTTCAGCGATGCATAGCTGGAATTGTTGAGGGGAAAGGTTTAAGGTGATGGTGAGGATGCTGTGAGCGTAAGGAATTGTGAATTTCCTAACCGAGGCGGCGGTTCGCATCGGTGGGGGCGCGGCCTGGGCAGAGGAAGGAATTATTCTCACATTTTTACACCATCTATGGTCTTGCAGCATATTTACGTCGGCCATGGTTACTTGTTAAACTGTATTGTTCTATCTTTTGCAGATTCTTGGTTTCATGGTTGCCGTAATATTTTTTCTGGTTTCATGGTTGCCGTAATATTTTTTGGCCTGATGCGGCAATCGTCAGCATGGGAACGTGATTCTTCTGTGCCATCTATTCTGTCAGCTATAGAGTCTAATCTGAGACTGCCAAGCCCATTTGTGTTCCTTTGCTTCATGCCAATACTTCTGTTTCTTGCCTTTTTATTTTTCACAACAGAGCAACACCCTCCATTTGGAACCTACTTGTTTGTTACCATGATCTGCTATATAGTTGCTAATGGTTTCACAATTTTGTTGATACTATGTTCAAAATTGATTCTTTATTTGGCTGCAATTCTACATGTCTTCATTAAGAGACGGTCAGTACACACTAAATACAACTTTGTTCTTATTAACAACAGTTTTTATGTTTCTTCTGTTCTTTCTTGTTAAAGATGCAGTGGCTTAAGGTTTGACCGGTACTGTTTAAGAGCTAGGAGTCTTAAAATTGCTAGTTATCTTTTGGATGGAGACGGTTCATTTGATCATTGGACTTCCTTGCTTCTTTTTTAAGTACGAGAGCATCTGTGAGGAAGACAGACAGTTTGATTTCAGAACCGCCCAGTTTTGTTTCTAGTGAAAACTGCAAAAGAGTAGCTATTACATTCTTTCTACTAGAGTTTAATCTACTAATTGGTTTATGGTTATTACCTATATAAAACTTATCTTTTACTTCTTTTTAGGAAGAAAATTCTTTCTTTCTTGTCCACAGACCACAGTTACCTTATAAGCAATTGTTTGTTTTTTCTGAAGCAAACTTTATGCTCAACTGCTGCATCTTTTACTTATAAGTTATGCACGTTGGGCGATTGTTCCACAAAAGAGAAAAAATCTGAGAGAAACTAACGAGCCTTGTAGTATTGAGTTTCTGAAACTAGTTTATGCGTTTAAAACCGACCATGCATAATTTTTCTATTACTTATCTTGTAACAATGATCTACAGCTGGCAATTATGGGAGGACAGCTGGCAATTATGGGAGGATGGTGTTCAATCTGTGTTTATTCGCCAGTTCCTCGCTTTCTCTTTCTCATTTCAGTCACTAAAGGTGAGTTACTTCTGAAAATAGAGAGTATATGCAGGCCTGTATATTTTGTTAAATTTTTTCTTGTTGGCTTTTATATTCAGATACTAACTGATGTACATTTGAAAAAAGATTATGCAGATGATTAAGAACGATCCAAATATAATTGTAGCATTTGCTACAATACCTCTTGTCTCCTTTCTTCATCCAGCAATTGGCCTTGGGCTATTACTTCTCTCACATGCCTTCCATGCTCAGTCAACCCTTTGCAGGTACATTTTAACTTCGTTGGCATTCACTAGTTCTAATTACTAAATTCTCTGAATATTTTTACTTGTGCCTCTTAATTAAGTGTGCCCATGGCTTGTTTACTCCTCCTATCATCCCCCTCCCTCTTTCGTTTCTGCACCTCTTTTGTTTCTGCACCTCTTTTGTTTCTGCATGTATACTCTGCTCGTTAATTTCACTGTGTATGAAGGAGCATTTTGTGAGTGGAAGAGTGGAATGTACTTGACTTGCATTTTCTGCAGTAGTATCTTAACTGCATGAACATTGGTCATGTATATTTGATATTTCATATATAATTGCAATTGCTCAACTACTAATGTGGATGCTTTGGTCTTGTAACAGTTTCTTAGCAGCTTCGTTTCGCAGTATCACTCAGAAAAAGGAGTTGTATAAATCCAAGGTGGATGATAATCCTATTATGCTATCCAAAAGTAAACCAGATGGCCTCCAGCACCTTCTGCCGATGGATGATAGCCCAACAGCTGCTAAAAGCTTTACTGATAGTCAGCTAGAATTGTTTGACTGCCGGCATGGGATCATGATTTTGCATCTTCTAGCTACACTCATGTTTGCGCCTTCACTTGTTGCTTGGCTACAGGTTTGTCATTCTTACATACCTTAATATTATTGGGCATGTTACTTGAAGTTTCCAGTTTTCTCTAGTTGTCGGCTTTTCAATGATGGCTGATGACATGCGATAACACGTTGGTTATGCTTCCTTATACCGATTTTGCCAGCAGCACCAGCAACCAGTCATCTCAATGGACCAAATAGCCATTAGTCAGTGTCTCTTCCAAACCATTATACGCCTTTCTTCATGCAACATCATAGATTCATAGATAAAACATGGTCCTGTAAAATAAACAATGAAATCTATGGAGTGTTTGGTCCATCATGAGATCATCCCATGATTTTCGTATGATGACCCACCCCACATTTTCCATCAGCATTGTACTTATGGGGAATGAGGTGGTGATGGACCAGCCCATTCCATTCCTTATGTTAGATATGTATACAACTTAGGGTGCTTAGGGTGTTCTTTGCATATTGACCGACCCTGTACATGATATATTGGCCTTTTGGCCCATTGAAACAGATCAAGGTTCATTCCAACAAAGTATCAGAGCTAGGGTTATGGTTTTCCACTTAATCGCCGCCGCTGCCGACCCCGCGCCTTCTTGCTCTGCTCCTCCAAGACGCTTCCCCCTCTTGCTCTGTTTTTTTTTCACCACATGCTCGAAGCTCTCGTCAACGGATTCGAGCCCCGCCGCCAGATCCGTGCTCCCCAGCCGATACACGTCCCTCGTTGCCGGATCCGGCCCACCCTGCTGCTAGCCACTCCAGCTCCGGCTTCGGCTCGAGCCTCCTCTGCTCAAATCCGTGCTTGCGGCCAGAGTCTGGCGCGAGCCGCCCTCAGCAGCAGCGCCCGAAACCCGCCGCCCGGCCAGCTCGGCTCTGCTCACCGAGCATCCTCTGCTCTCGTGTGCTGCCTCGCCTCCTTCGTCCCATAGCTCACGACCGAGTGCGAGCACTGCTGCCCCCTGTGTGCCACCTTGCCTCCTCTGCTCCCACTCGGGCTGCCGCCATCCGAGCCAGCTCGCGATCGAGCGCGAGCGAAGCCACCCTTGTGCTCCGTGCTCTGAGCCCCGCCGCCAGCCGCTCCAGCTCTGGCTCAGCCCGAGCATCCTCTGCTCCCGTGTGCCGCCTCGCTGCTGCCTTGCCTCCTTCGTCCCATAGCTCACGACCGAGTGCGAGCACTGCTGCCCCTGTGTGCCACCTCGCCTCCTCTGCTCCCGCCGGCCGCCGCCACGAGCAACCGCGCGACCGCCTCGGATCCGTCTTGGCCCTGCTCGCGTCTGCCTCGAGCCGCCGCCCTGCCTCGGCGCTCATTGCCGTCGCCCTAGTCTCGGGGCCGCCCGCCGCTCTGCCTCGGGCCATCGCCGTTGCCCCTACCTCCAGCAACTGCCGTCTATGATGCACGGACACGGACACGTGTCGGACACGAGATTCACCATTTTCTAAAAAATGGCGACACGAGGACACAATTGTATATATAATAATAATAATAATATATGTTGCATATAATTATAATAATATATGCTGCATATTGTATTGCCAACTTAATGACAAGTATTTTTCAGACCAGGAGCATGAAGAGTGGAGAGGAAGGAGCATGAGAAGATTTGACTCACCGCCGGTCATCGGAGGAGGCAGTCGCCGTTGGAGGATGCAGCCGAAGGAGAAGGGGGTGGTGTCGGGGAGGAGGGAGGGGGTCGCTGTCGGTCGCCGCCAGAGCAGAAGGATGGAGTAGGGTGGCGTCGATCAAAAGAAGGGGGAGGGGCGACGTCGAGCAGAGTTGGGGCTAAGGATGGATTGGGGTGAGCTTTGGAAGAGCTAGGGTTAAGAGAAGCAAATGGGCTAGGTCTTCAAAGTTTCGGCTAAATGGGCTGGGCCGAATGTCGAATACGTGTCAGAGTATTAATTTCTTTTTTTTCGCAGGCCTAATTTCGAACACCCCTTAAATACGTGTCCGAGCTGTGTCTATCGGACACTGACCGTGTCTGACACAGACTCGCCAGTTTGTAGCCGTGTCCATGCATCAGAGGCCGTCGCCCCGGTCTCGGGACGCTGCTGCCACTCTTGCCTCGGGCCGCCACCACCTCGGTCTCGGGCCACCGTCGCCTTCCTCGTCCGGTATCTTGTCTCTGTGGATCTTGGACTCTGGCTCTTGCTTCTCAGCAATCCTCCTCGCCTCGCCTTCGCCCCCTCCCTCGTTCGGTATTTTGTTTTGTTTTAATTCGTAAAAATCCCGATACCTCTAGGTACCGTCTTGGCGCCAAGACTGAGCCGTACCCGATGCCGTCTTTATCTGCAAATCTTTGGTACGACGACTATGAGCGATACCAAGATCGAGCCTTCGATGAGTCCCGGCCTTACTACTCTCGTCCCTCTACTGTCAGCGTCCCTCTACAGTCAACTCCGATTCTTTTGTTGAGTCGATCTCCTTTTTGACTTTTCCTGATACTCAGCTTTTCACTTTTGTTTCGCTTCCGCCTAAATCTACTTTGCTTCCCTCTCCTTGGGCTCCACCTGTTCCCTGTCCCGCAGAGTTTCCTTCCAGCTCCTTTGTTGAGATTCCACCTTTTCCCCTGCATTACTCTCGCCATCCTCGGCACATCTTCTCCGGTTGAGCATCCGTCTTTGCTAGACCTTGTTCCTAGTTCTTATCCATCCTAGCTGGGTCCTGCTCCACCTCCCAAATATGATCTTCATGATCGTCGCACTGTCAGGCCTCTTGAGCGTTATGGCCGCATAGCCATTGCTCTTTTGAGCCTCGACTGCCGTGAAATTCTTTGCTCCCCGAGTAGCAGCTCGCGATGTCTGAGGAGATTGCTGCTTTGGAGCGTACTAGTACTTGGAATCTTGCGCCCTTACCTGCGCGTGTCACTCCTATCACATGTAAGTGGGTGTACAACATCAAGACTCTCTCGGATGGTTCCCTTGAGCGCTACAATGTTCATCTTGTGGCGTGTGGTTTTCAGCAGGAGCATAGTCGTGATTACGATGAGACCTTCGCTCTTGTCGCCCACATGGCCCCTATTTGCACTCCTTGCTGTGGCCTCTATTTGACGTGGCCCATCTCTCAGCTGGACGTCAAGAATGCATTTCTCAATGGTGAGCTGCTGCGTGAGGTCTACATGCAGCCACCCCTTGGGTATTCCGTCTCTGATGGTATGGTTTGTCGTCTTCGCCGCTCTCTATGGGCTCAAACAAGCCCTCGTGCTTGGTTTGACCGCTTCTCCTCTGTTGTCATTGCTATCGGCTTCTCTGTCAGTGATCGAGACCCTGCCCTCTTTGTATACACTTCTCGCAGTTGGACGCTCCTCATCTATGTGGATATGATCATTAATGGAGATGGCTCTCAGTATATTGCCCTTGTGAAGGAGCGTCTCAGTGAGCAGCTCTTGATGTCTTCATTGGGTCCTCTTCGTTACTTCATTGGGATTGAGGTCACTTCTACCTCAGGAGAAGTACATTCATGATATCCTTGCTCGAGCTTGTCTCATTAAACAGCTTATGGTGGATATTCCTATTGAGCTTGGTGTTCACATTCGGCCTACTGATGATGAGCATCTTGAGGACCCCACTTGCTACCGCCATCTTGTCGGGAGACTTGTCTATCTCGGGATCACTCGACCTGACATTTCTCACCCAGTTCACTTCCTGAGTTAGTTCGTCTTTGCTCCCACTCAGCTCCACTACAGTCACCTTCGTGTTCTGCGATATCTTTGCGGGGCCATCACTCATTGCCTTTTCTTTCCTCGTTCCAGTTCTTTGTAGCTTCAGGCGTACTCTGATGCGACATGTGCTAGCGATCATTCTGATCGTCGGTCTCTTTCTGCCTATTATGTTTTTCTTGGTTCCTCTCTGATTGCCTGGAAGACCAAGAAGCAGACTGTCATTTTCCGTTCGAGTGCTGAGGTTGAGTTGAGAGCCATGGTGTTGTTGACAGCTGAAATCACTTGGCTTTGGTGGCTACTTGAGGATTTCGGTGTTTCAGTTTCTGCACCGACTTGTCTTATTAGGTAGTACTGGTGCGATCAACATACATTGGAGTAGATGCTTTGTTCATAAGATCATAAGTGCAAGATCAAGTTATTGGTCTTCAGTGTGCGCCTTCAGAGCTTCAGTTAGCAGATTTCTTCATCAAGGTACAGACTAGAGTCCAGCACAGTTTCTACCTCTCCAAACTCAGTGTTGTTGATTCACAATAAGTTTGAGGGGGATGTTAGATATGCATATAGCTTAGGGTGCTTAGGGTGTTCTTTGCATATTGACCGACCCAGTACATGATAGATTGGAATAGATCAAGGTTTATTCCAACACCTTACACCAAACAAGTGTGTTAGGTTTGTAGCCCATTGGAATAGATCAGGTTCATTCCAAAACCTTACACCAAACAAGTGTGTTAGGTTCGTAGTTAGGATCGGAAGGTCCATTCACCGTCATGTTCCTCAAACCAAACGCGCCGTTGGTTCTCATTTTCAACCTGTCTTAGTCTGTAATTGAAAAATTAGCAATGGTTGTTGGAATGTTCTTATTGTGCACTTCTTAATATATAGGCCACATATGCTAGATGGACCACAGCCAATATTGTGTTATTTTCCATGCCTTCTTAAATTTGAAGTTGGGACTGCTGTTTGCAAGATTGGGACGTAATTGGATAACACTTAGTAGCCAATTCCTTTTTTGGCCCATTACTGTTGCAAAGAAACTACACAGCTGGCAGCCTTGCACCTGAGCTGCAAGCTTGCGTTGTAGTGAATCAGTAGACTCAGTGAGTGTGAAGTGTTTTCTCCATTTATTTGAAGTATGTTTTGGAATAATGTGTTTACATGCAATAAAATGGGAAATGTATCTGGAACTTGTTCATTTCATTCATGAAAAGCCTTGACATGGCATAAATGTCCTCAAAATAGATTGTTTATGGTCAGTAACAGTGGATAGTGGTTGGTATGGCTGGTTACCAGGTTGCAATTTTCTACCTCAAGATCAGGCTTTGATACATTGGCTTCAAGTTAAATCACATCTTGATTTTGGACATGGTTGTCAAGTCGTCGCCTTGTCGTCGCTTTGGTGTCCAGGCGCCGCGGAGGGGGCGCCACGGAGGAGAGCCTCGCCTTGGCCGTCTAGGCGGGTGCCCAGGTCGCCGCGGCGTCCACGGCGTCGACGAGGCGTCCAAGGCGAGGCGCTGGGCGGGCGACTTGTCGCGTCCGAAGAGAAATAAGGGAAGACAGAGAAGAAGAGCTCTCGGGTATACCTGGCGCAAAACTTTGCTCGACTGGGAACACCTGAAGGCTTGAAGCGAAGCGCCGAACGCCTCAACCCTAGCCGCCGGCTAGCCGCTGCCGCCCCTCGGCCTCACCGCGCTGCCTGCCAGGTACGCCCTCTCCGACCTCCACTCCCTCCCTCCCTCCTTCGCTCCCTCCTACGCTCCCGCCGTGCCGCCTCCCCCTTCCCACGCCCCTCTGCCTCCCGCGCTCCCACTGCGCCGCCTCCCTCCCTCTACTTCCCGGCCTTCCCCTCTGCTTCCCCTCGACTCTTGATGTCTTTGCTACCTCCGCCCCCCTCCCCTCTCTGCTTCCCTCTGCTCTTGATGTCTTAGCTTTGCTACTAGTCTTTGAAGTCTCAAGTAGCTCACGAATGAATTCAGGGAGATGAGTAGCAGGGTTGTTTAGGAGTTGGTCAGGACATAGTGTCCGTTGGTTAGGACTTGGGACACATCTGAAGTAGTAAAGTACTCATGTGTGCTACTACTGCTATTGTGCTTCATTCATTGCTAGTGTAGCTAGTTGTAGAGTGTAGACAGTGTTCCCCTAGGCGCTAGTCGGGTGGCCGGCCGCCCTCGCCAGGCGCCTAGGCGGCCGACTCAAAGTAACAGCTTGGGGAGTAGTCTGCGAGGCGAGGCGATGGGAAGGAGTCGAGGGGAAAAAGGAGGCAGCGGCGAGGGGGAGAAGAAGGAGGCGAGGAGGAAGGAGGTGGTCGCGTGACTTGCATCATCTTGGGCTCTCGGTCGTCCTATCAAAATTACTCTAGCGTAATCTGAGCCATTCGATCGAGACCCCACCCCCTCCATATTGCGACACGTGTCCCTCAAAACCATACAAGACAACCTCCTCCTGAGTCCCAACCCTTCCCACGCACGCAGCCTTCTTCCTCCTCGCTGCCGCCTCCTTCTTCCCCTCGACCACCCCCTCCTCTTTCTGTTCCTCCCCCTTGGGTCGCCTCCCCCGCCTCATCCCGCCTCGCACTGCCTTGCGCCGCCCCGGACGCCCAGCCGCCGCCTCGCCTTGCCCGCTTGGGTCCGCCTTAGACTGGTGTTGACCGCCTAGGCGGGCCGAGCGCCTAGAGGCCTGATTGTGGCCGAGGCGCGGCGGTTGCCCTACGCCCCACGCCTAGGCAGCCGCTTAGGGGAACACTGAGTGTAGACTTGTAGTTGGTACTTGTAGTTTTGTACCGATGTGTGCTAGACTGTTCACTGCTATTGTTTTAGTCAAGTACTAACTAAGTGAATCGTCTTAGCTCGTCTCACCTCGCCTAGAGGACAACTATACGCCCGCCTCGACGACTAGGCGTCCTGGCGCCCCTTAGGCGCCGTGGTGCCAAGCTCGCCATGACAACCATGATTTTGGATACAGATTTTTGCCAGAATGCGGCTACTCCAGCAGGATATCCCCAATGAAAGCAAATCACATTCCTGCCACTCTAACAAAGCTTGCCAACTGTTGATTTAGGAACCCATATATTTTCTTTTTATAACTCGGACATTCTGCAAAACACCCTAAGAAAACAGTGATAGGATTATCATTGCCACCATGCTACGTATGCCCTATGCTTAATTAATCAATGGTGATTTCAATTGGCTCCTATTCTTCTTTTACAGAGAATCAGAATGGGGCAGAATTTTCCCTGGTTCGTGGATTCTGCACTTTGTGTTGGTGTTATTCTGCATGGACTTTTCGGATCACAACCAAATGCCAGCTGTATATCTTTCAAGCTACCTGGAAGGAGAGGGCGCGAAGTTGGATTGAGCTTTCTCTACCTTTTAGGTGGTTATTATTCCTTTGTTAGCTCCATGGCATTGGCGCCTTATAGAGCGCTCCTGTATGCCATGGCAATCATCGGTTTCATCTGTCTTGCATCCAGAATTATTGAGACAAGAAGTAGGGTGAGGGGTGATATTAGTTCTAGAAAAATTCGGAAGCATTCGCATAGACACTGACACTCACCTTGGAGAGTGTATTTTTGCTAGTGTGGGATTCATTAGTGTATAATATAGCAGCTCTTGGTTTTCGGTTTATGGTTGCAAACTGCGAAGCATTGCTTGCTTTGAGTTTTGCGAGTGAGATGAGGGTTGATTATTGTTAGCACTTTTGTGGCGGAGTTGGGAAGAGTATCAGATTGCCATGGTCTGGATATGTTGTAACAGATAGGCAAGGTTGATGAACAGCGTTTTGAGCCCATCCTTTCACTCCGTTTTTTTTCCTATAACGATTTTGTCATGGAAGATGAATCAGTGATTGCACATTGTTGAATGCAAGCATGGTATAACGGTTTTGTTAATGAAAGAGAATGGGATTTGCTGTGTGGTAGCAGACATATGGGGACAGTTCTGTAGTTTGGCTTGGTTTGCTTTTTTTCGCGCCATCGTTGTTTTGTTTTTTGACAGCAAAAGATCAATAAAACTGTTTTTCCCGGGCAAATTAATTTGGAAGACAAAAGAATAGCTTGGTGATTGAACCTACAAAGATGTCATACTAAATTGAAGTTGCTTTTGTAGAAGGATGGAACACGAGAAGCAAACAAACAACATTTTATATAAAAAAATCATCAGCGTTGACCATACATTTACTGCTTAAAAAGAACTTGGTGATGACGGTGGTGGTATGTTCTCACCTCCTAAACAATCTTTTAACAAAACTAGGAAAAAACAATCCGCCCTTCTCCCCCTTCTACCTCCTAAAACATAGCTAACAAAAAAAAAACCAAAAACAAATTCGAACTCCCTAAAAATTAACTAACAGAAAAAGAACAGTGAAGCTGTACCAGGTGTGCGGCGGAGCCGAAGGTGCGGAGGCGATGCTAAGGCCGTGGGCCAAGTAGGCTTAGGGGATAATATGATTTTTTTTATCTATAGCGAAGCAGAGCCACGAGCGTTCAGCTAGTGAAGCTAAAAGAAGGGACAGGCAACACAGCAGGGCAGACAATAGCATGCAGGTATCGAACAAGACTACTGAATCTCCAAATGCCATCTCAGTGGAAAAAAAAAACTGGTCAAAATATTGGCTGCAATAAGCAAACTCTGTAAATCGGGATAACTCCTACAAATTCGGTGTTAAAACTGGCCCAGATTTGGTACCCTTACCCTGCCTCCTTCGGTATGACTTGTCACCGATTTTCTAAACCATGTTTTCACATGAGCAGGAGGAAGCATAGAGTTCATTGAAACCTATTCTTTGTTCTGCGAGAGGTCACATGCATGTTAAAATTCTTAACATGATTTGCTGCAACCAGAGGATCACTTGGCCATGCATCTCAAAATTGGAGAATGAATGATGAACATGGGCACTTTGTTGATTGGTGAGCTATCCTGGATTGTATGATTATAGCCACTTATTAATTTCCCATCCATTTAATTACAAAAATTTACCTCTCTCAACCAGGATGCCCCTCACATCTCCCACAAAAAATGGGATGCACTGATTAAAAAAACAAAAGTAAAGAAAAGAAAGAAAGAAATTTTTTTTTAAGAATCACAAGTATCAACAAATTGGAAGCAAGAAATTGGCCATGTATGTTCATCATCAGCTCATCAATGGCCATTAATTGTATGCTCCTCATGCATGCACACTTCACTTGTTCCTCAGCCTGCTCCCCCTCTCCTCCGCCGTCCTCTCCTTCCTTGCCGCCGTGGCGGCCGTCTTCGTCGACGCCGACCTAGTCATGGCAGCACCCTCGGCCCGGGCACGCTCTGCATGGTCGCCCCGTGGCCGGCGCACGTCCGACTTGTGGTCGGCAGCAGCCGACGATTCGTCATCCTTGTTTCTAGCCGCTAGCCTGGAGACGGCGTGGACGGATGCCCGGTCCGGCACGGCGACGCCATGGCTGCCGCCTGCGCCGCCTCCGATGCCGATGGCCCTCTCCTGCTCGACGAAGAGCAGCTGCACGATGGTGCGCAGCGGCATCCGGTCGTTGGATATCGCCTGCGCCCGTACGTCCGGCGACAGCTTCCGGCAGTCGATCATCCGGCACAGCCGCTTCTTGTCCGCCTTGCTCAGCTCCGGGTGCTCCTGCACGTACGCCATTGATGAACTCGATTCGATCAAATGATCTCATAAAAGTTGTACAGATTTCTTAGGCATTTTAAGCGGTGGTTAATTTCTGACCTTGAGGTAGGTGTCGATGGCGTAGTAGAGGCCGTCGTGGTCGCTCCGGGCGATGTCCGGCAAGCACCCCGCCAGGTCGACGAACTTGCCGACGGGGAAGTCGCTATCGAGCGCGATGGTCTGCAGGTACTCGTCGAAGATCCTGAACACCTTCTCCATTGCGGCGCTCATCCGCCGGCGCTCGTCCGGCGCCGCCGGCCGCTGGAACTGCGCCAAGAAGTGCTGCAGCACGGCCTCCGCCGCGCCGACGTCGTACGCCTGCGGGTCCGACGGCAGCGGGATGAGCAGGTCGGCCGCCTTCGCCTCGTCGAGCTGGGACCCGGCCTGCCGGATCAGCTGCGCGCGCGTCGACGACGACGCGCCGACGTAATTGGCCACGCGCAGCAGCCGGAGCAGGAACCGGCCGGTGACCGACCCCGCGTCGCCGGGGATCATGGTGACGATGGTCTCCAGCACGCGCCGCTGCTTCGCGAGCGTGTCCTCGGCCGCCGCCGAGGAGCTTTGTACGTGGAGGCCGCCGTTGGCTGCGGCGCTGCTACTGCTGATGCTAATGCTGTGCAGCGGGTCCGGGAGGTGCTTGCACGCGTATACGTGGAGCGCCTCGCCGATGAGAGGCGGCGGAAGGAGGCGCGCGGCGCGCACGGTGGAGATGACCGAGCGGAACACCTCGATGTCCAGCTCCGAGATGTCCTCCGTCCACCAGTCCTTGGGGACTGACTGGTGGGGCTTCTTCGTGTACCCCGGCCTCGTGTATGTATAGGACCATGTAACCTACATTATAAGCAAGTAGTACATGATATGTTGGTAAAATAGATCTTAACTCACACCACATGCACAAACGGTTGTAGGACCGTTGGCGGCGACGCATGCTTGTTTGGAATGCATAAATTTCACGGAAATGTAAAAGAATAGTATAATTCCTCAAGGAATCCTATGTTGGAACACGGAAAATGCCATGAGAATGTAAAACAAAAAAAAGCATAATTCGTAAGGAAATCGCGTGGAATTCCCGTATACAAAATTCCCACGTTCGGTTTGAAAGAGGGCATTATTATTTGGTTTGGTCCTATATAGGGTCAGCTGGTTGGCCAATTCTAGGCCAGGCAAGAGCTAGATGGGCCTGGCCAGCCCGGTTCATTTAACACCGAAAGTTATAACTGGCCCGGATTTTGTAATTGGGTCAGGCTCACTCAACGAAGTCAATGCAATGATGTCAACCATTCAAATGTTCGCGCCAAATCAACCACCGCTAGCACAATGCAAGAACACAGCTAGCTTACCTTTGATGGTGGCAGGAGGATTTTCTCAACAATGGAGTCGATGCAGGGCTGGACGATGCGGTTCTCTGACCACCCGGACAACCGCCACGCCGCCTGCAGCGCGGCGATGGAGTCCTTCCACCCCTGCAGGATGCAGGACTCGAAGAAGGACTCCAGCTTCGCCACCAGGTTCCCCTTGGCGACGGACTCGGTCATCCGGAGGAACTTGGCGGCCAGCGTCGCCGGCACGAAGTTGCTGGCGCTGATGTTGATGGAGATGCCGTAGCAGAACTTGGCGCAGAGCTCGAAGGCCTCCTCGCCGCCCGGGATGTCATGGAGGGCCACGGGAACCGGTTGGCTGCCCTCGTCATCAGTGTCGGAGCAGAGGCGCTGCAGGAGGCCACACTTGAGGAGGAGGGGGAACTACAGGTAAAAACACCTGAAATCAAGAGGTTGGACATTGGAAAGGGAAAGGAGCAAAATTGCTGCCCTACAACTACTCATTTATCAAGATCAGCATTTTTTTCGTCTAAAAAAAATAGAAGATCAGCAGTGTGTGTGTGTGTGTGTGTGTGTCAGACCAAATCCTGAAGTCCTGAAAAGCTGAAACTACGATTGTTAGTTGTAAATTGATATTTATCTACTAAGAGACATGATGTTGTCTGAAGTTTTCATTTTGCGGTACTGCGAATCGAAAATGAATCATAGCAAATAACACTAAGGTTGAACCAGTAGTTCCATCCAATAATTTTGTTCTGTGCCTAAAAGTGTACTTTGTCAAGGTACATGTTCTACCAGAAATTGATGCAAATAAGCAACTGAAACCAGTGAGAAAACTAAGTTTTGTTCTTGTTTATTTGTTCATATTTTTTCAGAAAGGCCAGTGTTCTAGATGTTTGTTTGCATACTTGATAACGCAGATCACAACCGGTGTCGTCAATAGCAGCATTTTCATAGTAACAGATTTTTAGCTGCAAATAATGTGGAGGGCAGAAAGTACAACAGTTCAGAATTCAGACTGAAGTTCGAAGTTATTTTACTAGAGTACAGAGCTACTTAGTCACAAATTACCGTAAAGTGAGATGCAGCTCTTACAAACTAGTTTCAAGGGGAAGTCTTTCTTTTTGTAATAAAAAAGCATAAGTACTGTAACACTTTTCTTAGCAAGTTATAATCACTCCTGCAGTTCTACTCCCAATTATGATCCCCTTTCTTTTGTGTTCACGCACAATCGCTTCATTGAATCTGAACCTTAATGCATGTTTGTGTTTCTTTATTGTCCAGGAAGCATAAATCTTTAGTAGAAATTAGTCCTATCATCTTAGACAACCAGGATTCATGAACAGACCTGAAGCCAAGAGTATAAGCAGATTACTGCACATCACTAAGGCCCCTGTCACCAACTGTTGGGAACTGCACTTAAACAATAGCTTTTCACAACTTGATCACTTCAGATTTTGCCAGTAAACTACTCTCATCAGTGGCATTCACGTGACATGACTAAACAGGATGGACATTCTATCCTTCCAACTTACTTAACTAGGTTTGCATGTTATTCAGAAGAAGCTTTTGAAGCGTGGATCTGAAAAGGGCGCAAGACGCATTCTTTATGCTTTTCTTTTGGTACGTGAACATTGACAATCTTGGTAAAACAGATCCTCAGTCCTATGAACCTAAACCGAAGTAGGTTTGTCATTGATGAAGGATGACTAAACAAAGATATAATTGGTTTGAGATCATCATTAGGCTTTGATGTACGCTAATCATTGCGAGCGTCGACTTAGTAAAGGCACCTTAGTTCATATCATTATTAGGTCAGTGACATTTCTTAGGGAAAGAAAGTGATAAAGGGGAACATGTGACACGATAAACTATCAGAGAAAGATGGATCTTGTTCAGAGCCTCCCATACTATACGATGTCTTTCCAATGTCATAATAATTCAGTGTTGCAAAGGCAGTGTGGCTGTCAGATTTGCAAGCCTTTACAAGTGGGTGCAATGGGAGTTGATGGCCAAGAATATTTTTTCGATCAACTTTGCGCTTTCGAAATGGAACAAAACCTTTTCAGGGGAGATGATCCTCACATCGGATTAGGTGATAACTTAAGGTATTTCAGTTGACTAATTAGTTTCTACAAACTACTTTTGAGGCGATAATTCTACGACAAGTATATATTTGCCTCAAATATACAGAGAAAGGATGAGCTATTTAATTAGCACTCCATGAGGAATACAATTAACGCGAAAGCTAAAATGATGGTTATTTTGCATCAATGAGCTACATACTTACCTTGTGCAGCTGATACTTTGTGTTGTTGACATGTATGATGAGATCGGCAGGTATGTCTGACAGTACTGACCTGCCAAGCCATAACGATTCAAATTAATTTAAGTAAGCCTTGTATTAATTCTTGACATTATAATGCTGTATTCGGTATCCTCTCTTCTGACGTGTTACACTGAGTAGACGCAAATAGTCAATGCAAAGGCGAAAATACTACATGGCATTTACCTGACGGCTTCTTCGGTGTAGAATGTGTCAGGCTTTGTCCCAAGCTTCATGTACTTCATGGTGATGGACTTGTTGATCCCCTGCTAACGATGCTCTCGGTTAATCGCTTGAGAATATATATCAGAAAATACAAGAAGCTGAATGCTGCTACTAAGCAGTCGCAATGTTCAGAATCTGCATTGAACAATGCACCGTAATCCAAACTGTTAAACTAAACCTGACCAAAAAATGGCCGCTTTTGTCTTCTTTTGGGCAAAAACAGAGCAAAGTACTAAGGTGAGTATTTCTCAAATTATGAAAGAATATTAATTGAGAAATAATAAGTCGTTCAAACTTGGCGTAAATTTTCTGTAACTTTGTCAAATAATAACCTGCTCATTGATTACAGATTTACATTAACCCAGAACAGAGCTAGACAAATAATCATGATACTCTAGCCAGGATTTCTGATAACCACTGCTACCACTTGTTTTCAGAACCTCGGCTAGAACTTAACAAATAAATGCTTTGGAAATATTTTTTTTTCAATCAACAAGTAAGTGCTTATGAAATTGCAAAACTTGATGCGAAAGGAACATTAAGAAGTGATAGAAGCACAACTACAAAAATGCTAGTAGATTGGTCAAAACTTTTAAAACTCAAGAAAAGCTCACTCCAAGCAAAACAGATGCAATGTATCATGCTAAAGTGGATCCATACCTTGGTGAATTAAACAGAAACTCTGAAACCTTAAGATCTGCCAGCTAAAAAGCTGAACCTCAAGCTTATGGAAAATGTGAGGAGACTGAGATGTGGCCCTTCTCCTTTAGAGAAAAGGCACAATCAGCCCCTGCCAATATATATACTCTAAGGGAGAGGAGCTTTCAGGACCACACCTTCAATTGTGTGTGTGTGTGTTCTTTCTTGATAGCAGCTAGCTTTCGGTGAACCCCATCCTAGCGCTCTCTAAGCTCTTTCACCTTCAGAAATATCTTTGAGAAAAAAGTGTATATTATTGATGTGTTTTTTTATGCATTTCCTTGGGGTTTATGCAAGCATGACTTCACAACTAGAGTCACACACACACATGGTGGAATCTTAGGGGTCTTTTGATTTGATTAGGATAACTCACCTTTTGTTGAGGGTGTGTTCATGTGACTTGTGCCCAAACCACACACACACACATCATCCAATACAAATAGGGTGCTGGCCACATTAGTGACAAAGGTGTGAGAGTTAGATCAGGCCTCATTAGAGGCGCTTTTTAAGGAAGAAAAAAAAATCCAAGATAAGGTAATTAAGACTTTCCTCAAAGGAGAGAAAGGCTACTTGGTTGATGGTGAAATAATAAATAAATTAATACAAGCTTTTCAGGAGAGGGAAAAAAAAAATCCAAAAGACAAGATTTCTGGGAGTTGGGGATCCCTGAAATCTGGTGTGTTAGTTTTGTGCTTGTGTGCCTAGCAGTTTCTTGAGTGCCCAAAGCATCAAGGCATTAAGGAAGACATTGGGGGGCGGCTCCATGCAACTCATGTCCCTTGAAGGCTCATCATGCACCAAACTCCAGCTTGTAGCATAAACATTGAGAGAGAGAGAGAGAGAGAGGACTGTGTGCCATTAAAAGGTAGGAGAACAAACAGTGGTGATGCCACTAATGCTCTGTGCTGCTTTCAGATGGGATAGTGCTCACCTCAAGCAGCTCTCACCCCATAAGGCCCCATCATATAGACATGCATGACTTGTTACTTGCTCTTCCTCTCCTTTTTCTGCACAAGATGTTGGCAACTTGGCATCATCCCAGTGTCCATTTATGTATGCAGGCCTCGGGGGGGTGCAAAGGCAAGATTGCCATGATCAGTACCTATATGGAGTTTGATTGAGCACATGCAATTAATGTATAAATTCTTTGGTTTGCTTCCAAACATATGAATAGTAGTTGCAAGTTTTCAGACTGTGACGCGTTTCGGGTTTTCATATTTCTAAATGAACTCACTAACTAGTGGGATGTGGACGGAAACATCAAGTGCAGCTAGCATGAAATGTACAGCAGATGCCAGGTTCAATGGAAGAGGGGGTTGGTGTGGGAAAGAATTGCATGATGGAAAGGACCATGCAAACACATGGATTTAATGTTTGCAGCTGGTGCCTTGGCAAATTAGTACAAGTAGTATTCAATGTATTAACAGCTAATGCTTAAGAAACGAAATGAAAATAAAAAATGGTTTTTTTTCTTTCAAAAAATGAACAGGAAATGCAAAAAAGAAGAAATAAAAGATAGAAGGTAGTTACTAGATGTGAGTGACAAGTAAACATCATTGTACTTTTCCAGGATGGGTGAACTCAATGGAGAATTTTATATCTCAAAATGGCCAAAAGAAAACTACATGTGCCTTTGGATTGTGCCCGTGCATATTAAAGGCTCCCAAAAAAAACAACCAAGGTCTAGATATTTGTTTCTCTAGAAATTGGGATGGAAGAACTCAGGAACTTCAATTTGTTGGTTAAGAAATATTTTGTCGCAAGGAAGAGAATGAACCGGCAATGATCTCGATGCGCTTGCGGTTAAATTTCTGTAAAATTCACCGTGGATCTAAGGCCCTGTAGATGGACTGACTGACTGATGCAAACGTGCATGCAAGCGATGGCAGTTAGTAGAGAGAGAAAGATCACCTTAATTAGGAAGCGCGCATGCAGCTCGGAGATGTCCTCACTGATCCAGAAATCTTGCTCGAGATGTTGCAGGGGTCTTGGAGGCTCTTTCTTCCTCAGGAGACTCAGGAGAGAGAGAGAGAGAGAGAGAGAGAGAGAGTCTTGGGATTCTTGCAGTACGAGTGCACAGCAGCACAGGGTGCGTTAGGCCTCCATGTGTTGAGGAAGTTATAAGAAGGGGGCAAAGAGGGGATGCTGACAATCAAGAGATATCCCCCCTCCCACAAATGCCTCCCCTCTCAGATGTCCTACACAAAAGATTCTCTACTTATTGGGTGAAATCATGAGAGAGAGGAGAAGAGAGGAGGAGAGAGAGAGAGAGAGAGAGAGAGAGAGAGAGAGATGTGTGGTGAAGGAATGTCGCAATGTGGCAATGAGAGAAAGAGGAGAGAGAGAGAAGCCAGGATCTTGTTGCCCCCACAACTCGGCGGAGGATAGTTATTGCGATCACTAGGCACTAGCTCGATCGACCTCCCAATACGCCAAACAAAAAGCAGTATGATGAGTTTATGGGAAAACTGGAGAAAAGCTAATGTTGAGGTGTTGGTGAGAATTGAATGGTTTATCAGAAATTTGATAACAGTTAATTAATTGTTTAATATCTCTTACTCTTATAATAAAATAGAACTTTATGTTGCTTTGCTTTCGGAGGCACGGGCTCACATTGGCTCATCTCTTCTTTTCTTTCCTGAAAAGAAAACATAGAATTGGCCTATATCTATATATTGATTGTGTGATGTGGATATATATGGTTCTACCTTTTGTTAATTAATAATTAGTAGTAGTTGAAGAGGTTGGCTACATTGTTTAGGGTTTGTACAATAATAGAGACAACTACTATCGATACAGTCTCCACATCATCTACTAACAAAATTAGTGACAACACCTGGCCCCATAAATGAGGTTGTGAGTAAAAGAGCTCTCTGTAATGGGCATGACGTTGTCTTTAAGTTCATTGGTTCATGCTTATAGAACATTTGTTCACAGACAACCTCCTCTCTCTCCTTCGTATCAACATGAATTTGATGTGACGTCGTTTATAGAGGGCTAATGTCAGCCCATTGGATTACTGATCCAACGAATTTTCATGATTTTTTTTTGCGTAGTTAAAGAGCCAGATGGTAGGACTAGGACTCTAGGAGGTCATCCCAAGGTGGATATGGTTCCATCCGATTTAACTGTAGGCTTTTCCCCCCGAGGATAACTGTAGGCTTAAATAAGACTAGACATAAGTGGAGTGCTAAAATTTGTGTAGAGTACCTACTTTTCTCTAAAACATAATCTTATTTGCATAAACTTTTTCTTCAAATAGCGTTTTCAGTGGTCGGTATATGGAGCTCATCGAAAAATAAAGTAGAAAATATTTTCCACTAAATTTCCTAATATAAAGAATGCAAAGGAATTATAAGACACAAAAATAAAAAAAGTAGTTAATTAACACAACGAAACCTAACGAAATTTACTGACATTTGAAAATTATGAATTTCAAAATGTTCTTGAATTTTGAGCTATAAATATTGCATTTAATACTTGATGACATTATGTACACATAGGAGCCAAATTTGATTTCAAGACCCCAGGAGCAAATTAATAACGACAAACTAGCTAGAGTAGCTTCCTTTTTTCCTGTGCTACTGCATCCACAAACTTTGAAGAGGTCCTAACCACATTATTTGGCTGCTTTCTGAGCATTAGCTAGGACAGATAGGGATGCACTACCTCCTAATCTCATCAAATCATGCATACCATTATGCCCTTTCTCCTTGGCAACTCTCTAGAACAATCTGTTTTCATTGTACATGAAAACAAAAGGCACTACTAGTTATTAACTTCTATCGTTCCCGAAAAGTATATGCGCTTTCTTGACATTTAAGCTAGGCTACAAAGGCATCGAAACAAGATTGCAACTCTTCAATGCTCTCTGTCTATATGCCTATTTCTTTCCTACAACACATGAATATCTCGATGATCTAGGGCAGTGAACCCGTGATCTGGACCAATTCCATTAGCTAATCCGCATATCGATCGAATAAAGAGAAACACAGACTGACAGACAAGCATAATTAACAGCAGTAAACATGCAAGTTGCGCCTTTTTGGGTCCATTTGGATGAAAGGAATGGTAAAGGGATCTGTAACGACGCATGCAAAATTCCTTTTGAAGTTTTTGAGTCCCAAGGGAGCGGGGGAATTACACGAAACCGCTAATTTCCCGAGTGCCCACAACAGTAGAAAAAAGCGAAAAACACTCGGGATTATATTTCCCGAAGGTTGGCCGTCGGGAAAAAACACTCGATCGGGATAGTTTCGTCGGGTAAAAACTAGTTTCCCGAGTGTTACACTCGGGAGATATAAATTCGACGTATGTTCAGATGTATACTCGGGAAACACCTAACACTCGGGAGATTAGTTGACACAACGGGTTTGACCACCGTAATGGGATACTTTACCGAGTGTTGACACTCGGGGAAGTAGGAAAATTGTCACTTGGGAACATTTGTTGCCTCGAGTGTAAACACTCGGGAAATCTTGCCACGTGGCGATTCTTTCCTGACAGGTCCCAAAAATTAGCCCGAGTGTATATCAACCTAGGACACTTGGGAATCGTGTTTATTTCCCGAGTGTATCTCAAACAACCACACTTGGGAAAATTTAGCCCAGATGGGTGCCAAAAATTGTCCCGAGTGTAAACACTCGGGAAATATAGCCACGTGCCAATCCTTTCTCGGCCGGTCCCAGAAATTGGCCTGAGTGTATTTCAACCTAGGACACTCAGGAATATTTTTTTGTTTCTCGAGTG